>VWPW01031448.1:589831-677898 GCA_013389825.1 Crypturellus undulatus
CGCCCAGTGGCGCGGGCATGCGCAGTGCGGAGGGGGCGGTGCCGCCGGGGTGCGGTGGCCGAGCCGCAGGGACCGGGGCGGGAACGCGCCCGTGCGGGCCCGGGAGTCACCCGGGGAGGGACCCGCTGGCGCCCGCGGTCATCGGCACCGCGACAGCCTCTGCCGCAGCCCGTTTCTCTACGCTACCACCGTTCCCTGTGGATTTTAATCGTATGCCGTCCATTGGGCATTAGTATAGCACGTTTCTTAGAAGCAAGAGTAATGCAAAGACCTTGTTAGACAAGCATGACCAACGTAGACCACCACCTTACTTAGCATTTGCATTGCTTGTTCACGCTGTGCTGGAAGGGAAACTACAGCATTTGATAGTCTGTGCCTTTCCAGATGCCTTATAGTCCTGTGCTTCTGTCAAGTTGCTTTAAAAGTGAAAGCTCCTCTTGGTCTCTGTTGCTGCAAATTAGAGTGGACCACATGCAGGATTTGCATGCAGTTTTGTATGTCCCCCTTCAATTAGACAAAGCGAAAAATCCCAACTTTAGGAGAAACCTCACGGTGCACCCCAGACAAAGGAGATTTTCCATCTGTCTGCCTATTGAGTTGGAGCTGATACAAATTGGATCCTTGCAAATACTGGGGGAGACAGAGCTAAGGTGGAAATAATACCGTACCTGGTAGCCTGGAGGACTAATGCTGTGGCCAGCTGGAGAGATCTGTGCTGTGACGCACAAGGCCAACTATCCTGTCAGAATAGGTGACAAAATTGGTATGACTCACATTTTTTAATAGTATCAATCCAAGCCTAGATGAATATGACTTTTATATGTGCTGTCCTATACACAATCGATAGGCTGAGAGGGGACCTGATCAGTGTATATAAATGCCTCAAGGGAGGGAGTGAAGAGGATGGTGCCAGCCTCTTTTCAGTAGTGCCCAGCAATAGGACTAGAGGAAACAGTCAGAAACTGAAACACCAAAAGTTCCACAGGAACTTAAGAATTTTTTTTTTAAGACTGAGAGTGACAGAGCCCTGGAACAGGCTGCCCAGAGAGGTTGTGGAGTCTCCTTCTCTGGAGATCTTCAAGACCCGCTTGGCTGCCATCCTGTGCCATGTGCTCTAGGTGGCCCTGCGTGTGCAGGGGGGGTTGGATTAGATGATCTCAAGAGGTCTCTTCCACCCTTACCGATTCTGTGGTTCTGTGATAGAAAGTGAAATTGTATATGGGTAAAATCTTAATGAAAGAAGATGTGTCATCTGCATCAACACAACAGATGTTGGGTCTGTTGTAAATTTAACCTGATTTTAATCTGATTTTCCTGATTTTCTAATACTTCTTTTTTTTTTTATGGTAATCATCATTAAAATGATCATCTCTCAGTTATTCATGTCTTCTAAAACTACCCAGTTTCTTACAGTAGAATATATGAGAAATCAGGTGAAAAGTCACTGTGAGGTTTGGTGTACAGTATATTAAATACCTCGCTGGGAGGGGTGCTGCATTTACATATATCGTAGTAGAAAATAATACCTCTGCAGGGGAAAAAACACCACCAGAGTTCTGTTGTTGATATTGGTTTACTGTGTGACTTTCAATCAACCAAACCATTTACTAGTTTTCACTGGTAAATGAAACTTCATAAATAAATAGTAATATGGCAGTCTGGTAATTTCTCGAACTTGTATATGGCAGTTGTGTAGTTTCTTGAACTTGTGTGACTAAAACCACTCCACAGGTAAGTGATGCCTGCGCTTCTAAAAATTTAGGGAAAGTCCCCCATACAACTGAAATGCTGATTCCACTAAAAATAACTAAATGCATTCAATTCTGAGGCAGAGATCTTTTGCAATACACCTGAAATAATGTTGCATGTTATTAAGGGGTGTATAGGAAGATTCATTCTAAGCGGGTGCCAATTTTCCCCGTTATCTAAAAATGGGAGAAGATCCAGAAAAAAAACAAGAGGCTGAATGTAGGCAGAGGTATGAAGAAGGTCTATGCTACTGTAATATGATTCTGGAGGCACCTTTGCTTGTGACAATTCCATGTGTTTGTTTGGTTTTGTCATGTGTATTTTTTATCCCAATATTAAATCTACTTCTTTGTTGGAAATGAGAGGGTTTTTTTCTTTCTCAATTTAACACACTCATTAAGTATGCTTGCTCTGTGATATGTTCGTAACTAATTTGATTATCAATAGCATTTTATTTTCTAATGGTGAAGCCACCCAAAAGCCTTCTCTAGAAATGAACGATAATAGATCTTTGTTATTATCTCTTTGCATAATAATTGTTCTATAATTCAAGTAAAATGCTTCCTAGCCATAAGATTATAGAAATGTTACTCTTTATCTAAAACCCCAGCTGTTTGACTATCTACAGAAGTTTGTGCTTCCTTCATTGATGCTTATAGGCATAAATTGCTATGCAAAAATAAATATAATTTATATAATTTCCCACCGAGCTAATGGTAGTATGATGCATATCCTTGGAGCACAAAAAAAAACCAAAACAAAACAAAAAAAACACTTCAGGGGCAATGGATCTTTTCTTCCACTGCAAACACAAAAACAGCCTTAAGAAGCTTCCACAGGACAAATGCAATATTCATATGTACAAGTTAATTAAAATCAAAATAGTATCATTGCAGCGTTTAATCTTTTCAATGCTTGTATTTAATTGTAGAACATATATTTATATGGCACATATTTATTGTGTGCGAATATTGGTAAGTGCCCTTTAGGCATACATAACAGCAAACAAGAATTTAGGCATATATTTTCAAAGAAGTTTCTTGAAAGAGCTTGCTGAGGGGCAAAATTGTATGAGGACAGATAAACAGAACAATTTCTGTAAGAGTGCTTGCGATTTCATCCACTACTGGCCACATTTTACTGAGTGCACCCATGTGGTACTCAGTGCCTAATCTTATTATGGACTTAGGGGGACTTAGAGTCACCTGGAATTTTGCAGATAGAAGGATTCTTCAGCTGTGTGAATTCCTTATTCAACAAACTACTGAGGTCTTTTGAGAGACCCTGCATGAGGTACATTTCCATTAAAGCAGCAGGACAGATACTCAGAACTTCTTAGATGTGTTAAGCATCTTCAAAATTAAGAAAAAGGAGTAAGTGTGCAGGAAAGCTCTTACAAGATTGGCAATGGAGTTGTCTTGTTCTCCAAAATACAGTGCTCCTAGGAAGCATGATAATCTGAAGAAAAACTTAAAAATATCCTATCCTGAGGATGTTGATTCCCTGATGTAGTACAAAAGCACTTCAGCAACTTGAAGAAAACAATCTGAAAAATGCAATGCCATCACTAAAATGAAAGGTACTGCACTTAGGCAGAAATACTTAACTGCATATATACCGTGTGTAAACAATCAGTTAAGTGGCTGTTCTGCAGAGAAAAAAATGAATGAATCACAAGGTGATCATGAGTCAGCCATAACTTTCTGCTCTGAAAACCATCAATAACATAGGGTATGTACTGTAAGGTATATTAAGTAAGCTTTCCGTTCAGGAGTTTTGATAAGCTGGAATACTGTGTTCAGTTTTCATAAAACTTCAAGAAAAATATATGTCAATTTGAGAGAGTCCAAAAGAAGATCAACAAAATTGGCAAAAGTCCTAGAAAACATGGTTTCCAAAGATGAATGGAAAGAATTTGCATTATTTAGCCTAAAGACAAGAAAGTGTGTGTTGTGCTCATATGATCTCACATCATAAAGGTAGCTGCAAATAAAAAAATAGGTGTTTTTGTGTATCTGTGGTAGATAGTAGAAAAAATAATAAGCTTACATTCCAAAATTAATTATTAAGAGTAGTAGGGAAAACCTTCTGGCAAGAAGAGCATTGAGGTGTTGAGGTAAGGAAAGGGATAATTTTCCTGAAATCTGCAATCTGCATTACTTTTTTTTTTTTTTTAAGATTACATTAGTAAAAGATCTAGGTTACCTGGCTGGTCTTGCCTTAAATTTTTATATGATTTTCTAATGTTTTATATAATACCGTGTTCATTTCTTAATGCCTTTTTTTTTTTAGTAGATAGCATTATTCTAAGCTGTTTACAAAAACTCAAAGCAATCACTAACCAAGAACAGGAGTATTTTTATAATCAGCATGAGAAGTAAATATTTAGAATTGGATACCCTTTGTCCAGCTTTGAAGTTCATTACATTTGATTGTATGTGGTTAATACCTTCTTAAAAGCTGTAATTTAGTTTTATTTCACATCGACTTGCATTATTGTTCATTGTCATGCAGCATTAGTTCTTCATTCCTTTTTCTGTATTGACAGTGTTGGTCAATTTTCTGATTTGTGGATTTTGATGTTTATGGCTTAATGGTCATCTTTAGGTATCTCTTTAAAAAATCTAAAAAGAAACGCTAAATGGTTTCAAAACATGTCCTTTAATAATTTCATTAGTAGGAAGAGAAAAAGCTTGTGAACTGTTTTCTGATATATCATAATTAAACACATGTTCAATTAAATTGAGTAAAGTTAGGCGCTCAGCTAGGCATCTAATAATATTGAAAAAATGCAATTGGATGCTGCATTTGCACAGACTATGGCTAGGGCTCCTGATAATGATTTCTGCATCTTTTAAGAAAGATTTTCTTAAAAAATTTTTTTTTTCCTTTTTAAGTAAATCTTTCTTAAAAGATGCAGAAAGAAGCATCTTTTAAGATGCAATCGAGCATTTTTTTTTTAAGAAAGCAATCGAGCATGAAGAAGCATAATAGCTAATAGCACATCAGGGTCAGCAAATTTGCATGGGGTTATTAATTATGATACAGTGTAAATCTGTAGAGAGAGCATCCGAGATGTTCTAGACATTTTCTAAGAATATTTCTCCCAGAAGAGACATTAGGAAGAGACATATAGATCACATTTGTCACTGCCTCTAAGAATATGAGGGTTTCTTTACTAAACAAATTCATATTTTTTGTGTGTGAATTTATCTGATCACAGGACAAGATAACTGATCAAACACTCTACGTTTGAATATGTTATATCTTAAGTGAAACTATGTCCGAAATAGAAACTAAAGCAATGAAGATTACAGGAATTTTAGTTACTCTGTGCCTCAGGCAGATGGATTCTTCAACACAAGGTCCATTCCTTTTTGAGAGTGCAACGTAGGAGCAGAAACTACCAACAAGATCATCAGCATTACCAGAAAGACTTTTATTCACAATGCTTTTTCACACAGAAAAAGAAAAATAAGCCATATCTTTTCCATAGGCTTTAAAAACTCAATAGAAGCATCAGAAGTTTCAGCTTCTGTATGTTCACATCAGCTTTCATCATTCCTCCTTTTCTTTCTGGGAATCTGTTTCAAGTTTTTGATTTATTTTATATGTATATATGTATATGTAAATATATGTATATGTCAATATGTAATTTATTATATACAATATAATACATATTATATTATATTATATTACATTACATTACATTATATATATATTATATATTATAAACAGTATATTATATACACATATATATAAAATAAGTTGCATATTTTTATTATATATTATTTAATTTATTATACATATAGATTATAATTATTTGGCATATATTTAGTAAAGGTATATTAAGGAGTATATTAAAAGTTTATCGTTACAAATCTGACTTATGAGATATTCATCAGACATTGCTATGCACTTAGACAGGTAATTTATTGTTTGTATTGACTTCTAGCTCGAGTTCCAAAGCGCTCTCTGGAAGGGCAAATTTTACTATTATTCTTATTTATTGTGTCTGTCTATCACTGTAGCAAGTAGGAGCTTTATCAGGAGCTAAAACCACATTGTGCCAAAGAGAACAACAGCCCCTAGAAGTAACAATTTTCAACCTGTGGGAGACAACAGCAAGAATACAGGCAGATGAAGAATGACAATGAGTTAATATAGTCAACCTGAGGAGAGGTAGTTTTAACACACCAGCAAATTAAACATTGTCAAGGTCTGCAGTCCAATTTACCTTTGAGTCATCAGGCTGTTTTCCTGTTTGACAAAAGCCAGCCAGAGGAAATCAGGAGGAAAAAAAAAGCCAGAAGGAATGAAATGTGGTGAAAAAAAGAGAAGAGCAGAGCAGAGAAAAAAAAATAAAAAGAGAAATAATGTAGCTTAATGGATAATGCAGGTCATTAACTTCATTGGAGAAATATACAATAACCATTCTGAAGGATTCAGATATCCTACAGCTAGTATATTTTGCTAAATGGCTTGGGAAATCACAAAATGAGATTGCTTCAAATAAATAAAATGCAATAATCACCTTACAGAGTGATTAAACCCAGTTACTTTATGAAAGTCTTTAAATGTGGAAAACATTCTCCATGCCTATTCACTTTGCCATTTAACCACTTACCAATCTTCATTGTATTTGCATGGAACTCTTGAGAAGATAAGAAAACAGTCAGAGTCTTGGTCTTCTGTGAGTTAGTGCCTTGGGCCTTTATGGAGAGTTTCTTCTGCACAGTTCTTGTAAGAACAGTAAGTACTGTGGCGTGGTACACCTCACAAGTGAGACTCTGCAGAGATGATAGTCATGAAGATGTCAAGATAACAGCAAGACAATGATTAATTGATAACCTGTTTCTTACTCTAAACATAATATTCACTTAAATGAAGAGTGACTTCCCACACTGTGTCCTTGTAAAACAAAGTATCGCGCACTGTCCAAAATACTACAGGTGACCATTTCTTATATAGATGTCAGGAATCAGATTGTTTTGCAAATGTTTATTTTATCAGAACCAACTCAGATGATAACCTGTGGCACAGCACATCTTCCGTTCTGCGATGGGTATGCTCCTTTCCCAGCCTGATCTGATCTTTCACAGGTAGCCTTATTCAAGTATTTACCACCAGTGGCATTACCTGATCATGGTGGCTGCCTCCCTGATCCCTTCCCCACTTGGACACAATAACCATCAATAACCAGAAGGATGTCTGCATTCTGCTGGGGAACATTCTGCTGGACTGATGGGAGACAAGGGCTAGCTAAGCACGGGCCAGCCAAAATTTGGCTAGCATGCAAAAACGACTATAAATCTTATCTCATAACTATGCAGAGAACCCAAGAGCCTGTTGAGCTCTCCTTGCAAAGCAGAGGTCTGCACACCAGGATCTCCCCTTGGTCAGGGATGCCTCTCAAGTTTACTTTTCGAGGTTAAGAGGACCATTGCTACAACAGATCCATGGTAAGTGAACATAACATACCAAAACTTTCTAATCTTTGTAAGTTTACTAAATTGTATCTGCAATTGACTGCACACATTATCCCTTAGTAATAAATCATTGACAAAGTCTAAGACTAAGATTGGATCCAATCCTACCTAGACTTCTCTGAGAAGGATTTTGGAAAGCAAAGGGGTCCAATCCAAACCTTGTGACTCAATAAGAGGGTCTTATTGGTAATTTTGTAGAAACCTGTCCTCCGTGCAGTAAATAACACTGACCTTGCCATCAAATCTTGTTAAAACTACTGTCCAGCCCAATAAAATATACTGCTGTGTCTCTCATACGAATGAAGTACATTGCATCACTCACACTCCCCACCACTCGTTCCGTGACACATTCATGTCAACCATCTGAGAACTGATTTGGACTCCCTGTATCAAGTGGCTTTCCAGAAATTAATAGATATTTATGGAATGCCATGAGTACTCTTTTAATGAATTGTCTGTCAAAGACACATCCACATGGAAACCCAGAGTAAGGTGATATGAAGAAAATAAGGCCATGATGAGAACAAGAGAAGAAAGATTTGGAAAATACAGGAAAAGATATACTCAACTTTTATTTTACTTTATTTTCTCTGTCAAGACAACTGAAAATCTCTATCATCTTTCTTAGGGCATAAACTAGGATGATTAAAAATTTCAAGAGAAGGAAGACTAACAATTAGGTCTTAGGTTTATTGATTATTTAAGCAGATGTATCCCTGCAGTAGATTTCAAAATTCTGTAAGGATCACATAAAAACCAAAAGATGTCAACAGGTGGTTGGTCTTGTGAGGCATCAGAGCTGAACAGGCGGGGCTATGAGTCTGACTAACATAGCAATTTTTCCTTTAGAACAATGTAAAAATAATTATACTCTTTCTAAATAATACTGCTTGAAATTGTTTCCCTCAGTATTTTAAAGCACAGATCTAATATGGTCAATACAGCTTGCCAAGTGTGAACATACATTCTCACCTGAGCTCTTTCTAAGCAGATCCAGAAAGGGTAGGAAGGTGAAATTCATCACCACAATCGTAAACTATTCGTTTTCATGTAGATTTCTAATCATAATTAACAACAATTGTGCTTATTCCTTTTTGGAAACATTATCAAGTTTGAAATTGAATTGTGTGGACTTGGACAGTAAACTCAAATGTTGACCTCGATTCTGAACTCTGCCATCTCAGACAGGCTGAAATATTTCCTGGGAAATTTTCTAGAAATGGGAAACCCTCATTAATATACATTCATTTTTCTCCAAGGGTGATTAATTTTTTGAATGAAAGTGGCCACTGTAAAAGATGTAATGAACCTGAAAGGTTCATTACAGATCTCCCAGATAGCAGTTCTGAGGTATGTGGGAGTTAAAAGCAGACTAAGTTATGTTTAGATTTGGACATAAGAAGCAGGAAGGTACTTCTCATTTGTTAAAAGAGAAACTTTTTGATGAAATATGGAGCATAGTTAAATTTTGACTTCGATCAACAGGTGAGTGCCATCTAGAATGTGCCAAGGTGGTGATATGAGAAAGAGGTTCCAAGCAGAGCTATAAGAGATTTTGCAGAAGAAAGGAGCTTGCTTATTTGTGGAAAGAAAAGGAAGAGATAAACTGGGGCAATATTTTTAGAGTACAGGAAGTATAACCTAGATCTCTGATGGAAAATGCTAAGACAGAAAATGGACTTTCATATCCAGAGTCCTGGACTGTCTGAAATGTGATGTGAAACAGTTGATTTTATAACTAATATCAAAGAGCTGCCAAAGAGCCTTTGTTTTAAGGTAAGAGCATGGCTAGTACAATATGAGGAAATTCAGGAAGCAAACAGTCAAAACTTCAGCAAGAAGAACGAGTACTTGTCCAGTTCCAGCAATGCAAGGACAAAGGAAAAAGCTGATTGTTCTACCTTAAACCACTTTTTATTCTTCACTGGTACTCATTGGATTGCACCTTTGCTCAGGCTTTTGCCTGTCCCCGTTCAGTACCTCACACAGTACAGTAGCTGGGTGGCTGCCACACAAGTTTGCATGGAATGTTATGCCGATTGTTGAAGGACTTATTTATACATAGTAAATAGTGCATGTGTCGTCATGAATTTCAGTCTGTGCACAAATACTCCATATTCTCAATACAGACCTAAACAAATTTTACTGGTGTTTAGCTGTGTATTCTCAGGGTCCTGATGAATGGCAAGCTGACCATGAGCTTTCAATGTGCTGTTGCAGCAAAGGCAACCAACAGTATCCTGGTCTGCATTATGAAGAGTGTTGTCAGGATGTCAAGGGAGTTGATCCTTACCTTCTGCTGTACTGTACTGGTGTGATCACATCTGTAGTGCTGTATCTATTCCTGAGCTTCCCGGTACAAAAGGGACATGGACAGACTGGAGCAAGCCTAGTGAAGAGTCATGAAGGGACTGCAGCATCTGTCCTATGAGGAGAGACTGAGAGCGCCTGCTTAGCCTAGAAGAGAGAAGGGTTGGGGTGTAAGGGATGGTGGATCTTACTGATATATATAAATACCTCATGGAAGAATGTAGAGAAGGCAGACTTTTTAGTAACACAATGAAAGGATGAGAGGCAATGGGAATAAACTGAAATATAAGAAATTCCATTTAAATATATGAAAAAAAAATACTTTGCTGAAAGGGTTGTCAGATACTGGAAATGTTACCCAGAGATACTCTGGAATTTCTGTCCTTGGAGATACTCTAGATCCAAGGCGTATGGGGCAACCTGCCCTATCTGGCCCTGCTTGAGCAGGAAGGGTGGATCAGATGATCTCCAGAGGTCCCTTCCAAATCCAGCCTTCTGTGATTCTTTAGCTACTCAAATAATATGCCAGAAACTTGTTTTGTGGCAGCAAATTCCCTTTGTTCAGGGAGACTTTCCAGGAATAAAAATTGGACTTTAATCAAAGATATATTGATTTAAATGGGTGGCTTTTAAACAAAAGAGGCAAGCTATTTTAGAGGCAAATTCATTGCAGGAACCTAACCTGTCATCTCTAGACTAATCTCTAGACTGTAGAACAGCCTATCTTTTATTTTTGCCTGTAATGGGAACACACAGAGCTCAGGCTTGTGCCTGAAGTTATACTTTGTGAATGTGCATCTTTTAAGAGGGCAACTTTTAGAATCCGAGCACCTAAAATCAATCTGACAGGAAGGATGTTTTCTATCATATGACAACTGGTTTTCAAGAAGTGGAACAGAGAACTGAAATGACATAAGCTTCCTCACCGTTGTCACTATTTCACTCCTGAGTAGCGCTACCCAGTGCTTGTCCAACCAATGTCCTGACAGCTTGTCAGATTTCTCCTTGGAAATAGCTTTCACATGATTTACTTCATCAAACAATCTGTCTTTACATTCCAGTTCAGCCTTGACAAATTTGTCAGTTTCTCCAATCTTTTCACAGTTCAGAAAGTCAACATTTCTGTGCAGCAATCAATTCTGAGAGACCTGTAAGGAAACCCCTGGTGATTGTTTCAAGTGTGACTAATGTAGATATAGTATAAGATAGTTTAAAATATAAACAAAATAAGGAGTTAATCCAACTCTTAACTAAGCATGTGGACAAGCCAGAAGTCCACCTATTTTGCTGGCTGAGTAAAAAGAAAATTAGTCTTTTGTTCTTCAAATATTGTTGTCTTTTTGAAATTGTGTTTACAAAGAATTTTTCCACTTACCCTGTGGTTTTCACTATCATATCTGTACATCGTATTAAACATCTAAAGCACACAGTCTGGTAAAATAAACTTAGATAGCTTGTATCTTAATAATTGTCTTGGTCTTCTTCACACATGTGTTTTATTCCATTATAGACAATTGTTTTTTATCAGGTAACATGCCACATATTAAAAGAGGAAAAAATATGTAAATTACTAAGGCAAAAGAGAATGATGAAGAATGCAAGAATATAGAAAACCTCCACTATATGAAGCTAGAATTGAACTTAATTCACATTATTAGACTTCATCAAACAACAAAAGGTATTCACAATAGCATTGCATAGTGTAGTGTAGAAAATTTGAGGGATTCCATTTTTTAATCATTTTCCTCGTTGATTTAATGTCTTGCATGGAATTCACTGATGTTAGTTCTGCCTTTTGAAAACTGCATTGACTTTTTTGGAGCAATAGCAAGCTCTGAACAAAGGCGAACTGTATTCATTGCTTAATGAAGCAACATGTATGGCATTGCTTCAGAGCACAAGAAATCATTCAGTGCTGGCCAAAGCACTGCCAAAGCAGTAGGACTCTTTCAGATGCTGGCAGAAGTTTGAGCCAGAGAGTACTTGAATGTGTGGACAGCGAGGTGTAATTGATACTCACAAAGTCACAAAAGTCCTTGAAGGATTTATGGCACAAACAGGACTAGAAATGTGACTTTCAATCTTGTGCACAATTGCTTCTGCCTCACCGTGTGCTGGCTCTATTGTGGCAGTTATAACAAAACTGTGTAATAACCCAGTGTAATAACAAAATCCTTTTGTTCTTGCTATATGCATGCAAACATCACTTGAGCTGGTTTGATTTGTGCTACCACACCTGACATTTTATGTCAGCAGAGAACTACCAAATCTGACAAATCCAATCCACTCTTGCTAAAAACAATTCTCTGAAAATCAATTTGACCGTTTTGTCTGGCAACTCTTTGAGATAAAATCTGCTGCAAAATATGAGGATGGTTTTTGACTTTCTTCTAGTACAAGGCATTTGTCCAGCTTGCCAATTGTGCAGTTTATTTGTATATCTTTCAACAATTCATTTGACTTCAGACAGGATTCATTCTGTTACTTATTCCTAAAACAGCTACAGGGAATCATCATGGCCTTTCTTGATCCATAAGAGCCATAGCACTCCCCTTTCCATTTTCAGCTTCCAGGAAGGAATTTTGGGATTTTTCCTGCAATGTGAGATAATGATCTGTCCATTCAAAATGCCTTTGAGAGATTGGGCGTAATAGAAGTTGCAAGTAGCTAGTGCAGCTGTGTAACTTCAGGCAGCTTGATTTTGTTTATAGCTGCACAGGAGCAGCCCTATTTATGTATCTAGTCCAATTCAGCTCATTACATACAATTTTTTTGCTTGCTTTATATCAACAAAACTTCTCTAGGCAGGAAAAATTCCCCACTGCTACATGTTATGGTAGCTTAAACTTACTTTGGAGCCTGTTAATAGCTTCTGGTCACCATCTTCATGTAATATTCCAGTCTTGTTCTGGTGCTGTTTTCTTAAATGGTGAAAGAATCAGTAGAAGCTGCTTGAGAGTGAAACATGATTATAACACAGAGAGTCAGGGATTTTCTTGAAGAATGTATGTAAGCCATGTGGGAAGGTTTGTGACAAAAAGAGTAGTCTACTGTAGGGATCTTGTGTCTCACTTCAGTGCTGTGTTCTGTAAGTTGTTTCTCTATTACTTTCTCAGAGGACTGGTAGCTTTAACATGGGGCAGAAAGCAGTGTGTGAGATAAATTGATGTCAGATAACTAAAAATAGTATTAGATTAATCCAATGTAGGGACCTGATAAAATAGTGTGAACCCATCTCTAGAATAGATGTTGTGTTTGTGACTACTAGATATATAGGAAACCACAGGAGCTCTTGTTATGTGATTAGGACAGCATCATTTTTGTGCATTTGCTTTATGTATGCATTATATATATATATATACACACATATATATATGTCAGAGTTATATTTCATGCAATCTTATTTAATACTGGAGATACACTGATAGCTCTTCATGTGATGTTTAGTACAGTTCCTCAGTGTTGGAATCCAGCTGTCTACGTTAGTAAGCTTTTAGGATGTATTTGACATGTTTTTGCCATGTGCCAACTCTAACTCACCCAAACAATTTTTGGGTATGTTTCAGGAGTTAGAAATTCCAGTGATTGTTGCCAATAGACAGTTTACATACAACCACAGTTTATTTCTAGTATAAGAGCTAGTGTAGAAGCAGGCTTTTCTGTGCCAGCTGGTCTGGCACCAGGAATGCTTACAGCACATTTAATTTATTAGCATTACTTTTAGTGTCTTATCTTTCTTTCACCTTTTTTTTTTCACTTGATCTTCCTTAAACTTCATTTGATCCTTTACATCCCTTACAGTATTATGAAGCCCATGATCAGAAAGAGCTAATTTGGGTTTTTCATACTTAAGATACTGACTGAAGAGTAGAGTAAAACATAAGGCTTCTTTTACTGTATCAGTTTATCCTAAGTTATATCTTATATGTACAAACTTTATCTGCAATTGTCCGTGTTTGTAAATTCATTTTAATATTTTTGTTCCTCATAAACTGGAAGAATCCATATACCAAAATGGTAAATCAAAATTATCACAATATTCAGCAAAGTATTGTAAAATGCAAGAAGCACAGAAAACTAACTGCAGAGTTAAATGCAGAGTTAAAAGAACTTTGAAAGCATAAATTTTTGAAAACCTTCCTTAGTCAGATAGAACAGACTTAATAAAAAGAAAAAGGAGAATTTATCATGACCACAAAATAAAAAGAGAAGTAGGGTCACTCTCTTCAAACGTAGTTGTTAGTTTGACCTCTCTGTTCCTGTGGGTATTCATATAAGAAGGAAAAGAACTATCCTCTCAGAATTTTACTTATGTTCTCAAAAATTTAATTTACAGTTTCTCATTCTATAAAATTGAGGTTTTCCTCAAGGGAAAATGTCAAGAATTTATTAAAGAGCAGAGGTGGGTTATTACATGCCTTTCCACTGGCCTTAATGCTGCTCCTTTTCGTTTTTCTTCTTTTTTCTTTCATTTTTTCTTTTTTTTTCCATTTTTCTCTTTACTGTTTACTATTTTATTTTATTTTAGCACAGTAGATTTCTTGAAGGAGGAGTAATAGGCATGTCTTCCAAAACATATGAATCCAGCTTGCAGCACTCAAAGAGACAGATGACCAACTGAAAAAGAAGAGCCTATTTTTTGGGGGGGGATGT
The DNA here is from genome assembly GCA_013389825.1 of Crypturellus undulatus. Lineage (NCBI taxonomy): Eukaryota > Metazoa > Chordata > Aves > Tinamiformes > Tinamidae > Crypturellus > Crypturellus undulatus. The sequence goes on from VWPW01031448.1 coordinate 604,033, forward strand.
TTTTAGAACTCATTATAGCTGTGCTAGATAATACTCAGATAATAAACTCAGATCTATGAGTAGTGATGTTGGTTCAAACAGCTTCCCTTGGGTTCATGTGAGCCACTTCAAAGCTAAACTTATGTTTCTGTAATACTAGTAAACCAGGAGCCAATTCAACTTCTATTATGAATAAGAATAGCGTGAAGTTATCCAAACTTTTTTTTTTTTTCTGTAATTCCATTCCTCCAGCACTCAGACTGTTTTGCCAAAACTAACAGTGGTGGTAGTCATAGTATGGTAAAGGTAAATGAAATACATGATAAATAGAGAAGTGCAAATAGTAGTATTGTTGAAATAACTGGCACAGATGGCAAAAAGGGCATTTATTTAGACATATTACTTCGTTATCAGGTAACTATAAGCAGGACTTTGCCACAGGCTAGTGAAAAATTGGGGGAGAGGAGAAAAAGAAGCAGAACTGAAACAGAAAATGTGACTGCATAGCTCTATTCCGAGTTTTTGGTAGCTGGAGATTTCCCCTACCACAGTTAATTTGCAACATTCTGGTGTTATATGGATATCAAGTGAAGCTGTTAGTCCTGATCAGATCACTAACTCAATTTGTTTAAGAGTGACTCAGTGATATTTCCGAGACCACTGAATTATCCATCTCTGTCCCAAAGGATGTGATCCTTTTTATGTATTGATTGTGGCACTTTCTTTCCTGCCCCATTCACTGATTCAGTAATGAATAAGAGCTGATCAATTTTTATTGCATAATTTATTATTACCAATCATAAAATTAGCAATTTCTTTTTAAAATCCATCAGGAACATTTGATTTTATGACACTCTTAGGGTTGACAATTGCACATCCTGACTAAAGCTTACCAAAGAAACAGGCAGGAGTAGCCTATCAACAAAAGCAGTGATTACAAAAACACCAGTTACATCAAACATTGAGTTTAGTCATTTGTGAATTGGATTACAGGACAGAGAGCAGAGACTAGAATCAATGAAGAACAAGGTCTCTTTAAATCAATACTACTAGCTTTTTATTCATTCTAAATTTAAATAACACTTATGAGTGAAAGAGACAGGATGGGTGATGCTGTTTCATCAGGAGGGAAATGTGAAATGTATGGTTGGTATACTTTATACGTTCCCGTGAACCAGTTGGCCTCATAATCTAAATGCTATTTTTTATGATATCAGGATCAATACTGAAAATGGGAGATGTAATAAACAACTTTAATTCTTCCCACAAAGACAAAACAGCCTGCCAAATAATAAATAGGCTCAACCATTGCTCTATTTACTGGAGTACTATTTAACCACGAGGACCTATTTAATTATTTTATTGGGTTTATGAATCTACATACAGCCATTTACTTTTCCTTCACAGTCAGTTACCCCAGGGTAATTCTAACTCGAATTAAGCTGGGCTTTTTTGCTCCAGAAGCAGGAGGACAGATTAGAAATCCAATTGAAATTACTTTCCTATTCCAAACAGTGAAAACTTGTTCTACTGAGGCTCTCTGATTCCTTGTGAAATAGCTGTCAGGGTCCTGAAGTCCCGAGTAGTTCTTAATGCCCTGATCAGCCTCTCCCGGGACCTGCCTTATGTCTATGGACAAGAAGTCCCGTTCTACCCCGGGGCTGGACCGCCAAGTCCTTCCTGAGCTAAGGTGTGTCTCTGTCTACAAGCCCTGTCCACTGCTTTTCTGAACTGTCAGTCAGATTTCACAGGTTGATATGGGATGTCGTCTCAACTTTGGTTAAGCAGACTGTAGATGCTTCTGTCAGCAACCCTGCCCTGCTCACCCTGCTTAGATACTGTGGGACTGTGCCCTGCTGCAGAGGACACTGTCCTGGCTGCGTTGTGGTTAACTTCAGCTCCTATCTTGTCTTCCTGGGCAGCAGCCTGCCTTTTGCAGTTTCCTGACCTTAGTTCTGATGAGGAATGGAGCTTGTCTGGGGGACCTTCACAACTCCAATCTGTAAAGCCACATTCAGGAGGTTGCAGGGCTGAAGCACCTGGACTTCCAGTGTAGTTCAGCGATATCACCAAGCCGTATCACCAGGCCTGAGGGATTTGGAACACCTCCCAAATCCCACTTCTGTCATTCTACTGCTGAATTCTATTGTAATTGCTTATTAGTCCTATGACTTCTCCTTACAAAATTATTTATCCTAATCAACAAATGCCTCGAAGTAATTTATTCAAGTTAGTACACACTAATACCAGTGATAAGCTCCATTTTTTTCAGTGAGAGCATTGACAGAGGTTTATATGATTTTGACAATTTAATCTTTAATAGCAGCAATGTAATCTGTACTTTATATGATCAGGTAAAGGATAATGGTAGCACAAAGGGTCTTACGACAACTATGAAGACTAAACTGGCTAGACCTGTTTAGCCTGGAGAAGAGAAGATTGAGAGAAGATCTTAACAACATGTACAAATACCTGAGGGGAGAATGTAAAGAGAATGAAGCCAAATTCATCTTGGTGCTGGCTAGTGACAGGACAAGGGGAAATGGGTACAAGTTGAAACGCAGAAGTTCCACCTCCATGTGAGGAAGAACTTCTTTCCTGTGAGGGTGACAGAGCCCTGAAACAGGCTGCCCAGAGAGGCTGTGGAGTTTCCTCCTCTGGAGATCTTCCAAACCCACCTGGATGCCACCCTGTGCCCCGTGCTCTGGGTGTCCCTGCTAGAGCAGAGCGGTTGAACTGGGTGATCTCTAGAGGTCCCTGCCAAACTCAACCATTCTGTGATTCTGTGATAAATGCTAAGAATGGTGTCATCCTTCAACAGAGCTAATTTTAATTAAAAAAACAGGGCAAAGTAAGTGGAAGGAAGAAACATACTTTAAAGGAGGTGTTTATTGTATTTCTTTGTTGAAAGGCAGGAGCGATTATGTAAATTTTGCATGTTATCCATTTGCTTTGATTCTGTTTTTCTTTCTTTCAGGATTTCCCATTTAAATACTTGGGCATCACTTCCATCTCAGCATCATTCCTATTTGCTATTCACTTAAATATCCTCCTATGAGCTCATAAGCTGAAAAGTTCTAAAGCAAATTAGTGATCCTAGTCAGATTCTGTGGGAGAATGATTAATCATAAATAATGATTATATTTTGAGAGAAGTAGCTTTCCTCAGAATAGGGGCTGGAAATGTTGCATGTTACTATAATATTGTTCTGTTATTGCTTTGTTTCTGAATTACCTCAGAAAAAAATAGGCAAATCTTTCATGCTGTCAGAAAATTCTCTTATCATAAGCATACTTAGGGACCCATTTCACACAAAGTGTGAATATCCAAAATTAGCATTTTAGATTCCATTCTTTAACTTATAGTTCCTAATTATAGTTCCTGTCTATTGCATCTTAAAATATTGCTACTCCTGTTTGGAAATGTAACTAGCAACATATAGGAAAAAATATATATCCTCTATCTATTTTATGAGGGCTAGATAAAGCTTTAAATGTTATTTAAGCATACATTTTTATGATTTATTTAGATCTCTATTGTTATATTTTAGAACATTATCATATTGATATTGATATACGTGCCAGAGATTTTGACTTTCTCCCTGATTTTCGTCATTGTTTTTTTCACTGAGTTTCAGCCACCAGCCTAAAATTCTCAGTCTAAATTTGCATACAGATCATGTTAAAGATTGTGTTAGTTTGTGTTAGATTTTTTTTTTTTGAGGTGGGGATTAGGGAGGAGGACAGGGAGAGGAAAAGACACTCTGTATCTGCACCAAATAGTGTTGACTCAAAACATTTTAGAAAAATCAAATCAGTCCAGACCACTTCTTTATTCTTTGCATACTGAGGAGGAAAGAATAAACAAAGCTGATGTACAAGAGCTTCACAGCCTGAGGAGACTGAAATAACGTTTGAACAAGGAGAATGCCTCAGCCTTTCCATGGCACAATTTAAAAATTTCAGTTTCCTTGTTTCAGTTGATATTTACATTTCCTTCTCTTCCTGTTTCATCCCAACCCTATGGGGATGAGGCTAGCTAGAAGGGTAAGATTGTTTAAATGTGTAATGTTATGTATATACATAGCTTTTCCTTTATTTTCTTTAATGAAAATAATTACTTAGAAGAGGAGCAAATTTTGGTGATGATGTTCATTTTAGATGTTTTGTTATTATTCAGTTATAATTTCCCGATTTGGATTACCTGAGTTCAAGAGAAACGTCATCAAACTGTTGAGATTCCAGTGGAGGTAGCTAAAGTGTTTATGGACCTGGGACATGTAATATGGGAGAAACTGCAAAAGTGTGTTTCTTTGGTCTCACACGAGTATCTAATTGAAGTCTTCTGTCATCGAAGCAGGATTAGAGAAGATGGAGCCAGACTGTTCTTGGACATGGATGATAAGAAAGCAAATCACAACAGTCACAAATTGAACATAAAATATTCTGCTGAACATAAGCAAAAATGTTTTCATAGTGAGAATGGTTAACTCCTTGAATGGGTTGTCCAGAGAGGCTACTCAAGGACTTTCAAGTTCTTGAGCATTTGCTGCAGCCTTGCTTTGTGTCAGGGAACAGCAAGAGTGGGCTGCTCTACAAGGGAAGGCAAGCCAAGAAGGACAAGGGAGGCAAGAGTAGTGACCTCGCAGAAAAGGGATGCACTTCCACAGTATCGAAATGAGAAGAGCAGACAGATTGGGTAAGGGTAACCAGGTTCAGCCAGCAGTCCAGTGATCACCAGAGAAGTCCATGAAAACATTACAGGACATCTTTTAGGTCAAACCAGGAAATCAAGTCGACAAGTTTGTAATCAACATGGTGCAAGACCTGTCGCAATATACCTACACTCCTACCATACCTACCTACTATATCTACTCAGTTTTGATTTATTTGGAGCTGGAATTCATTGTGTTTTCTGTAGCTATATCTATAATGTAGACATTCGTCTATTATAGTCAAAGAAGAGAGCAAGCATGATTCATCTGGCTTATTTTAACATATCTACTTTAATATGTTAATATCTACACTCTCTTCTAATTACAAAAGAAGTCTAAATGATTGGCTCACTTATAGGTGTAGGAATCTGCATATGGGCAGTTGTGTTCATCTGCTATGTTTCTGATTATTTCCAATATAACAGTAATTAACAGTAATACTGGCTCATAAGGGTTAAGATAATCAGTAACTTCATTTCCCTAATGACTCACCAACCATTTAGTAGTCATGCTGCATTGCTGTTACTAGATACTTTTTAGTAGTTCTAATCACTTTTATGCAGGAGTGTTGTTGCTGCTGTCCCAAGCCTCTTCTTCGCATCTACAATTCAAAAGCTGTTTATGAAAACTGATTACTAGTTTCCTATTGACACAATACTTTCCGTGTATCCAAAAAGATGCAGGTAAAATTCTTTTTATGTCCATATAATGCATAGCCTCCAATCAGTCCTAAGACTTCTCCATAAGGTGCAAATAACCAGTCTCATGAAGATGAAATAGTGTTCTGCTTTAAAGCAGATGCCCTCCTACATGGTGTTGCAAATGTCTGGATAATTAGTAAAACATTACTTTGAACTTAGATCAGTTATTTCATGCTCTTTTATTGGACAGAAAGGTATGTTTTGAAATGATAGATAGCTTTCTGTTTGTACTTCTATCCCTGTCATTGCAATTACAAAATGAAGAGGTTTTTAATCAATAGCTCGCATCACTTCACCCTAAAAATAGTTGTTGCTAGTTCTCCTACTTGTAGTCCTCTCTCTAGTTTTGTCAATATCTTTTCTACCAACTCTTAACAACAACTGCCTCTAAACAGCACAAAGTCAGAGGGGTTAATTTTCTCTCTTGCTGTCAGTAACAACATGTACCTTACCATCTAGAGCAACTGAAAGGCATACAAATTGAACAATAAAGCATGGGCTGTCAATAAAATACTGTTTCCTTATACTAGCTACAGTTTGCAAGAGACTGAGTTTCTAAAAAAATCATTCTGCATGAACATTTTTTTTCCAACATAATATCATTTCTATCTTTTTAATTTAGTCCTCTTCAGTAACTACTGTATTTCATCATTTAACTCAGAAATTGAATGCCTTAGGGCTTGACTTTATCATGCGCTAATAAAATGAAGAGAAACAGACCTTTAAAAATAATTGCCAAAATAAAGTCTGTCAGCAAGCATTAGACTCAGCTGTGGCACTGGCTTGAAAAGGTTATTTTGCTTTAGAATACATTAAACATTTATTAGCTTCACTTCAGGTAAACATGTAGTTGTTTACATATCTGCAAATTTGTATAGACACGCTTCTAAATGGATCCAGAAAACAGCATCACGTTCAAAAATGTACACTCTCCTTATCTATGATTTGAAAAATAATCAACGTATTCCATTAACAACTGGCCAGAGGTAAAACCTAGGGAATTTGGAGATCAGGGTTCATTTCCTTTATCTATCTTTGACTTTGCTAATAAAATGTGCTATTACTTAGTTGATTTGTTTCATCTTCCTCCTTTCCCCTGCCTCCCCAGCAGTTCAGGTTGGCTCAGAGGAAAAGTATATGAAAGTAAAATAAATTCAGTTTTTCTTCAGACTTACTAGTAAGAACAGATGGCCTAAAACCATAAGAAAAGTTGGTTCTGTGATCAAAACGGACTAGTAAAAATGAAAGTTTCCACAAACTCTCTGTGTGTAAAACCTTGTTAGGGCTGAGTAAGATTTGAATTACTTCCATTAGCGCCTAGATAGGGTTTTGGTAGAATATGGGGTTAACTGCAACACAATTATCAAGAAAGCCTATTCTCTAGGTCTACTCACATATTTTTTTGCCATCATTTTGAATCTCAATGATGCTCCGGTTTGGGAACCCAGGTGCCTGTTTGTGCACAGTAAAGACAGACTAATCTGGGGAGTCCAGTAGCAGCCAGGCTCAGAGCATGCCTAATGCACAGAGAAGTGACACTCCAATGAAATACAGGAAATCTAGGTTCCCATCTGTGTTCTCGAGATTTTTTCTACATAATGTAATGGAATAAATAATCATAGGATGTGAGGCACTATCCTTATTTAAAGTTCATTCTGGACCTTAAAACATATACTAAAAACTACTTCGTGTTTGACTGTACAGTTTTAACTGTACCATTGCTTCTTTCTATAACTTTATTAACCTAGTGTTTCCACAATGCTTTTATTTCTAGGTCTCTTTAATAATAGATATACTTCAGAAACTATGTTTTATTGTCACTTGCGTTTAACTTGTAAAATATATGTTTTATGGTCTATGTCAGTAATTCAAACTCTTCTGTTTTGTTCCTTGCAGTAGTGCATAAGCTTTTTGAGCTTTTTACAGAATACACCAAATTTCCAGATAGATTAATTCTATCAATTAAATGTTCCTTCATAGTGATTTTTACCTATCTGTCCTAATATTTTATTTCTTTTTGCAGACCTTCTCTTTCCTTTATCTCTGCTTGATTTTCCTTTTCCTTTGTACTAAAACCAGGCATGGACACCACATGATTTTTTATAACTTTCTTCAGTAAGTTAGTTTATTAAAGCTTGTCTTATCCATCTGCTTTCACAGAGATTCACATAGAATTTATCAGCTGGGAGGATTTTTCTTTAAATGAGTTCTCTCAATGTTAAGACATCCCCAGCTTTTCACATAATTGAACTACCTTTTCATTTGCATTATCATATCCTTACATATTTGGAAGAAAAATCCTCGCCTGCACTTCAATAAGTCTCTTCTCGAAATGTTTAATTTTCTGTGAGCCCTTCTGGTGGGATTCTGACAGTCATTCACTTCAGTATAAAGGATAATCAGGATACCCGCTATAGTTACCTTTCCAACCTTTCTTTTCAGCCTCTACACCTCATATCCTTGGTCATGGCAAGCAGCAAATAATTTTAGAAACATCACTGTGATGAGCTGAACAATTATTTCTAAATATAAAATTTCATTCACATAGATCTGCTTCTGGCAAGTGTCGATGTTCTTCCTAACCTTGTCCCATTTATTTTTTTTTTCTATTATCACTCAGCACTAATTCCTCTTAGGACCTCTTTTCTTTTTTTTTTTTCCCCCCTATAAATGGTGGTTTTCTGGTAACATCAGAAATGCCACATTATTTTAGTTGCAGCATGTAAACACTGCAAAAAAAAAAACGTGCTTCTATCCTTTAAATTGTGTGATATGAAAATCACTGGCACATGCACCACATTGAAACAGATAGAGGATGCAACTTTCTAAAAAATATTAATGACCAAACAACATAATAAATAAGTACTATATTCTGTGCTAAGGCAGAAATGCTTTTAGCTAAGGCTAAAATGGGGGCCCTGTTATAACTGCAAGATGGTTTAGCTATAAGAAAGAACGGCAAACTCTTGGGCCTTCTCTGATCACTACAGATAAGGATTGCCAATAGGGTGTCTACCTACCTATCTACATTTGTTATTGCGTAGGTATGTCATATAAATAGAAACAGTGCTAAGCGCTCTCATTCCTCAGCTGGTACAAGTTGGCATCATTCATGTCAATTGTATCCCCTTTAAAAATTTGACCTGTGGGAGGATTTTGAGTCAGACTGCAGGATTTGGGTCTGTTAAAACATTTAACATTTACAAACATAATATTGCCAAATTAATGCTTTTGAAAAATATATGTAGAGCCAAATCTATTAGGATAAGCATTCACACTGTTCTAGTCACTGTAGTGTGTCTGCTCCTTACACAAGGAGCAGGAAATAAAAAACATTTATTAATCCTGGAAGTTTCTTTCTGCACAATGTTAACTCTGTGCTATGTAGTTTGCTCTCTCTGTCCTAAGCTGCAAGTCAACAGAAAAATATTTACAGTGTGTGATCTATCCATGCAAGGGAAGAACATTTAATATACAGTGCATGACAGTTTTGCACGGTCTAGGATTATACCACTTTCCCAAGCTTCAGATAAACTAAATAGAAACTGCATTTGTGTAGTCCAGGGCAGATACAGGTTCAAAAGATAGGAAGCACCTCTTCACAGCACTGGACTTGAAAAATGCACAAGCATTCATTTGAAGGCTTCTGGAATGAACATAATTATTTTAGTAGGTACATCAGGTTAAAGGCATGAGAAAGGATTTCCCATCCTTTGTATATCCTCTTATAGTGGTAGGCCTTACACTTTTTTTCCACAGGGATGGTTTACCCTGCATGTAATTCCCTTGGGGGAAAAATGCATCTGTTCCCATCTTACACTGTGGAACAACTGCTCCTTAGTTTCTCATCTGTGAGCAGAGTCTAAGAGCCAAATTAATAGGATCATATAGTACATTCATAATCTCTGAATTACTGTAGGTCACATTTTATTTCCAGCTTTCTTAGTACTGCAAAATGAAATACAGTGCTTAGTGGCATAAATAAGTTGGAAATTCTCACACATCTTTTTTCTCTGTTAAAAACTATAATGTATAAGATGCAGGAGTAATTATTTCTTTGCACTTCTTCGAGGTAAGGCTTCATCTGTGTACCTTCATCCAGTTTTGGTCATATGCTTCAAAGAAGGTGTAAATGGGAAGGAGACAGGCCAGACAAGAGCATAAGGTGCAACAAGGTGACAAAATGTTGAAGAAAATGTGTTTAGCATAAAAATGAAAAAAAAAAAATCAACAGGGACCTGATACAACTTTCCTCCTATTATATGGAGGGCTGGGATGGTTTGTCAAAACCAACAAGTACAAGGGGATATGAAAAAGACTACTGTAGTAGAATACTGTTTGTCTTTAGTGATGCATCCCGGACGTGTATTCCGGGGCATCAGCTTCCCTGGGTTCTGAGATGGAACGTGATGTCGATGCAGAACTTTGTCAATGATATTCAAAAAGTAACTGGAAGACAATATTCTATCTTTCCAAGAACAGGACAGACCAATCTTTGCCTGCTTTGGCAGAGTTTATTGATCCTTTATCAGCGTAGGATGTTGAATTGGAACTGACCTACTAAAATTCCTTTCAGTGCAGTTTCTGTGCTTGCCACAGCTCTCAGAAGATCTCTGAAGACATCTGTGGATATCAGGGAAGTTTTCACTGTCTGTGACTGTGATAGATCACCATTTTAGCTGATTAACAGGCACTTCCAAAGCCAAAAGCATGTGTCTCCACACCCTTAGCCAGAGCCAGGTTCTGCAGGTGATGACCTTGGCACACTCACCTGCTGTGCCAGTAGGCACAGAAGAGACAACACAAAACTCTAAGCAGTGATATTTGCACTTCCAAAATACTTTTTAAATCTCTCTTGTCAAAATCTTATCCCAATAATTTAAACCCCTCAATTCTTAATCCTGTTCTTCCTCACATTTATATCACAGCCATGACTCTAAACTGAGGATTTCCGAATTGGGATCATGACTCACTGTAACTTGATTTTAACTGTCTGTCCTAACACCTCTAAATACTATGTAGATCATCCACAGAAAGGAATATGTAACATGCCTCAATGCGTGGCTAACAAGAAAATGTATCAGGAAAAGAAATTACTCATATTATATGTCATCATTGCAGAATTGTGTTGACTGCTGCACTCATGCCAATATCATGACAAATATTTCACATTTTATAGCTAAGAAGCAGGTTTTTGACATGACTGTCATATATAGGAAAACACAGAATCCTGTTGCCTTCCTTTTTGCGATTAATCTCATAGTGAGAGCACAAATGATTTGACAGGGAGATCGTTGTAAAAATAGCGTCATGATCTCCGTGTGATGGTTTTGGAAAACATTGTTGAAGATCATTTCAAAAGATCCCTTGGCTTATGAGTTGCATCTTCAATCTTCCAGCATAAATGTAAATGTGTGTCAGATAGTGTTAGTCCCATTTAAGGGGATATTCTTTCTAAAGCCAGGCTACAGAAAATGTAAGAATCTTCTTCTGTGTTTGGCAGTAAGAACAAAGTACCTTGAACTACCATTACACACTGCTTGCATACAGATATGCACCGACACTTGGAAAAAGATGTCTCTAGATTTTCTTAACAGCTATAATTTACTGAATGTTACCATGGAGGATTTAGTGGCAAAATTAATTAGTTTTCGTTAACGGACAGTCAATAGACCTGTGTTATACTTCAGACTTGGACAAGTGCTGAAGTGAACTAAAAGAAAGAGTCTAAATTTGCCTGGGCTTACATTTCTGAAAGCAAATATTTTATCCTTTGTCCATAATGCCTGCAGAAGAGGAGGTACAGGAAGGTAATTAAGGTCCACTTTTAATAACAAAAATCATCACCTTTCCTCCTTGTAGGTTATAAATGGTGTTCAGTAGAATCCTTACTGTATAGGTTACCTTTTAAGAATTGAGAGCTGTAAATGGTTTGCAAATCCCCTCTAGCCACATAGGTACTTCTATTGTTCAAGAAGGACAACACGTCCACAATGGATGCTTGCATGAAAGTAGATGAATTGATATAATAACATATATCCAATAATGGGTCTTGGAAAAATGGTATGAAAATAACTCCACTGAAAATTAAAATTAGATGACAAGAAGTCATGAGTCTTCATTCTTTCTTAGAATGTAGTGCTTGTGTTTGATTAAAGCAGCACAGAATTGTCACAGAATTACAAAATATTATAGGTTGGAAGTGATCTTTGTAGTCCATTTCATCCAGCCTTCCAAGTGTCATATTCTGGACCAATATAAAATACATGAGACTGGAACATCATCACCAGAAATTATATTGATTCAATGTATAGATTGATGTGCATTGTGGAGAAATGAAATACTAGATGACAACAGAAGAAAATGAACATGAGTAATCATAAAGCAGTTACTGAAAAATGCTAAACTAAAGAAAATGCTATCACTGGGCCAAAGCAACCTCCTTTAGACAGGTGTAAACTACAGTCTGTGACACCTTAATAGGATATGTCTCACCCAACTGCATTTATCTGAAAGTTACATTTCTAGCCTAAGGTTGTTGTCTAGACCACTTTAGTCATTGGAAGTATTTTCAGGGTGTAGGTCATTAAAGCTAGAAATAGATTTCTAATACAGAATGGGATTAACTTCTCTCTGGTAGTGTTCATTTTTCTCAGGTTAGAGAAGGATGACAAGCCCAGACTAATCACACAGATAAGTGAAATAAATCCTACCATTAGGTGAATGAAATTCATATTTGTTTAGTCTAAAAGGGAAGCTGATATTTTAGCATAATTAGCTAATCTCCCAAAATGTTTTTAAATATTTATTGGCCTGAGAGATTTGTTTGCCACAACCTCTTATTTAAATAATTTTATGAATGCATATGTTATGATCACTGAAAACTAAATTCTGTGATTCTCTTAATTAGAAGGTATAATCCTCAACTGGTATAGATGGAACTAGCTTAGTAATACAGAAGAGAGTGTTTCCACACTAACACACGCTGAGAAACACGTGCTCACTTTCACCGCAGTCGTGATAAAATCTGGTTCCACTATCTTCAAAGAAGGTAACATTTTAGGCATGCAAGCCGTTCTGTTATCCTCACTTTCCAACACAGAAGAAAAAAAATCACAGTATATCCTAAGTGACATCACATTATACTCATTCCTTCCCCAGTGAGATACAGAAGCTAAAACAGCAGCAAAGATTTGAAACATATGAAGACTGACAAGAAGTTTTGGAAAACATTTTACTTTTTGTTTAAGGTTTCTTGAACATTATCTGCACTGTATCTCAAAAGAGATAGAGAAGTTAGACTGAAGGAACGGATTTCCCCTCCCTGATTCCTGAGCCTACTTTTTACCTGATTTTGCATAATTTAATTTTGGGTCTGAAATGGTCTGTACTAGTTGATAATAGAGCCTAAAGTATTGTTAGCTGGTAAGAAATTGCATTAACCTTCCAACATTTTTCTGCATAAAGAAGTAGACAGCCTGCTGGAGAAATAAGTAAGAGATGGCTATATAATCACATATGTCTGCATGTTCTGAGAAGAGAGACAGAACAGAATAGAAAATATGACATTTTATATCCATGCCTGTTATTATTTAAATTCTATCATTTTAAAATGCATTTATAAAGCAAACTTGATCTGGTAAGGGTATTTAGTCAGTGTAACAACCACAGCATGTTATGAGTTTTAACATCACTCAGATAATTGTATTTTTTTTTTATTCTCTTACAAGTGATATATCTAGTCATGCAGGTGGTTTTTCCTTTAACTAAAAATAAATTGACCTCGTCAGGTGGACAAAAGGATAAGGATAAAACAGAGAGACAGCAACAAGATATTTAACCCCTTATTGGTAACTCACAGCTAAAGGAAGAGCACTCAGTGGCCCTTGAATGTTTGCTCTAATTCTTAGTTTCCCACAAAGAAGCAAGTGAAAGTCTTTTTGTTGTTGTCTCCCAAACATATAATTTGGTTGCAATCAAAACGAAATAACTCAGTATTTACACAAACTCTTTCTTTCTTTTTAACCTTAGAAAAACGTATTAAATTTAGGATTTAGTATCCAGAGTCAATTCATCACAATACAGGTCATGAAGCTGAGCCTCCTGTAGACACTGATCAATCTGTATGTGTGGAATCAGCCCTACAGGATTGTTTTAATTCTCTTCCTGCTTTTCTTTCTCTCACTAGAAATATTTTACAGATTCTTCTGTCTCTGCCTAATGTATCAAAATCCAGACACTTTGCTAATTGCTGTGATTATGACATTAAGAATCAAACTGCTGACTCCTCAGTTGCAGTGAGGTCTTCAGGTCAGCTCAGCAGTCTCTAGTGGATGAAGAATGCATAAAAGGTTTGAATGAAGTGACATATTTATTCCAAAAGTGTTACAGTCTTTCTTCATAATTAAACACATTGGGTATTCCTTTCTAATAAAACTGTTTTGCTTACAGTTAAATCTTTCTACACATTTTGGAACAAAAATGTTGGTTGATTTTACTTGATTGACAGAGGGGCTTTAAATGCAAAGTGTAGTGCTAATACCTTCTATTTCCTCCTTTTCTTGATAGGAATTATTTTAAAAGCAATATCTTGATCCTTGTTTCAACACTGTCCCACAGAGACACTGGTGTTTGCACATAATAATGAGTTGCAAGCGGTCCTATAGATCAACCCGAGAATGAAGAGAAAGCAAGCTATGAATGAAAAGGAGAAAACCACTCAAGGAAAATGTAGGCTCTTTTTCCTGCAGTTTTAAACCAATAGATAGTCTTAGACTGAAAAGTAAAGAGAGAATGAGAAGTAAAATTATAGGAACAAAACATATAAAAACAAACATGAGAGATATATGTGCCTATAAGAGATATATGTGCCAGAGTATATGAGTTTCAAATTTATTTCTTTATGTCCAAACCTATATCAAAAATGAATGAATATATGGAAGAACTTTAAGAGTGTTCAGTGCTAACAGCAGTTTTGCTGGAAGTGATCTGCATCCTGGCATGTGACTTTTCCTTCACCCCACATCATTTATGCAGTACAGTAATTTTTGCTCCTGCTTCAGCTTTCTTAGTAATACTAGAGGAACTATTTGTATAACCTGATTGGAGTCAGTGAAATAGTGAGAGAAAAATTTGAAAAGCTTCAGCACAAGAGCATGATGGAAGACAGACCCCAGCCTGCTTTCCCATATAATTGCTGTCACAGGCCTAAATGGACACCGGAGCAGGCCTAGCTTGTTGAAGACGTGAGCTGTTTCATTAAACATTTTAGACAAAACGTTAAGTATATCCGCCGGAGACGGATCCTTTGCTCAGTGATTACATTGCATTTTGCAGCGTGTTGGAGCTCTGTGGCAACGCATTTACTCCTTGATTCCCAAGCCAGGGGAGTAATTTTGAGGGTTCCACTTGTGTAATGGAGCAGGAGCAGCTGTTTGACCCCGCATCTTGATTCTTCTGCTGGCTGCCAGCTCTGCCAGCAGCTCACCATGCAGGTGGCAAATGGCGTCTGCCTAGCTCTTCTCCTAGTGAGTTAATTAGGGGATGGCAGTGTGGAAATCTGCTTTCCTCTGACTTGTTTCATACTGCAGACAGAAAATCTGCAGTATGCAGTATTTATAAGACTGAAATGACAGGCATAGAATGGAATTGTGAGCAATTGTGATTCTGTTCTTTCCTCCTAGTATACTTATTAGAGTACAAATATATATATGTGTGTGTCTGTGTGTGCATATTACATATTGGGGAGACTCAGAAGGGCACAGAGAAAGTTTAGTGTCATTCAGTTTGAGTAGGTTAAGAAAATGGAAAAAAACATACACATACAGGCATACATACTGCTGCATATTATCCTCTTCTGGACTGAGGACTGCATAGCTGTGTGGCTGCACCATATTCTCTGACCTCTGTGCTTCCTCCAGCAATTTCACCTTTGTTAGAGAAAGCACACACAAATATACAGAAAAAAAGATCAACCTACTCTTCTATTCCACAAAAAGCTACACAAAGGAAAACAATTTCTGTGTTAGGTGGAATATTTAACCCACTACCAACTGATTATGTACAAGAATGTTTTTATAAAGTGTTACCTTCAGTTAATGCATTTAACCGATAATATACAAGAAGTCCTGTCACCTCAGAATATAGTTCTTTAGACTAGCAGCTCAAAGAGTCACAAGAAGTGGACAAACATTCCAATCTAATTCATCATCTCTCCTAATTTTCTCTTTTCTTCCTTGTTACAACTTGCAGCACTCCTTACAGACCCTGCTTGCTACCCTTACTCTCCACACAGCCTGTATATCACTGCACATGATTGTTCCTCAGTCTGATGTCTCTCTGCTAGTAGCAATAGCAGAAAATGAATAAATAAACAAATTATATATGTATATATATGTGTGTGTGCGCATATATATATATTTACTTATATAAAAAGGAAAGGTGGTAGAGAAGGTTCTGGGAATGTGCCACTGGTATAATGGAGCTGATCTTCACATACGTGCACTGGGCTGTCACTGTCTTAAGGATCAGTGGGTGGCCACTTTTTGAAAATGATCTTTGGTAGCTAGTATATAGATAAATTTACTAAAAGGAGATTCTGCTGAACAAAACCAATCCCTTTTCCTCAATATCCTGATTTAACTGATAAAGTGAGTTCAAGTAAATGAATACCATTTATCAATTAGAGAATATCATATTGTATGATGTATACCTTTAATAAATGCCATCTGGACAAAAATGCTCTGGCATGGATTAGGTGTCTAACAGATACAGAATTAGTAAAATGAAGAACCTCTCAGGATTGGAAATGAGAGCCTGATTATTTATGGTAAAAGGAATTTCAGTTTTGTAGAATGAAGTGAAGCTTAAATCATGATTGTGTTTCCAGATTGCATCTAGTTTAGCACAAAGCTAACACAATACTCAGAAACATTCCCCCTCCTTGCTCAGTTTCTTTACTAACTTACCAGTGCTCGCTTGCTTCTTCAGAGGAGAATTTTTTTCTCAAATGAGATGAGAGAGCCCCAGCCAACCACAACTAAGAAGGGCTTATTTTGTAGTTACTGGAGATTTGCTGTATCTTTTTATTATGATTATTATTCTACCAGTTCTCTACTCTTAAACAGAAAAAAATACCTTTTTTTTTTCCCAATTGAGCTGTTTTTCCTTGGAAGATGAAATTTGATAAAATTAGAGTTTTTGAGAAAAAAAGTGATTCTTTTAAAACTCCTGTCCTATGATACATTTTCACCTAATGCCTTATTATAGCTTAGAACATGTTTTTTTTTTTGAAAAATACAGATTTTCTTTTCCCCCAAGACTGAAAATTGCACCTCAGCCTAACTCTGCACTTATTTCCAGTCCCCATCCACCTTGTCCCTGGCCTAAGGGAAAGCTCCTCGAGAACGTCGTGCTGGGTCGACAGGAGACCATCGAGACACACAATCTAACTGGAAAATGACCTGGCCATGGCAGTACAGTATAAGTTGTATGAAATTCACTCCCCCAAATTATAAACAAATTACCTCTAGGGCAAAAACATGCAGCTTCTCAGGGCCCTGCAGGGTTCCCCAGCCTTCCCCTAGCTCTGCTCCCGCAGCCCTGCCCCATCGCCGCCCGTGACACCGCAGCGGTGACGGCTCCAGTCCCACCACGTCCCAGCCCTGCCCAGGCACGGGACTCTCTGGGCCCCAACCTGGCCAAACGGTGGTTCCCGATAACCGTGGGGCCGGGGCTGCCCAGGTTACTGCTCCCTTGGGATGAGGGGACAGGCCCTGGCATCTGGGCTCCAGTGTCCAGGTCTGCCTCTGGCCGCCCCCATGGTGCCTGACACAACTAATCAGAAAAGCAGCAAGTGAGAACGCACCCTGACTTTAGTTAATTAAACATGAACTCCAGTTGAGGTCTCCCTCTTTCCTTTTAGCAGAAGCTGGTGAGTCATGATGACCCAGTGAGGCACGGGGGCGCTGGCAGTGCCACCAAGCACTGCAGTCACAACCTGCCAGCACCTTCCACCCTACGAGTGGGAGAGAGAATGCCAGAAAATGCAGTGAGATTCAACAGGGATAATCTGGTCCAGGGATGATCATAGGGGAAATACTGCATTTTGTAGTCTGGGAAAGAGAAGGCTTGGAGGGGACATGATCACAGTCTATAAATACCATCAAGGTAACAATAAAAATGAGTGAAGGGAATTACAGTGTCTCAGAAGATGAGATGACAAGAAGCGATAGCCTGAAGCTAAGGAAGAAGGAGCTTAAGGCAGACATTAAGAAACTCTTTAATAGCTAGAATGATTGGTCAGTGTAAGAAATTACCGAGGGTGGCAGTCAAATCACCAACACACGGGGTTTATGTGAGAGAAAAGATTACTTAATACTCTGATAAAGGAGAAGTGCAGGAGAAAGTAGGGTGACAGATCAGGGAACTAATTCACCTCTGTGTTACTGATCTGTGAATTTGTTACTGAATGCATATAATTCAATCCAGTTTATATATAGTCCTGTATAGCTAGAAGAACTAGATAGGGGAAGTGGTTTTGAAAAACAAATATCCTGTTTTTAGCTGCTATTGATTGAAGTTAGCTTTCTTTGAGGGAAAAGAATCTCAGTTACTTTAAAGTATTTTTCAGGGAAAGTAATCTTTATATTAAGATTTCTGTCTCTAAGTTTTTGGGGATATGTAGTTATGTGCTATTAAATAGTAGCAAATGACATATGAGCTAACAAATGCCTGCATTCTGCTTCTGCTGATGAGAGACATTAAAAAAATAAGTATCATAATTATCTAGAGTAAAGTAGAGGACTGTAACTCATGGGAACAAAAAGATTTTTTTAATAAAGAGGAGTTGTCAGACATTCAGGATTCTGGGGAGACATAAAGCAAATCTGCTGCTGCCGGTGAAGTTAGAAGGGCATAAAGCAAAACTGTGCTTCTCAGAACTAGATCTGAAAAAAAGGGTGGAAAACTCTTTTACAGAACAGCTCTGGATTCCCACAATGTGCTAATAATGATGATATTGCCAAAATGACACCACAGTGTCTCAGCTTCTTTCCAGGCAGGGAATTCTAGGAACACAGAGCATCATTTTCTTTTGATGACCTCCTGGCAAAAGTCAGGAAACGTGTTTTTTTTTTTTTTTTTTTCTATGGGGAGTGGAAAGGCAATTTGATTTTGCACTTTTCTTCCACTTTTTTCTAGCAGCCTCATAGAAATCTCCTAAATCATTCATAACCATTTCTGTGGCCCATGAGAACTAGGGCTACACTAATGGCAAAGTTTTAGAGCCAAAATCTAATCCTGCATTTCTTTGCATTTCACTTGAGGTAATTTAGGATTTTCTCTGTGGAATCACAGATGCACTAAAATGTTGCAACACACAAAATGAAAAATAATATAGGTTTCTATATTTTCTATTATATATGTCCATTATATCTATGTTTCTATTTCCATACTAGGAAGAACTGAAATTGTGCTTTGCGGATGCTCAATGTGTGTTTAAGATGATGATTCTGGAGTGTTAGTATTTGTTTAGATATGCCTTATTATGATAGTTGAATTGATGGAGGTAGATTTGGATGCAATAAAACCAAAATATGCATAATGATAACTACTTTCTTTTCCTTTTGTTGCTTCATTCAGGGGAAATATACTAGAATGTTTGAAAATTGAAGCTATTATTAGAAATACTGTATTATGATTCTTGCAAAGTCTGAAGGGCTTTTTTTCAATCAGTGATCTCAGAGAACTTTTCCAATAGTAATTAAACATCACAAATCCCTGGAGATATAGGTAAATAGCATGAATACAGCCGTATTCAGACTGACATACTGCTCCTGTTTTAAGACAGGCAGTAGAGTTACATGCACTTGTATTCTAAAATAATATAAAAAAAAACAGTCACCAGGGGATCTAGATAGTATGAGAACGGTTATACAATATGAAATGAATAATGACATCTACATTTAAAACTGTAGGTAAATAGACAAACATCAGTAGATTGCAGCTAATCAGTAAAAGTTGTTTCTTATTTTAGCTGAAAAACATTAACCCTTCACCTCTAATTCCCTTTTTTTATGACATGGGCGTGGTTGTTAATTTTTGGAATATTGCACATATGGAATACAAGAAATATTTTTTCAATATTCAGATTTCCTGGAATTCCATCATTCAGGGGTGACCCTGTTTAACTTGTGACATTTTCAAGGATTATAGTATAATCCAGTAAGCACACAGCATCAAATAATAAAATTAGCAGAAGGGCTTAGAGCAGAGGTTGCTTAAAAATTACTCCAACAACCAACAAACAAGATTAGTGTCCTACAGATAAATTTTAAATGAGTGAAAGAAGATCCATGCAAGACTTGGTAGACCAGTGAATGAAGACTGGAAGTATTTTATCTGAAGAGAAGCTTGACAATGCCTGGATGAAAATGCTAAACTTGAGTAGGTTTTGTATTGATGAATCCTGTGGAAAGGACAAGGGACCCCAGAGACACTTGGATGAGAAGGCTGTATGCTATTTATCAGAGTAACTGCAGATGAGAGGACTATCTATAGAATATACTTCACTAGCAGAATTTAGTCCCTCTATCCTTTCATCAATTGCTAGGAAAGAAAATTGTAAGCCAGATATACACTCACTGACTGATTGCTGCTCCCAGAATCTCATAATTGCTGAGTTTGGAAGAGACTTCCAGAGAACTCTTTTCCAACCTTCCAGCTGAAGGGTCAAGGTCAACTGAAGCAGGTGGCTTACTGTCCAGTCAGGTTTTGAATGTCTCCAAAGATGGAGACTCCACAACCTCTCTGGGCACGTAGCCAACCTTTGGATACTTGTGATCAGAAAAGGTGCTACAGAGAAGGCCTCTGTGCATACTGCTGGGAAACAACTGGTCCATAGGTCCTGAGGATAGTTCATAAAATTAAGGACAGCAACCCTACAGAGAAGAAAAATACTGAGAAGAAGCCTTAGCTTAACACATCTCTGGTTCTTGTGGCTATAACTGAAAGATAATATCTGGCCAGAAGAGTTACAAAAAAGGCACTCCAGAGCCTGCTTCTCCTGAAGTGTAAATATATTTTCTGTGTGGAAAGTTATTATGCTGTCTTCTGAGGCAAACTGAGTGTTTTTTTTATAGACAGTCAAACCATGTCCCAGGCAAGAGCTTGATCCCTCTTTTTGATAATGTGTCATCCCTTGCCTAACGTTTGCAGGCTCAGGAGAGGGGGATCTGGAGATACTAGGAGATTCTGTTACATGTACACTAACATTTTATGCACAAATATCTGTGTAAATATATTTGGTACAATTATTTCCAGGAATATGTAAAAACTAAAGCACTGGTACAGATGATAAAGGGAACATATTAAAGAAGGAAGAGTTAATCACAGTCATTTACTAAGCAAATGTTTGCAAATACTTTTGCTACATTTATACCTTTTTCTTTGTCTTTCTTGTACCAAAATAGATTTATCTAAAACACAGTGTCTCAACTGTGCAGTGAAAATTTAAGGAGGAAAAAATGAATAAACTGAACTAATGTAACCACTGTGAAGTGGGCAGATCAAAGCCTATTCTTAACTCACAAAGCTAATAAGAACTTTATGTAAAGTTACTATAGGGTAACACATAAAAGAGAACAGTGGTCCATTCTTTGACTTATAACAACCATGACAAATTTTTCTTATCAGGCACTGCAGAAGACTGTGTTATTTTAAATTGATTATTATAGTTGGAAGTTTGATGACGAGGAAAAAATGAAACCTTGCATGATTCTCTAAATTTACAGTTCGTACAACCTTAATATTTATTGGAACTTTGGCTTCTGTTTCACAATAGATTTGCTGCAGGATTAACAACTTTTTTCTTTAATAAAATCTTTTCCCAATGAACTCGATCACTAACCTAACTCAGCTGGATTATATGGCATGTAGCATGGTATAGTTACTGTAAATTTACTTTAGATATGTTTGAGGGAGTTGCAAAATTTGTGTAAATATATATATGTATGTTAATTTAATCTGTAGACAAAATAACTGGAAATTCTCTGCAGGTACAAAGTAATGATCACTGGACCCCCTTACGGCATCCTGCTCAGCAGTGTTCAGAACAAACTATAGGGCCCACAAACTTGTGTGACCTATGGTGGGCACCCAGTAGAGCCAGGGTGCCCGATAAGGGCTTTCTCAGCTGCGGTCAACTGTCATAAACCGGAAATTATTGTGCATTCAGAGATGTCAGAACAAAAATAGCATCAATACACAATACACAGTTTTACCTTTTCTGATCTGTACTGTGATTCTTTCTGAAGAAAATGTGATTTATGAATAAAACCAGAGTTTTTGTTTTTTGTAAATATGCTAATAACATATAACATAAAATAGTACCATGAGGCTCTGTTCTGCATGATAATTTTCTTAGCTGACCAAATACTCTACTTTCCTATTTATCATAATGTGGAGAATTGCAAGAAGAGAAAGTGAACAGAGGAGATAGATAAGTCTCTTCTATTTTCTGCATTGCTTTGAAAATGCAACTGTAGTAGATGTCAATTCTTCATTGTGAATCAGAGTTAGTACTGCATCTTTGTCTAGATTGACTTCTACTATTGTACATTACTCATCACAGGTGAACATTCATTGCTGGTCTGATCTATGAAAAAAGCAGAGGTTTCCTCTGAGCAGTTACAAAGCCTAACAGCAAGCAAGGTCATTATTAATTAAAATAAAATTCATTGAAGGAATGTCCCCCAGCATTTCACAACACTCCTACATTCTGATATTAAATGGAATTTAGAATTGAGTGCAGATCTTCCACATCACAATTTATTTTCCCCAGAAACACACATAATTGAGGCTCAGTACTTCACTGTGGTAGTGGTTTTCCCTCTCTTTTGACAGTCTTTTTTTTTTTTTACTTTTTTTTTTCTCTTAGCCTTCTGTAGTTTTGAGTGAAGATGAGTGTGGATGATGCAACAAATAGCAGAATCCCATTCAGAAAAGTGTAAATGGATATAATATGGGCAGATGTGGTAGTTAGATGAGTAAGCTTGTATTATACTGCCTAGTAAAGAGTTGAGAAGATGTCTGTGTGGTTTTAAAGCAAACTCTATCCACGGAAGATAGATACACATATTTAGAACCTTGTGATGCCTGTAGTTGTATTTTGCTTTTCCTGCTAAGCTCTGGTCTCCCCACTGTGATCTGTTTATGTGCTCACTTTTTGGACCCTGTGCCTCCACTCTGAGGTGAGGAGAACAGTTCTGTCCGCTCTGGGTAACATCTCGATTTTGAAAGCAACTTTCTCCATTCCTATGGGTTAAGGTCTCAGGTGACTACAGAAATGAGAAGATAAACAGAAGTACCAAGTTTCACTGTGTACAGCTCTGTGTACCTGCTGTACAGACATCGTCAGGGGGCAGTGTGGCTGCAATTCACAAATAAGTGATACCTCTTCTTCCTGAGCTTGTTAAGTAGTCAGAACACTGTAAAGCTGGGAAAGTCGTGGCAAGGCTTTGCTGCAGGTCTGTCTGCTGTTGAGCATTCCTCCCAAATGCAGGGGAGAGTAACTCTACTTTGTTTTCTGAGTGTAACTCTAACACATGCATTTATTTATTTAAATAATGTAAACTAATTTGTTTGAGGGATGCACCACTGTCAAAAATAGAACTAATTTGTGGGCTGGCCCTGAGCTCCCGCTAGCCTGAGAGCACAAGATGGTGCTGCAGCTGGCCAGCTTGCTGATGGGGTGTAATTTATCTTCTTCAGTTTAGTACTTTTATTTTCTGGTATGGAATTCCTCAGTGTGAATGTTTCCTGTCTCCTTGCCAAATCTGTGGCTAGTTACAATTACACATTTACTGACAAATTAATATTTTCTCTTGGCATCAGCCTTATGTTTATTTTGTTCAGATATGCAACATTTTATTTGCAGCGTCTGTGTATTTCTAATCAGTCTATACCAAGTATATAGCTAATATCTCAAAGGCATAAGAAAAGAAAGCTAATATAAATTATATGCCATGAACAGTAGGGTTAATACTTTGTGAGGTTTTCCTATTTAATAAAAATGATAACAGTCATTCCCCTTTTTTGACTGATCTTTGTTATTTATTTTTTCAATCAGTTTGAATCTCCTAAGAATGCAAAAAAAAAAGGAAGATTGAAACAATTTGGTCTGGACTATCTCTTTGTAATTATTTTACTCATTATTTTTCTTGTCTTTTTATTTTCTAGGTCCCAGTAGTATCCTTTGCAGGTCCCTTTGTTGGAAGCTACATCAAAGATGTATTATTTCATCATCTTCAATATATAATTGCTTGATATACTGTGAAAAAAATCCCCGGAGCTTCTATGATTAATTTGTCCTTATTATACTGCTTTAGCAATACAGATGAAATAAATAATACAGAACAGAGATGCTGACTCTCAGTAGGTGGCCTTGTTATATTGCCTCTGAAGTATTCAGGAATATCTGTGATTCCAGACGTAGGCAGAAGCATTGCTCTTTAGGACTTTGCAGGACAAGGGTTTATTTCTTTTTTTACTTGATATGATTTTCTCAGGGCAGGTTTTGCATATCGTTTGATTTGTCTGATGGGTTCAATTTGGCTATCTGTTGCACAAATTATTCCCTTGACGATTTTCCCCTTCTTTCTACCATCTTGTCCTCTTCCAGCTTTACTCTGAGAATCCTGAACATTCCCGTTTCACCTTGAAAAAGGAGATGAGACCATGGTGACAGAAAACTTCACAGAAGTCATGTGAAACAGCCAAATCAATTGTCCCTGATCCAATCAAAGAGGCACAAATCGAAAGATGTCTATACAGTAGCAAGCTATAGTACCGCAGTGCTATAAAACTGGATAGTTCCCCTCTTTCTTTAACTCCCAGTTGTGAACCATTCATGCCACAATTATTTCTATCTGCAGAGGACAATCACATAACTGCTTTTCACTCTCTGGTTCTGAATAACCTGAATTTCACTTAAGTGGCACAGAAGAATCCTGGAAATCCTGTTTTCTAATTTATTTAATGTTTTCTGATTTTGCCTATTTTTCCTATAGGAAAACTCACTCTGCATGAGGTACAACAGGTTTGTGAAAGGACTTTTAGAGTTATGGAAGGTTTGTATGCCATGTTATGTGCATTAGTTTCATTTAATATTCCTTCTTGAAAATGTAAGAGGATGCATAATTCCAGTTGCTTAAGACCTTGCATGTGACGGCCCTATATTTCCCTGATTCAGGCTGCATCACAGCATTCCATATGTGCAGGTTTCCCAGGGGACAAGTGTGTTCTGCCCTGGTGCAGAACTGGCTCTGTCCTCACACCTTAACAGTTCTGTTAAAAAGGGGCATTATAGAATGAGCAAAGACACAATTTCAAGGAATCAGTAGGTGTAATGGATAAAACAAGTATTTTATGGGGACATGAGGAGGAAAGATCTTTCATTTGATGATTATGCAAAGTAAGGTGATTGGTTATGTCAGGAATAGTTGCCAAGACTATGAAGACAGAAAATCCCTACCTCTTTCTGTCCTGAGCTCCCCAAAAGCCCACATTGCTGAGTATACCAGTTCGCTGGTATATGTCTAATATCATATAATTATCTCAGGGCACCCTTTACTGCATATTTGGTAGTCTGGGCCCTTCTGGCTTTAGGAATCTGCAGAGAAAGAAAAAAAAAAAAAAAAAAAAAAAGACAAAATCTCCTCTCCCTTAAGATGTGCTTACAAGCTATTTTGTTGTTTCTGCTTCTGGCCCTTCACCTGGATGGCAGACAGAAAAGTCCTGGAAGTTGAGCTTCAAGTAAAAAATGATGACTAAACACTCTAATTATATAGAAATACTGTTCTCTACCACTTAATTCCTGCAATCCTTGTTTTGAATTGAAGCAGTGGTATGTCCCAACACAATTTTTAAACTGAACTCTCTTTAGAGAGGGAGATATGTTATCACCATTTTTCAGGGGAAAAGATGAGGTTAAGGGAAATGAAATACATCCTGCTGATTATCCAACAGCGAGGAGACTGGGATCCAGATTTCCTGAATAGGATCTTTCTTACATGCTCTATATACTCCAGGCCTAACTTTTTATTAGAACAATATGTCTTTTTGTTACACTAGTATTTTCCAAACTTCGCTCTTCACTTACCAGACCTTTGTAACCTCATGAAACCAAGACAAATTTCTACTGGAGAAGAGCATGGCTAATATCTAAAAAGGAGATACCTCCACATAAAACTCCTTTTCTTGCTTTGATAGAAAGTCTTTAAAATACATAAAAGAATGTGGATATTTTCCCTTCACCCTTAGTATACAAAAGAATAACTGAATGACTTACTTTTTTACTCAAATGTTTCATGAATTTTACCATTGAGTGGAAAGAGAATAGAATTTTTGGTAGAGAATGAAAAGTACAGATCGAATGAAAATTGCACAACTTTAATAGTTTTTGCTATTTTTTTCCTACTTTTTTTCCTAATACAATATTTCTGAAAATGGACTTAAGCTACATCCAAGATGAGAATAACTGATCAGAATAACTGGGGACTCCCAAAGGCTAGATCAGAGCTTCACTGCTTCTGATTTCTCAAATTTACTAAGTAAAATCCAGGATAATAGAAACTCCTTCAGTCTTCAGAGCACTCTTAATGCATGTACAGAGCCAGGAAAGCTCTGTACAGATGAATTATCTTGTCAGTTTTAATTTTATATTTTAAATTCCCTATTTCCTCCACCATCTAAATGTTCCAAACATTCTGGAATGACAAGGATATACTTTGATTACTGATGGTTTAAAAGACTCCACGCTTTGAGGCCATCTACTATGATCAGTCCCTTCCCGTCTGAGTAACAGCATTATCAAATTTAATAAGCATGTTCTGGGTCAAGCCACCATCAGATGACCTCTGCAGAAAGACAGTGGTGGCTTCAGATGTTACTGAACCCCACTTTGAGTGGGTTTGTTGTACATGATGTAGAGAACATGACCTCTCTACTACTACTGTTGAGCAGTAGTGGAGACACTTGTCAAATTTATTGCAGTTTTGACAAGACTGCATTAACCATCCTTCATTACCAGTATGTAGGTTTGCAAATGCAATCATGCTGAAGTTGGAAATGGTGAGAAATTGAGCCATAGCACTATACTTGGATGTTTAAAAATTGTCTTCTGAATTTCAGCCTCATTTTGTTTATGGCCCATCCATCTGCGCTGAAGTAATATGATTTTAGAGGTGTCACTATGAGTGCCTGATTTTTTGTAAAATAAATCTACTAAGTACAACTTCAGAGAGAAATTAATATAAAATTTAGAAAAATATAAACATGAAATCTGATGGATTATGTAGGATACATATTTTTTCCTGTCTGCTATTTTTAATATTATTACTGGATGAATGGTTGATAATTATTTCACTGAAACACTTTTCATAATATTTGTCAGAATGTGCAATTCATTACTAATGATGAAATGGCTGAAAAACAAGTTAGTATTGTTATTTCACTGCTTGTTTCTATTCTTTCTTGCATGAAGAAATATCACAAAATTCAAACTTTGAAAAATTTAACCCTTTATCTGGATCATTGCTGGTCATCAGTATTTTTGATTTTTCTGATAAACTGATCATGCAGTCAGATCTCGCTGCATTTTCACCGAATCTGTTTTTACACAGGGTTGATCACAAAAATGGAAGTAGGTATTTTAGTAATTTCAGCTATTCTTCATGTGAAGATTTTTCAGGTTAGAAAAACTTTTTTAGCTACATCTCATATCAACTCACATTTGTGAATGCTTGGGTCTTAATGTTCTGCTTACAAATATACTAAAGAGGAGTAATGTATCTCCTGAGGCTTTTTCCTCAGATCTTCAGTGCACAGGGGATGCTCAATCACGGGTAGAACATGGAAGAAGAGCCTGGGAAGCCAACTTATGTTTCCTCTGTACAACTGCAACACTCCTGCTTTAAATAAAAGAATCAAAATGTGAAAAAAAAATCTCATATTTCCCTTTTTTTCCCCTGTTATTTCTGAAAAGCTGAACTAACTTTTTAGTGCGCAGTTTTTTTGAAGGATCAAAACTGGGAGCCTGACCCAAGACAAAGAGAAACAGCATGTTATCTTTCTGAGTTTTTCCTACTGTCAAGAAACACATTGGCTGGGACCAAACCCTTCTCTGTAGTGGCCAGTGACAGGACAAGGGGTAACAGGTGCAAGCTGAAACACAGGCAGTTCCATCTCCATGTGAGGAAGAACTTCTTTCCTGTGAGGGTGACAGAGCCCTGGAACAGGCTGCCCAGAGAGCTGTGGAGTCTCCTTCTCTGGAGATCTTCCAAACCCACCTGGATGCCACCCTGTGCCACGTGCTCTGGGTGTCCCTGCTGGAGCAGGGGAGTTGGACTGGATGATCTCTAGAGGTCCCAGCCAACCTCAACCATTCTGTGATTCTGTGATTGTGATTCTGTGATTGTGATTATGTGATTTATTTCCCTTCTTCAAGGTTGTTCTAATATTTTGCCCTTTTTAATTCAGTAAAACCTGAGATTCATGATAAAAAGTTAGAAATCAAGGTAAACAAGTAACAAATTACTGTAAAATAAAAATGCCAAAAAGTCTCTGTGGAAGGCCACTCAAGACATTCGTTACTCAGGATCATTTTTTCCTTAAATTCTACAAATGATTTTAAGCCTTTCTTCTACATCTACAAAGGATGTTCTGTACCAGTTGCCAGAAGATGGAGCTCTTCTAATAAACCATGATGCTCACATTAAAAAAAAAAAATACACAAAAAAGCTTTAGAAAAACACTAGGAATTAATTCTTTTTTCTTTTTGCTTGGTTGTTTTGTTGTTGTTGTTGTTTTAATAAATATTAATAAATATATTATGAAGTAAATAAAAATTATATTTTGCTGCTCTGAATCTGAAAAAAAAAAATAACAGTAACATTTTCAGATTTTGTCAGTTTTCGTTTTATGTTTTAAATTCCCTATTTTCTCCACCATCTAAATGTTCCAAACATCCTGGGCCAGAACTTGCCCTTCAGTTGGACACATGGAGTTAGAAAAGTGCAGAGTAAGCAAAAATTGACTCCAAGTCTGCTCACAGTTTCAGTAGTAAAAGGCTGGAGTAATTGCCTTGTTGGATTTTGTAGTGCTGCATGGCTGTCAAATCAAAGTTATTTCATTGAAGTTTGCGGCAACTGCTAAGCAAGTGGGCTTCATTTTACCTGACATAAGCCTCCTAGGGCAGACGACTGTGGAAAGTGAGATAAATGGACCTGTAAAGGTACCTCAATGTCTCCCCTGCTGTATTGACTTAGATAAAAGATAAATAATGAGGTTAGACTAGACATCTAACTTTAAGACAGCTAAAGTTAGGCAAGATGAATCTAGAAATCCTATTAAAAGATTTCATGAAGAAAAGGTCAAGTCTTTATGCACAGCATTGATTCGCACTTCTTTAAGCTATGAACACACAAAAAATACAAGTATGTACTTCAAATTTTAGGGAGACGGCTGCATAGCTTGGAAAGTGTTTGAAAGAAATTGGTGTTATATCCAATGCCATATATCACTTTTCCACTTAAAATTGAAATAACCTTTCTGCAAGTGTCAAGTCTAGATGGAGGGATCATAAAACAAGTCCATATAGATTATGTTGCTATATAGCATTCATCAAGGTGTTACAGAGGGCAAAGAAATAATACACTGCAGAAATCTCACATTGACACAATTACTTGAAGAAATTTAGATCTCCAAAATTTGCTTGGTGTGACAAGACTAGATTTTCCTTCTATTTTAAGAAAACATTTTTTTTGGTATAAATATGCATCAAATTTTGTGATCATTCTTTCAATAGCTTTCACTGAATTTGTCAGTCAACCTGGATTGCATTGAAAGTCACTATAGGCCTAAGTTTCAGAACCGAAAGTGTGTGTGTGTGTGTGTATGCGCACGTGCGCTTCTGCATGTGCGTTCTTACCAATCTTACTAGTTAAGTGTTTTTTAATGGAGATTAATAACAAAATATAATATATTTTGCATTCTAGTCTACTTTAAATCAAAATATAGCAGCTCTACTCTGTGAACCATTCACTCTGTAGAACCTTTATCAGTACTAGCAATTTTGCACTAAACCTTCTCTTTGTCTCATGTTTCTGTGGATATACTTAAAAGCTTTTCACAACTGTACTCTATATTAGGTGTAAAAGTTGGAGTTTTACATATCCTACTTTGGCACCTTTGCTCCCTCTCAGGCCAAAAAAAAAAAGTGCCTTGTAACACTTGAAGTTGGGCATTTTCATTGGGGAAGTTAGAGCACTGAATGAAGAGCTTAATACTGTCTATTCTCTGTTGATTTTATAGGAGGTTATGCACCTCAACTCAAGGCAAAAGTATGTATATGTATTCTCTAAGTAAATCTTCTATCATACACAGTCAAACTGCACTGTGATTATGGGTTCCAGCTTTTCTCTGATTGCTACTGCTTTCTGATACTGCAGATGTATTTGAAGTTTTGAAATGAATACAGAAACAAAACATGAAACAATTTTAAACTACCTTTTTTTATTTTGTATTATTTTAACAGTCGCTTCCTGAAAATTTCATTAGCTTTGGATCTTTCTGTAGTTTTCTGTGAGTATCAATGAAAGGATCATACCTTCCACAACAAAGAACGCTTACTTGACAGTAAATGTTCCTAGTGGGCAAATGCCAAAGGATTCAGCAGGAATTCAGGTGCTGTCCCAACCATAAATGATGATGCATAATGATGACAGAGAAAGTGCATATATTATTATTTGAGGGTTTTATTACTTATGGCTTTCATATTTGTGCTGACACATCCTCTTGCAGTGTCTTAAACAATGTTATATCAATCTTCCTGCAGTTCCACAAGCATGTAATTTATTTGGCTGGACAGTTAAGTTTTCCTGTCATTTTTTTTAGAAGAGCCTTCTTGGAGGAGATTGAAGTTATGATTCCTTGAATTATAAGCCCCAAAGAAAGCATAGTGTAACACTTTGTCCTTTCTCCTACCCACCTTCTGCCCTTCACCCAAACTACAAGTACCTTGGAGGGTAGTTAACAGGTAGGAGGATTTTGGCACAGCTTGACTGTGCCAATGCTGTGACTGGCAGTGACAAGTTGCATCATTCTTCTCATGCATCTCTCCCGCTGCATCACTCATCATTCATAAAAACGAAACCCACTGATTTACAATGCACTCATTGTAAGTGCTTGTTTCATTTGTTTATTTTTCATTTACTATGGGTAGGTATTGAAGAATTTTGAATTGAAGGTTAGTGAAATCCAAAAAGCACTTAGAAACAGCTTTTGGTACTAGACATATCAGCAATGCTTTCAGGTGGAAAATGCAGCTTTTCCACCAATATATTCCTGCTTTGGGACTATTTTTTCTTTCTCAGTGGCACTATGAAAGACCATATGTAAGAGAAATAAAGACAATCTGCTATAAAATGAACGAATTCAAGCAGCAGAGACTAGAAGGAGAGAAACAACATGTTGTTTTTCTAAGACCTCATATATGTTTACAAGTTGTGGCTGTACTGGCAGAAGTTGTATAACCCATCTGCTAAGCATGCAGTTAAATCACCGTTAAAGCCAGCAAGAGGCAGAATACTTTTATAGGGATACTTCTCCTCTGATACAGCTATCCACATAAAAAGAGTTGTGCCAGCTTTAGAGGTATAATAGTTTTTAAGCATAGTTTTATCCCCAAGCAAAACAGCAACAATAGTAGCAAAACTGGAGGTTAATTCGGACTAACATCCTTCTATTAAAACTTTGTTCACTTTTGAAACTATCAGAAAAAAAAATGAAGGAGAGATTATGTAAGGTGATGGTGATCTTTAAGGCTTTCTTAAAATATAAACTGAAATAAAATTTATAGAATTACTGTAGAGGAAACTATAGAAAAGTAAATAAATAGCTATGGAAAAATATTTCTTCAATTATTAAGCAAAAAAAAATCTCTTTGAATGAGGAATATTGATTTTTAAAAATTGTCTACTTCTCACGCACTCTGGAATGAAGTTCTTTCTTGACAGACCTCCCATTACCTATTTAGAAGAAGGTTGCAGACCAACAAAACTACTAAAATACCTTTTTTTTCCCCACAATAATGGCAGCATTGGGAATATAAGGACGTAGCTAGATAGATAGACAGATGAATAAAGACATAGCTGATACTTTAGTTTAATAGATCTTGGGTATTGATAGAATGTAGGAGGACAGAAATCCTTCTGAGTAGAAAATCTATTCTAGTTCATTATTTAAAATTAATTAGTTTTCATCATTTAGATTATTTTACTTTGCTTCAGGACATTTCTACTCTATGTATCCTATGCTAACATGTAGAGGACATAGACTCTCTGTGTCTCTTCATGTCATGTGGTCGCTTGGAAAACTGAAAGCTGGAGTCCTGTAAGGCTAGAAGACTAAGGCAAGCTCTGCTCCTAATATTTTAGAATTAGTTTACATCTGTGTTAGAGAATTGTGAGACCATTCTAAGCACAGGCACTTCGAAATAGAGCTGAAACATACTTAACAATTTTATGCCCCTAATTTGGAATCCTAAGCATGCAATATTCTTACTTTATCTTTTCCTCCTAAAAAAAAGCTCCCAAAAGATTTCAGTAGTCGGAATTGGATTGATTTTCGAGGTTCATTTGTCACTAAGAACAGAGATTGGAGCTGAAAGAAAAGTGACTCATGATGTCTATGCTCACTGCTGCATAGCTGACAGTTTGCAAGTAAAGACAGACATAGTTCCCTTTTCCCAAAAAGCAGCAAAAAAAAAAAAAAAAAAAAGGGTTTTAAAGGTTTGAAAAAAGACACATTAATTTGGCCAATACTGGCACTAATCTTATACAGCCTCTACATCTAAGACTACACTTTCCCCAAAGTAGGAACATACTGTACTATTCCAAGTGTTTTCCTTTCCCTAGCCTTGGGCCTAGGGAAGAGCCTACTCAGGGCAGTGCAGAAGCTGCTATTGACTTCTGTGGAATTTGACTCTGCTACAAAACTGCATTGCTAGGTATTTGCAACAAAGTGGCTTTTCAGTCTTTAGTGACAGATCTATAGGTGGGTATTGACACTGCTCATCTGACCTCTCCCTTTCAAAGAACTCTCTGAATTGCCCAGTTTCCAATAATCCACTACTAACAAACTTCAGACTTCTCATATATTTTGAAGTGCCTTTATATTTAGTTGCCTAACTAAGAAACAGAAGACCTCAGCAATCTGGAAAAGAATTGTTAGAGAAGTGCTCTGCTTCGTTTCAACACAAGGCTAAATCCTCTTGTATGAGAGAGAAAAATATCCCCTTTCTTGAAAAAAAAATTCTTGCTTATTTCTCCCTTTTATTCTATGATAACAAACATTCTCTTTTCTCTTTCCTTTCCTTCTTCCTATGTTTTTCCTTTCCTTTCCTTTCCTTTCCTTTCCTTTCCTTTCCTTTCCTTTCCTTTCCTTTCCTTTCCTTTCCTTTCCTTTCCTTTCCTTTCCTTTCCTTTCCTTTCCTTTCTTTTCCTCTCCCTTCCTTCCCATTTCCATGGATGGTGTCCTTCCTCTGTGGAGTCCACCCAGCAAAGGCATAGTGGGACATGCAAGGAAACAGAATTGCTTCGGAGCCCTGAGTCTTCATAAAGCCGCAAGTCACAGGTATAAGCAGTGCTTGAAGACTTGTGGCTTATGCAGATTTTTAGAACATGAGGGCATATATAATTTAGCAGCGACAGCAGTAGCAGCAGGAGGAAGAAAATCACTTCAAAGAAAATAGGAACATAGCAAAGGAGGTATTTTAAAAGAAAACCAGGGAGCACTTTCTGGTAACGGTGCCTCATAGGATTCATATGCAGAAGGCCAGGCACTTCTATTGATTGCTGACTGATCTGTATTTTTCTTCCTGTCAAAGTTAGCATATGCTCAGCTTTTAACTCTAACGTCTTCCTGTAAAGGAGGGAAGGGTTGGAGGATTCGTCTCAAAGATTTTGCCTTTCTCTGAAAAACAACAACAACAAAAACACAAAAAAATCATGCACAGAACAAAACCTTAATGCATTAATGCCCACATAGAACAAGTAATTTAACTACCAAAAATCTGTTTTCATCTACATGGCTTTCACCTTCTATACACCTGATTTATTAAAAGTGAACAGACTAAAATAGGTTCTCAGATTGCTTCCTCATAGCTGCTCTGAGCTGGGATTTTGGGGAGTTGCTGAATGATCTTGAGTACAAAGAATAGCAGCCGTGGAAGGACTTTTAATGAAAATCAATAGTCAGAATGGGACAAGTTCACACAGTGAGGCAGGAAGCATCACTATTCTGTGGTTCTACCATGGGGTTGCATTTGTAATGGCCCAAGGGAATACTGGCATATGCCAGGACTTCCCATTCATAAGAAATGAGGATCCATTCATGAGGATCCATTTACTAGGCCAGAGGCTGTGGGTTTGTAGACGAATCACTGCTATTCTTTGGACAATCCTGTTTTCTTTGAACATGGCTCTTCTTCCAGCAATAAATCACCCTTACAGAGATGATTTCTGAAAAAGCTTAGCTTCCAGTGGTATTTGTCATCTCTCTTTTACATGACATTGAGAACTTAAGCAATGATCCCCTGCCTCTCCAAAGCAGTCTTTTGCAAAATGTGTCAAAATGAGATGAGGTGTTGCTGGGAAATCAGTATTTTGCAAGGGCAAGGTTTTTTTTTTTTTTTTTCCTAGCTATTAATTAAATTTAAGCTTCTACACTGAAAGATACTTGTCAGTCTTATTGAATATATTGATAATAAAATAATTTTTATCTTGAGAAAGGTGCTGTTTGCAACAGCTGTGTGCATATTAGCATTGGCATTCCGTGATTCAAAGCAAAAACACATGTGACTATATTTCTGGTCCTCTAACGGCGTTAGCATATGCCATTTTGTGATAAATACTTTTATGTAGTAGCTAATGAAAATCTATGTTCATCATGCCAGAAGTTATAAACATGTAAATATAGGAGAGTTCTTTTTGTTGCTGTTGTTTTTTACTATAGAGAAATGTTTCCTTTCCTCAGATGTCTGTTACTAAAACTTCTGTGTGTTAATGGTATCAGTATGTTTTGAAAACTTATACTGGTGACAGAGAATTCCAGAAATAAAATCCTGAGCCTTCCTTGGTTATTTTGTGCAAACTGGGAATGATTATACTAAGTTAATCACGAAGGAATTTGTTTTTTTTAAATAACATGTTTTCTAGAAATTAACAGGTTTATTCAAAAATTCCAGACTGTTTTCTCTTAGGGGTGTGTGTGCATAATTTCTCTGTAACATTTAAATATGAAGTAAATTTTAGTAAAATTTTTCTTTTCTACTGTCCGAAGGAAAATTTTTAAACCAAGAGCTATATTAAATGAGGTGATGTTTTTTTTAGTAATGACAAATAAAAATGCATTGTTTCTATCCAATTCTTTGATTTTTTTCTCAT
This sequence comes from Crypturellus undulatus, assembly GCA_013389825.1. NCBI lineage: Eukaryota > Metazoa > Chordata > Aves > Tinamiformes > Tinamidae > Crypturellus > Crypturellus undulatus. The sequence goes on from VWPW01031448.1 coordinate 638,928, forward strand.
CCCTCCAGTTTTTGAACAGTATTTAGTTCAGAAAAAATGAACTAGAAATTGATAACAGAACTTTCAAAGTTACTCATTTTTCTAATTTTTAACTGCTCAAGTCAGAGAATGCTGCTTCATGGATTTAAGTGGGAGCAGATAGCCAACACACAGAACTCTACCATGGCAGTATTATAAACAAGAGATGCTCCATCACGCTGAAACTGTTTGTCTATATTTGCCTAACTATTTCTGACCACATTGCTTTGTTCTAATGGTGCTTAGACACTATTCCTCAACTTGATCCAAAAATACTGTTAGATTGCAGAAAAAACACGAAAAGAAACCCATCAAAAATTGCAAGTATGCAATTTAGTTTTGAGATACAAACTGAGGAATAGATGAGTGAACATATGAAAGACACAGAACCCATCAACACCAATAAGACATGTGGAAGAAGTTAATCCCCAAAAAGAATGCGTAAATGTTGAGAAATTCAAATAATTTGGTCATTCAATTTTCTTGTAACTATTAATAAGAAAGCTAATGCAAAAGGCTATGTACCTTTAAAGTCTTCACAGAGGCTGTAGGATAAAAGTAAATTGTATGCTTTACATATGACCGGAAAACTTCATTTTCACATTATAATTTCACTAGACTATATTCTAACATGACAAGTTACAGTTCATTTTAGATATAAAAGCAATAGCAGAGTGATAAAAAGTAGGTAAGATGTCTTTTCATATGCAAAAAAAAAAATCATCATTCATAGGGAATAATTGCATCAGGCCTTTTCATATGAAAGCAGCAGCTATACAAATGTATGACTTTTTCTTTTAGCCTGAAAACTGAGAGACAAATATTTGAATGATTGCCCTCTGTCCATGATATTTCTTTTTATTTTGCCATGGTACTGTTGAATTCACTATAAAAGAGGACAATGACTACAAAATCATAAGATTCATATGTCTCCAGAATACATTGTACACAGTCTGTAAACCATTGCCAAACATTTTGGTTTCCCTCCTGATGTGGTGTGTAGTGCTCCATTGCCTTCAACTGCACAATAACAGAAAGTCTAGTTCTTTATTTCTTACTTTGTTATTATTCCTTCACTCATTCTGCCTCATCTCTCACAGTCTTAGAAGAATAGGGTTTTATTTTGTTCAGTTAAGCATGAAGTCACAGAAGTAACACTTCAGTAGGGAGAGGCTTATACCGATGGGAAGAAAATTTCAAAAGGTCTGAGAACTGGCCTTTTTGTCACCAAAATCCGTAAGAGTTTTATCATCAACTTCAAAAAGAGTGGATATAGACCAAAAATGAATACCTCTGAAAATCCTGCAGCAAAATACAGCTCTTTCTTCCTCTTTTGCCTGCCATTCTTTCCTCTCCAGCCTAACTTCCAGTTCTTCCAATAAATCTTTTTGAGAACTACTTAGAGCATATATACTTTCAACTGAATTTTGCAGAATGCAAGAAGTATGTGCTGACTTAGTGTATTTATGCACAAAATAGTCAAAAGAAAGGTGTTACACCAAAAGCAACGAAAAAACAGCCAAAGCAACAACCAAAATATTACGGCAAAACCTCTCAACATCAAAAAGAGAAAGTGGTATAGATAAAGAGATATTAGCTGGAGAATCATAGAATCATAGAATGCATTTTGCAGAATGCAAGAAGTATGTGCTGACTTAGTGTATTTATGCACAAAATAGTCAAAAGAAAGGTGTTACACCAAAAGCAACGAAAAAACAGCCAAAGCAACAACCAAAATATTACGGCAAAACCTCTCAACATCAAAAAGAGAAAGTGGTATAGATAAAGAGATATTAGCTGGAGAATCATAGAATCATAGAATGCCTAAGGCTGGAAGAGACTCTAGAGGTCATCTAGTCCAACCCCCCTGCACACGCAGGGCCACCTAGAGCATGTGGCACAGGGCTGCATCCAAGCGAGTCTTGAAGATCTCCAGAGAAGGAGACTCCACAATCTCTCTGGGCAGCCTGTTCCAGGGCTCTGTCACCCTCACTGTTAAGAAATTTTTCCTTAAGTTCCTGTGGAACTTTTGGTGTTTCAGTTTGTGGCTGCTTCCTCTAGTCCTATTGCTGGGCACAACTGAAAAGAGGCCAGCACCATCCTCTTCACTCCCTCTCTTGAGGTACTTATAGACACTGATCAGATCCTCTCTCAGGCTGAACAGGCCCAGCTCCCTCAGCCTCTCCTCATAGGGCAGATGTTCCAGGCCCCTGATCATCCTAGTCGCCCTGCGCTGGACTCTCTCCAGCAGCTCCACATCCCTCTTGTACTGGGAGGCCCAGAACTGGACACAGTACTCCAGATGTGGCCTCACCAGGGCTGAGTAGAGGGGTAAGATCACCTCCCTCCACCTGCTGGAGGCGTGCCTCTTTATGCATCCCAGATGCTATTGCCCTTCTTTGCCACGAGGGCACACTGCTTCTCATCCGTGATGACACCCAGGTCCCTCTCTGCAGAGTTTCTCTCCAGCAGGTTGGTCCGTAGCCCGTACTGGTGTCTGGGGTTATTTCTCCCCAGGTGCGGGACCGTGCATTTGCCCTGTTTGAATTTCATGAGGTTTCTCACCGCCCAGTTGTCTAGTCTGTCCAGGTCCCTCTGGATGGCAGCGCAGCCCTCTGGGGTGTCAGCTACTCCTCCCAGTTTGGTATCATCTGCAAACTTGCTGAGAGAGCACTCTGTGCCTTCATCCAGGTCACTGATGAATAAATTGAACAGAACTGGACCGAGTACTGACCCCTGCGGGACACCTCTAGCTACAGGCCTCCAACTAGACTCTACACCACTGATCACCACCCTCTGAGCACTGCCATCCAGCCAATTCCTCCACCTCACTGTCCACTCATCTATCCCACACTTCTGGAGCTTGTCCAGGAGGATGTTGTAAGGATGTCTGAGGGAGCACTCTGTGCCTTCATCCAGGTCGTTGATGAATAAATTGAACAGGACTGGACCGAGGACTGACCCCTGGGGGACACCGCTCAACACAGGCCTCCAACTAGACTCCACACCGCTGATCACCACCCTCTGAGCTCTGCCATCTAACCAATTCCCAATCCACCTCACCGACCACTCATCGAGCCCACACCTCCGGAGCTTGTCCAGGAGGATGTTGTGAGGGACGGTGTCAAAAGCCTTGGTGAAGTCAAGGAGGATGATATCCACCGCTCTCCCCTCATCTATCCAGCTGGTCATCTCATCATAGAAGGCTATCAGGTTAGTCAAGCATGATTTCCCCTTGGCGAATCCATGCTGCCTAGTCTTGAGCACCTTCTTGTCCTCCACGTGCCTGGAGACAACGGCCAGTATGGGCCATTCCATCACTTTTCCAGGTATGGAGGTGAGGCTCACTGGCCTGTAGTTGCCCGGATCCTCCTTCTTGCCTATTTTGAAGACTGGTGTGACATTGGCCTTCCAGTCCTCTGTCACCTCCCTTGTTTTTCAGGATCTTTCCAAGATGATGGAGAGTGGCTTGGCTATGACACCCGTCAGCTCACGCAGCACTCTGCGGTGCATCCCATCAGGGCCCATGGATTTGTGGGTGTCGAGTTTCCTTAGGTGCTCTCTGACCCAATCTTCCTCTACCCAGGGCAAGTCTTCCTCTCTCCCGGCTTCTTCTCTTGTCCCTAGGGCCTGGGACTCTACAGGGCTGCCCTTGGTAAACACTGAAGCAAAGAAGGCATTCAGCAACTCTGCTTTTTCCGTGTTTTCTGTAACCAGGGTGCCCATCCCGTTCACCAGTGGACCCACGTTTTCCCTGATCTTCCTTTTGCTATTAATATATTTGTAGAAGATTTTCTTGTTATTTTTGACATCCTTGGCCAGATTGTGTTCCAACTGTGCCTTAGCTTTCCTTGTCGCATCTCTGCATTCCCTGCCAAAGTTCCTGTATTCTCTCAGGGGCCTGTCCTTTTTTCCACCTTCTAAATATCATTATCTGAAGTTTCTAAACTTCTACTTCACCTATTAGAGGCATCCAATATGACAGGCAGAGGGATTTTATTTTACATTTATATTGAATTTGTTTTTATATGCATTTTTTCCAAATAAATGTGATTTTTTTTTAAAATCAAATCCCAAATCTGTTGATATATTTTTGTCCTAAATAATCTTTTAATTCAAAAAATTTACAGCTGTATTAGACTACTTCTGTTCAATGGTATTCTAAACAGAAACAGATACTTCACAGTTCTGTTACTTTCCATATACTGAGCACAGGTGAATAACTGTTTGGAATTAAGTATTGACTGGATGCACCAAGGAAGATATGATTCATCTACATGGTGTAAATGACTTGAAAATTGCATTTCTTTTTTAATAGTGTATACATATCTTTTTTGTTGTTGTTGTGTTCATCACCTTTTATTCTCTACTTTACTTCTCCCTCTCCCTGAGATTTCATGTAGGAAAGTTACATCTAGATACTTTTCCATCTGCTCAGGAAAGTGCATTACAAATTCTACGTCATCTTCTGTATGTCACAGTCATAATACGTAACATTGCCAAAGTCTGCATCTGGAAGATAGTGAGAGACGTGAAGGATCAGAGTCTTACTTGGCAAAGATAATGGGCAAGATTCAGCTGCCTAAATATAGCATCTAGTGGCATTTTAGACCCACTTCAGGCCCAGAGTATCCTGCCTGCATTCCATATGGTTTGCCAGCAAAACATGGGTCTTGCAGGAGCTAAATCACATTTGCCAGCTCTATGTGGATTCTCCTAGGCATTTGAAATATCACTGAAAATCGATGTTTGGGCAAAAAAATCCTACACTGTTAATCCATACTGATCTGTAAAGTTTTGAGGTGGAGGGAGGTGTGCACACAGACACTGGTATATAGGAACTCTGAAGGCATCTAATAGCCAAAATTGTTATCGAAAGTACCACTTTTTTTTTTTCCCCCTCAGTTTTTCATTTCTTGTTTCTTTTTGTACAAAACTAGTGAGATGAGTTTTTCAAGGTGACTTTGCAATCCAAGTTAATTCACTACCTGTCAGAAACTGTTGCTTAAAATAACTGACCCTAGAGGTTTTCCATTCTATTCTAAAAATGAGTAAATAAGAAAACACATACTCTTAAAAAATAGTCCTAGTTGCATTTTTAAACTCACAGTTCTGAAGAATTTTGCCAATTAAAAATTATATATGTTGATCTGCAATGGCCTACTTCTTTTGATATGCTTTATGCAAACAGTGTTACAATTACAATGACTGAAAATAGGGTAACAAAAATAACTAGCTGAGGCTCAAGATCATTAAAGGTATTCCTGAGCTTTGATGCTTAAAAAACATGTGGACTTAGATTCTCTGTCTACAGTGAGCCCAGATGGCTCATCAAGAAATCTCATATTGTTCACTTTTTAAAATTTACCTCCAAACAATGTCAGCTCCCAAGACCATAACAGTTCCTTCAGAGGAGGTTGATTCGCCCTTTATAGCTGGTATTCCAGGTACGAGCTTATTTTTAGTGCTCATTTCCAGGCTTAAAGTGAATCTGTTTGTTAGTTCAGTTTTACTCTGGCCTGAATAGTTATTGAAATTTGGCGAGGGCAGAAGAGACAGTTGGACAGCTATGCTTTTTAAAAGTACTTGCTCTAGTGCTACAGCATAAAGATGTTATTTTCTAGCCCTTGATGCGTCTGGGCAGTGTATGGCTATATCACGCCTTCTGGGTGATTGATAACTCCTTTCAGCTCAGCTAGGGAAAGGGCATTATTTGTTCAAAGGCTCTGTCTGTTTTCTGCAATGGACATTTTTTGAGGGACTGCTGTGAACTGAACTTATCTTTGAAGAGTATGATGTTCAGGAAGCTGCAGCTTTTGGTTAACCCTAATGAGGCTGCAAAGGATCAGAGAATGCATATTTTGTCAATTCCAGTCCTAAAACTGAAATAGGTTAGATAAAATGGATTTTAAGCAATGTGAAAATTTCAGTTTCTATTCTGCTCCAGCAGAAATTGGTAGCATAAATTCCTTGGATTTTGAACAGAAGAAGAACCATCATTATGTTGCATCTTGCTCTGTATCTTGAAATATTGACCTAAATCCAGTAATTCGAGTTTAAAGAGAAAATCCTGCTTGAAATAGTACATGGGTTTCATTGCCTAGGTACCCCTCCATCCTTCAGAGCTACCAGAGTCATTCTGCAAGAAACTGCATAATCTCTGTGGAGAGGAGTGTACAGACTTGAAGATTTAAGATACATAAATAAAAGAGGGGATGCAGAAAGTGCTGTGGACTCTAGTGTTCTTGCTGCTATAGTCAAAGGTTATACAGTCCTTTAGTGAATGATACAAAGATGCTTGCGTGTAGGGGAATGAGACATTTTCCATCTCTTTCTCCCTTTCATTTCTTCTTCTGAGCCAATTTATATCAAGAAATGAGCGAACAAATTGGTCCTTTAAGATTTCAGGGGGAACTAGTTGCTCAACACTGAGTTGACAGAGAACAGTTTATGTTCTTTTTTTTTTTTTTAAGAAAATGAAAGATTTCAGAGAGAACTTATTACTATTGAGAAAGACAACATTCTAAAAATCCAATTGGAGTCTTCCCATACCCTGTATAAGGAGCAGGGTATAAGCAAAAATGGTAATGCAGTGGCTTTAACTTCTTTAACTAAATTGACATCAGGTGTTTGAACTTAGCTTTCCAATATCCANTTACTATTACTATTGTTACTGTTTTGAGAAAGACAACATTCTAAAAATCCAATTGGAGTCTTCCCATACCCTGTATAAGGAGCAGGGTATAAGCAAAAATGGTAATGCAGTGGCACTGACATATAGGAGGTTCAGCTTTAACTTCTTTAACTAAATTGACATCAGGTGTTTGAACTTAGCTTTCCAATATCCAAAACTAGTACTGATATGCTAACCACTTTAATATTCCATCTGGGGAGCTGTGAAAATGTTGCAGTTTGAAAGCTGTAGTGGTGGTGGCAGGGGAAGAAATTATCAAATCAGTATCGGATTCACAGTCTGTGGACTGTAGGTCTGATCATCTTCCTAGGAGCGAATCGAGTTCCCAAATAGTTTAATCTGCTATAAGCTCGACTCTGGCAGTATCGGATTCACGAACAGTCTGAGGACCATAAGGCCGATTGCTCCCACCTCAAGCAAGTAGTCGAGTTCACAAACAGTGTGATTTATTCAAATGCAACATTTACAAAGCAGGTTTTGGATATCAGTATAGGAAATTCTCTACTACAGGGTGGGGTTTTTATCTAGCTCTAATGTACAAATGTGCAATCACCACTCACTGCAGAAGATGGGAGAGGGCTCTCAGTCTCGAGCCTCCTCAGGCAGCGTCCCGACTCGAAGGGAGGAAAGGGGGATCAGTGCGTAAACTGACCCAGAAGTTACAATGGAGTCTTCCCTCTCCTCTTCCTTTGTTCCTCTTTGTTCCTGTTCCTCTTCCTCCCTTCTTACTGTCCCATTCTTCCTTCCTAGTTTACCTTTTATATATTTTCTTTTACATTTAGGTGGAACTTGAGTGACTGTAGTCATATTTACTTTCGTTATTCATTGGTTTAAAAAAGTCTCCCGAGTTAATCGAAAATCTAGAGAGCGTGCTCAGTGAGGAGTTGCGCTCAGTGGGATGTGGTTGTGTATTGGTATTACAATGAGATTAGAAGGAGAAGTTTGAGCAAAGCTTATCAGAAGGGACTGATCTGTCACCATTGTTGTTCCAGCACCAGATATCGCACTATGTGGCTCATCAGCTGCGTGGTACCACCAGGCTGCCACCTCTGCAGGGAGCGCAACAGAGTTTGGCCGCGGTGTCTTCACTCCGCTCCACCCTCCATTCACTCGTGTCTGCATGGCACCATCAGATTATCCCCTCCGCAGGGAAGCCGGAAAAGTTCGGCTGTGGTGTCTCCGTTCTGCTCCACTCTTCGTTTACTCTTATCAGTGTGTGCTAGGAGGGCAGATTGTGTTGCCAAGGGAATTGTGGAGAGGTAGATTCCGCACATACCAGCCATCCTGGATGTGTATCACCCCAAGCAAGCTTCTGTAATGCCAAAACTTCTGTTAGGCCCTAGGTTTTCTCTAAGTTTCCCCTTTTCCAGGCCATTCTTCCACAGCAGCTCAGTGTCTCCAGGTTCTGAATCTATTCACTGGAGCAAATACTAACTCTGTAGTAGTAAAGTAGTGACAGAGGTACAGTACTTATCTAATAAATGGAAGACGTTTTCATCTGCACATTCAAGATATTATAGTCAAAACAGATATCAAAATATATTGAGGTGAAACTAAAATTGTGTTACAGCAACTTTGAGATTATCTCAGGAGGAGAATGAAAGTACAGCTGTTTATCAATTTACTTATCAATTTATTTCCAGTATTTGCAGTTCCAAGTATGGTGTAATCGTGGCCAAAGAGAAAAAGAAAAGTCAGGAAAAAAAAAAAAAAAAAAAAAAGCTTGTTATTTGAAGAATACTGAATGATGTTTTCAGGACTGCTTGTCTTTGTTTTCAAGTCAGAGAAGGAACTGGCATCAGAGCCAGTTCCAAAACACAGCCTTGAAAGAAGCAGGTAGGGAGATCTTAGGATAAGAGGAAGGCTGTATTCCCAGCAGCATCTCTCTATTGATTCACAAACCATCTCGAAAACAAACAAAGGTTAAAAACAAGCTGATGGAATATCAAGCAGATGTACACATCTTTGGGAACCATCACCTCACCTAAGGAGATGTCAAGTCTCAATCCCTGTAGTTCATATCCCTGAAGTACAGAGATACTTTCCTATTTTAGATGTCAAAAAGCACAAGAAAAACATTTACTTCCTGAAAGCATGAGATCTTTGCTCGTTAATTCCTAGGACTTTAAAAAAACTGTAGAGTTACACAGAAGCAGAATTCTTCATGTTAATATCTTTAGTGTTAGAATCCAGCACAGAGAGCATTCATGTCTCTAATTTGTAACAATTGAGAATGTAGTTTGTGGAAACTCTTCCAAGACACTATATTACAAAATATTTCACCTGAGTATGTAAATTATGATTGCATGTACATAGAACAGGCACAGAGTATCTCAAAAATCCCTCTCATTTCGTTTAATTTGGATAAAGACAAATTAAGGACTGTAGATGTATATACATACACCAATACATATATTTCATTAATGTGTTCATACATAGGTGTTCATAGACATGCATGTTTATGTTGTGTGCTGTAAGAGGGTTAACAACCTGGTATATACTCTTTCAGAAGTGATCAGAACAGACAAAAATTTCTGCTTCTTCTGTGTGCCCTCTCGCAGGCTCCTCTCACGCCTTTTCCAGAGGATTTTCAAGTAAGTTCCCAAGAGACTGTGACAAGAGATGTTTTTCTCTGGCACTTTTTTTTCCCTTTTTTTTTTTTTCTTACAGTAGATTACTATATTAGAAATATACATGTAGATTAGTATATTAGAAAACCTGGATGTTTTGAAGTACAGGAAAAGAACAAAAATGCCAGTGATCAAATGAGGTAACTTGCTGTTTTCTTTATTACAAGACTAGAGAGAAAATGGACAGCTTTTATACGGATGTAGCAATTAGAATTGCCATTTGGTCTACAGGTAAGCCACTTAGAAGTTTTATTTAAGTGATGATTATCCTTTATTTCATTATTTAGCAAACAAACACAAAAACAAACAGAAAAACATACACACACAAAAAAAAAACAAGAGCAAATTCTTTTGCCATTTAAATTATTCTGCAACTAATTAATCCTGCCTTCTAGCCCATGAACCAACAAAACTAAGCTACACTGGTAGAACGTTCTGTACAATATAACTCTGGAAATAGCATTGTTATGCACACTGAAAAGGAAAGCACATGAAATTGTTTCCTTGCATTTTTGTTCACCACTCTTCTTCAGTCTTTTTTGTTGTCCCTGGAAAATATTCATTGTTACTCTCTACAGACAATTCTTGATATGAAGCTTTCATATATTTAATGCAGAGGAATGACAATGGAAAAGTTTATGTCCCTGCCCATAATCTGATCAATATTGTATCTTTCTTCATTATACTCCTTGACTAAATTATTTGTTCTCTGATTAGGTAACTATTTTATGAATATTTGGGGTTTATTGAGTATGAAGAATGGGAAGAAATGACCAATATCACTAAATATTACATGCAATCATAGAAGTAAATTTCAATGTTAAGAGTGTGGCCAAACCTATTTATCCATGAACTGAACTTTCTGTCTAAGAGTGAGCTGTGGAGCTCCCGTAAGTACCAACCTCTGACACCTTAAAAATCACTGTAATAGCATCATGGTTTTTCCACAGTTGTCCACTTCAGGCAAAGAATATCTGAATGATCAGATGTGACTGGTGTATCACTGTGCAGACTAGACCTCATAATCTGCCATACTCATGTATAAGCTAGCCCTATGCCATCTGTTTTACTGATTCACTTTAATAGCTAAAATTAGGTCCATTCTCCACTCATACATCCAAGCACTAAAGGTCAAGCCAGCAGAGTTCTGCTACCATCAGCTCAATTTTATCTGTGTAATTCTTAGCAAAATCAGTCCTGATTCTGGTCTTCTGATCTAATTCTGATGAATGTTGGTCTTCTGAACTTGACCATGCGGAATCTAAGGCAAGGCCTGAGGCAGCTCCTTGCATGTGAGGAAGATCTGCTCATATTTCTGTATTCTCATAATAGTTTGTGTCCTTTAGAGTAGAGAAATTCCAACTGAAAGAACACACTATTCATATTGCATTAATAAGCAACATTAGGATTTATGCAAAGAATGTCCTTACACTAGGATCAAAGGTTCCAGAAATTAGGTTACTGAGTTAATTTTTTAATTCTTACCAAAAAGGTTCCTTCCCCTGACCATAGATTTTTGTTTGTTTATCTCTCTCACTTCCTCTCTCTTCTCCTCTCTCTTCTATTTTAAAAACTTTTTGCTGTGTTTCACTAAATACCTCTGTGAATTTATGCACAAAACGGTCAGTTGATACATGAGCAAAATTTTCCAGAGAGTGAGCAATTCTTAAATTTCCACAAGTTGTTTAGCAAGTTGTAGCAAAAGGATATTTTTAAAGGTAATGTTTGTGTCATTATACCAGGTGTAGAATGACAGTTCTGACATCACTGAAATGATGCAGCAGGTTCTGGAGCCCATTTTGGCAGAAATCTGCCACTCACATGCTGTAAAGCAGGCGGGAGGCTGATTTAGCCGGTCACCTGAGGATGCTCTACAAGCAATGCAAGTCCTTGGGGACTGCATAGCTGCAATCACTATTCCAGAATGCAGTCTTCAGAATATACTCAGGGAAAAGACAAAATGCCTGGGTTGCTCAGCCAATCCCCGTTGCCATGACAACTTCACCGTACGTTATTTAGATCAGCCTTTAGGCTACTCCATCAGCTCTAGCGGAGGAAGGGACATAATGACCACTTACAGCTGCCAGAGTAACCAATGAACCAATGTGCATGTATGTGAGAATCCGCTGCATTAGCCGTGTAAAATATTGAAGTCGGTGTCATTTGCCTTCAGAAAGATGCCAGTGTTTGTCAGTGTGCCAGTGCAAAACTAGAGCCTGAACCTGTGCGGAGGGAAAGAATTCAAGTTATTACATTGAAGTAGAGCTGTAGCATCGCACCCTGCTCACTGTCTTCTCTCCTTGCTTCTCCATGGCCCTCTCAGATGGTTCTGTGTACCATGTTAGCCCTCTCCATAAGTGGTGGTGGTGGCAACAGCAGGTCTGCTGGCACTGAGCATACCCCTGCCTATATGCACTTTGTCCTCTTTGAGTCGCTCTTCAGACAGGTCTCTCACTACTCTTAGGTATCGCTCTACTGCTCTACCCTTTGCAGAAGACTCACCAGATACTTAGAAGCTAGAAAAATCACTATTTATTTTCTGCTTTTGTTGCTGTTCCAATAATCTTGTTTTGCTATGGAACAGATCATTTTGTAGAACCAAGGTATAATTCACCTCTTCCTCTACCTCACTCCCATTTCTTGAGTTCATATTAACAGCCTGAGTGTGGCAGCAGTGCCTAGCTGCCTGCCATGCAGTGACTATGCTGCACCAGACTGATCACAGTATGGAACACAGTCAGACATTGCTTGTACTCTTTAACATTTTCTTTCCATGACATTAAATGCATAAATAAGTTTGTCTCTTTCATAGGTCAGACAGTGCACTCACAAATGCACCTTTAACACAAAAAGAACATAGCTGGTGAGGCTGGGTATACAAGGATTCTATTGAGTGTGTGAAAATTTCTAATTCTTCTCTTTTAGCAAGGAAAGATTTTGGAGAGTTGAATGCACAACATTTGTCTCATTATGACTAGCATGCTGTTGCTCTGCTTTTTCACAATAGCAAGGTTACCTGCTGACACAGCTTGCCAAGCTCCTGCCTCCCTCAGCAGATATATAAGCCAGCCTGATGCAAATGGACTGTTGAATTACATTTACTTGGCAGTCTTCCACAGAAAACATGAAGAACAGCAACCCTGATTTGCAGGACCTCCTCTTGTTTACTTCTTTTGTAGTGCAGTATCTTTTGTCCATAGACATAAACACACACAGTCTGGATCGAGACTTTAAACTGTGTCCTACAGCTCTATAGCGAAAAGCCATTCCCCATTGCTACAGCTAAACTTCCTGTAGCAAGACACATTCCTGACTGCAGTGTGTCTGCCTACACTTTTTGAAAAATCAGGTATGCAGATTCTTTCTAGTGTATGGCTAAATCCTGCAGAACAAAACATTGGTTTTTAAGAAAACAAAGGAAGTCCTTAAAATGTTGAGTACATTGAGTACATGCATGCATCTATGTATGCATTCAAATAGTGAATATATTTACAAAAATATAAATTTTCACCAAAAGGTTTATTTTGGATACCGGACAAGACTATTTTCCTTTTGGATTTATTCTTTAGGTCGGTTAAGTCCAGAAAAAACACATAGAAATGCCTACAAGTAATTTTTAAAGAGTTCAATTTCAGTAATTTTACATTTTTTTTCCAGTGAAACAATTTACCTCTTTTAGTTTAGAACTGCATTCAAATTTTATTGCAAACTTTTTCAGTTTTAGTGTTAATAAGAGATATTTCTAAAATAATAATAAAAAAAACCACTGTGCTTGTTTCAGTATGTAATTATTGGTCATCATTTCTGGCTTGCGAAGGTTTGCATTCTTGTAGCACCTTCTTGGTTTCTAAATCACCCTCAGCAACTAAGGACAGGTGAAATCAGGCTGTGACCTGCAGTGACTACAGCAGCATAGACACACAGGGGTATTTCAAGAAGTCTAAAGCACTACCTGTGATGTTCAGGCACATTCAATGAAGCTGTAAAGCAGTTTGGGAGTATTTTTAGATTATGTTTACTGTGTTTAATTCCCCTAGGCCCCTTGCCATCCAAATAGGTGCTGCTTTTCACAAGGATAATTGCTTCTTCTAGGCTGTGCTGATCAGTTGTGCTGCCTGCAGTGCTGCAATTAGGGTAACATCATCCCTCCCAAGACTCTAAATGCAGTTTTACTAGATACTGTAATGTTGGCATTTTCCTTAGCATTTGCAAAATGGAGGCAGGAAAGTTTGTGGATAAAAAAGCTTAGCTCTGTTTGCTTTTCATGTGCTTCTGCAGACTATAAATAAGCATTGCAGAGAGATTTGTCCTTACTGCAAGCTTCTGTTTTCTTTAGAAAAGTAAATGCTAGTGAGCACTAGCCAACTTTCCTAAAAATAATTATCTTTCTGCCCTCCTTGTCTCACTTCTTCTCCCTCTCTGTCCACTTTATTCAGACAATTTAGGCACTGTGAGACAGGACAAGGGCTTGGATCCCAGCCTCGTGAGGCATCGCATCTACAATTTGACTCTTTAGCCAGAGAGAGAGGATTCCCATCCCTGCCCTTCTTTGACACTTCCCTTGTCTTCACTGACTCTCCTCAGCCAGCTCCACTTCTCTCAGGGCCTGCTAAAGCTTGGGGCTTTGACTTGTGACTGTCAATCAAGTTCTCGCAGGTAGGCACAACTCAATTAGGATCCCACTTCAGTTCTTAGCTGATTGGCATCTGTCATCCCCTGGTTTGCCATTGTAGCCAGTGTCCTTTTCTTCTGAAGCAACACACTGCTATTTTTACCAGAACTTGGAAGCATCCGATGTCAGGTAAGTAGAACTGCATCCAGTAGCTGCTGGCCATATGCTGAGATATCAGGGCAATGAGAACCTTAAAATACCTACCACAGTGCTCAGAGACATCATTAAATCGCTACTGCATTCATTTCAAGATTTTTTTTTTACATCGGTATGTGCAGAACCAATAGCCTATAGTTCTTTTAAATTGAAAAATCTAAGAATTGCTGCAGCTGCTGTTCCTGACCTGACTAAGCTGCTATCTATTTCAAGCTGCTCCGAGTATGGATTTCTTTGTCTAGTACAGACTTTATCTTAAAGTGCCAGCATCTCTCTAGGCTGGATTTGGCCAAGACCAGCTTCATGATAAAAAATTCATACAATAATAATTAAATTAAATATTCACAGCAAAACATCGAGAATCTGAGCTGCTGTAGAGAATTCAGAACAACAGACTTTCCAAATCTGGTCCCTAGACTAACTTTTTGTTGCATAATTATATTTGCAGATCTCTCAAGTTCCTTCTCTCCCAAGCTGTCAGGCTAAATGAACAGATGGCAGAGAGGGGGTGGCAGGTCACATGCCCAGGTAAGGCCATCTTTGTACCTTCCAGCAAGGTTCCTGTGACAGCAGGGCCCCAGCGGATGGCACACACTTACATCCACGGGTTCCTTCCCCTCCTGAGTAAGAAAAATAGCTAATTGTTGGGCTGACCAGCTGTGCCGAGCACATTAGGTCACAGAGCAGTGACAGGTCACACTGCAGCACTGCAAAGGAGCGGGAGGCAGAAGCTGCTTGTGCAGGTCTCTCTCAGGGATTCGACAGGCCTAGATTTTGCCCGTGGCCTTTTGCAGCTCCACGTGGACACACTCTTTGCTAATTTATTTATATGAGCTTGTTTGGTGAGAGATGTTGAGTGGGCTCTTAGCGTCATCAATGTGAGGAGAAAACAGATGTGGTAAAGTTTTACTGGCAGATCTGGGACACATGTGGGTAAGAACCTAGAGAAATTTAAAATATCACTATTCTCTTCATACAGGAACTAAGACGTGAATCCTATGTATCAAAATAAAAGAATCTCTAAGATCAAAATGTTGTTGTAAAGCTAGCACTAATAGAAAAGCAAGATAAGGAAGACATATTCTAGTTTTGCATTCTGCCTTAAGAAATAGGGTTTTTTTTTTTTCTATTCCTCCTTACATTTTAAAGAAATTATTAGTTTTTTTTTCCTATTATTTCTGCAAAGACTGTAAAAGAAACAAGAGAGTGAAACAAGAATGATGGATATAACATCTCTTTTCTTCCAGATATTGAAAATTTAGTCTGGCAGGGTTTTCACAGGGAAAAGTAAACATGCATGTTTCCTGGCACATAAAGCATTAGCCTATATACTTTGATTCTAAGGAACTTGGATCAGCTTACCATAGTCACTTATTAGACTTTCCATGCATGCTAAAGACAGAGTAAGCACATATGCAAAACTACCTTTATCCAACCACAGAATTGTGATTCTCTGTCCTGCTCCCTTAGAAGTGCCTAGGACTGCTGAGACTTATATAAAAACATTTTACCACTATCCTTTACCTTTTACAATCCTGTCTTTAGACTCCTCAAACTTACCAAACTGAGGCTTCCAAAGTGAAAAAAATTTCCTTTTGCTTTCCTGGTTGCTCTCCCAAAAGTGCCTATAGATGATTTGCTATTTTGTATTATTTTATATAATGAAATAATGATTAGTGAAAAGTCTTGTTTGAAGATTTTTTGACTGAGCATTAAAATGAATAATTTCATCATTAGACAGGAAAAGTTCAGAGGATGTTCTTTTTCAATGGAATGAAATATGAAAGGAGTAATAGACTGTGTTTTGTTGCAGAAAAAAAATTAGAAAGAAATTAAAACCTGCTTGTTAAAACGAGGTGAGTTATGTTGATGAAAACATGATAGAACAGACAGCTAAACATATTAGGCATGCAAAGAAATGGCTGCTGGTCCCTGACAGCAAAGACTTAAACTGTGGAATATTGTAACTCAGTTCAGGATTCACATATGTGAAGAAAACTGTGTTACCAACTGCAGTGAGCATGTTATGCTTCTGTGATGATGTAAAATTAGCAACATTTATAAATAAATTAAAATGCATTTTTTTTCTGTTGTGAAGGATGTGTAAGCAAATTAATCGAAAATTTTGATGGCTATAGATAGAATCCTATGCACCTAACTCAGAGATTCTGAGTAAAGGCTTGACACCACTTTCAAATCAAAGTAGTGCTTGAGCGCTACTTTGAGAACATTTAGATTTGAGGCAAGTCCCATTGAGCTTTTAATGCTCGAAGCACTGTAAGTCACTGTAAAATCTGACACACAATTTACTTAAATCCTGACCTACATAAGTCACATTTAAGAATAACTCTTTTGCCATTCAAGTCTCAGCAATTTTTCAACACAAATAGAGGGGCAAAGTACAAGGACCATGACATTGTTTTTACATAAGGCACAGAACAGTCATAAAATATCTGCAGTTTATTTCAAAGACATACAAAGACTGGGTTTGAACAGGCTGACTACATCTGAACATCTTCTTAATTTATTACTAGCCCTATAAGAGAGAGTACTACAAATCTTTCCTTTCTGTATAAACAAGCAAACTCCTGAGTGTTGGGAAGGATTTAATTTCCGTATGTCTATCCATATCCATATTTCCATCCATATGCCTATCCATTCAGAACATCTAGGACTTTGGAAACTCTCATTATTTCTTCCTTTAAAGAAGATTTTTTTATTTGTTTGTTTATCTCCATATCCCCACTGTAAAATTTTTACTCCCATTTTCTGTCTCCCTTGTATCTTCTTTCCATCTCCCTCTCCCCTTCTCTTTTTATTTTTTCTTAGTGTTGGCCACATCATGTGACAAATCACTGATGTTCACTTACGAGTGCTATGAGAGTACTTTCTGCTTCAACTTAAAAGTCTTGCTTGCCTGAGTGCCCTCGATCAGGCCATAGGAATTTGAAGTGGTCTTTAGTAGACTATGAAATCTACAAGCTGTAAGCTCTTCTTAAGCACTCTATTTTAAAGACTGTATTTTAGAGCACAGTTGGTGAGACTTCAGTAAGTCCACTGAAGTTCAACTAGTTTGCTATCATTGAATAGAGCTTATTTTCAAGCCTTTGATCCTTTTTCCCCTCTTTCTCTACTGCAACAAACTGCTCATGTGGTTCTACAGTTCTACTTTTCTTACAGCTCTGGCAGATTTTTTTTCTTCCATTTGTATCTGCTCCCTATTTTCTCCTCTTTTATTTGTACTTTCCACTGTCTCTGTGATAAGAAACAGTTGGGTAAGCAGCTCCTTATCTTGACAGACATCTCAGTGTTTATGAAGAACGTATTCCCTGAGTGACTGACCTCATCTGCCAAAATTAGGCTGGAGGATGCTAAAGGGCAGAGTCAAGCCTTTACTGTCCATAAAGAGCAAAGATCATGAAGAGGTCTATACATGCCAAATAATGATAAACACACAGATACGTTCATCTAAATATGGGAGATGATGATAATGAAGCTGGCTCAGGACAGCNATACATCTAAATATGGGAGATGATAATGAAGCTGGCTCAGGACAGCAGGAGATTAAATGATCTCCAATAAGTTATTCTACATTTGTATTGTACAGAAGTGTTTCAATCTAAAGATTCATTAGGTGACATTGAAGGAAACGATTAAGATCAACAGAGCAAGGAAAGAATGCAGAAAAGGGCAAAAAAAAGAGCAGTCAGAAGATGGGTTATATCTATCTAACTGAAGAGAATTTTAAGCAAATTCAGAGTAATGTGTAAACCCCAAGAATTTAATCACTTCAGACTTAGGACTCTCTAATGTCCTTTGCACACTTGGATGGAGATGGTTTGTCTTCTTATGTCAATGCTCCTTTCCCTTTTTTTTTCAATATTTGAGCTCATCTTCCTTCATTTTAAGGATTAGAAATAATGAAGAGGAATGAGTGGCGAATAAGGGAAATTGAATACACTTGTAAGGAGTCAAGTGTATTAAGTTTGTGTGAAAATGAAAGGAATTTCAGTTTGGCAATTTATAAAATATACCTTTTTTTCTGCTGAAATATAATTACATTAAAATCTAGGAATATAAGAAAAACATGATCATAATGATGATCTCCCTAAAGACTACAAGACATTGTCATTGTGTTCAAAAGTAGTCAGGACCTAAGGGAAATCAACAGATTTAAGACCTCATCTCACTAATCTGTAGCACTTAAAATATAGCTGGTGTTTTCATATAAAGAGCAGGACCAAAAATAATAATGAAAGTATTTGAAACATGTAGCTTAAATCTCTCATTTCACCAGACAATTTTATTTTGTATTTAAAAATTTCGTAAAGATCCTGATAAAGATCTTTTCCGAAGTGCTCAGACATTAATTCATGCAGGATGGGGAACAAACAGGAAGAATTAAAAAGCTATGTGAAGTTAAATGGCTATGATCTCATTCTGATCTTAGAAACATGGTTGGATTGCTTGCACAACCGAAGCGCTATGGTGGATGGACACAGGTTTTTTAGCAAGGACAGGTCAGGAAGCAGAAGAGAGGGATTTGCTTTTACGTGACAAAGCAACAGGAATGCACGGAGCTCTACCTTTGGGATGGGTAAGGGGAAATCTGAGCACAGCAAACAGACCAACACAGCTGAAATTGTAGTGGGTGTCTGCTACAGACCATCTGATCAGGAAGAAGTAGACAAGGTCTTCTTCAGAGAACTGGAAGAAGCTTCATGTTCACATGCTCTGGTCCTCATGGGAGGCTTCAACCACCTTGATACGTGCTGGAGAGACAACACAGCAAGGTACAAACAATCCAGAAGTTTCTGGAGTGCACTGATGACAACTTCCTGACAAGGGCAATGGAGCAGCTGAAGAGGAGAGGTGCTTTGCTAGACCTCGTATTTACAAACCAGAAAGGACTGCTCAGAGATAGGAAAGTAAGGGATGATGCCACAAACCCAAACCACAAAACAATGCAGTTGAGGACCATGTAAGAAGAAAGTGGGCCAAAAATAGGCTCACAAGGGACGGAAGAGGGAAAGTCAACAGAGCAAAAACTATGTAATCTAGTAAATTTTAACTCACCTGGAGAAATTTTAAAACAGAAATTAATAGCACTACTTATAAGAGATGATGTGACTTATAATATTCCCTTTATAAATAGGATCAAGGAAATAAGGACTGACAAACCAAGTAATTTAACTAAAGTCACATAAAGCTTTACGGTCAAAATAAAGTTTAGAATTCAAGCAATCCCTTGCATTTTCTTTTATTTGGTTATTTATTTATTTTATTTATTAATATATTTTACGATTTTATATTGGTGTATAATAGGTTTATCCACAGTAAAAGATATATGAAAGGATTAAGACCGGTGAAGGGATTGAAGTTTTGGGCTCAGGGGAAAAGCAAAAATAAAACATCCTGAAACACCTACACAGTAAAGAACTGGATGTATGGTACACAGATGTGACTGCAACAGTTCTGGCCCATCTAATCAAGTGGTTGTGTCCCACTGGTTGCTAAATTCACTGGGTGGTCTAAGAGGTCATGTTTGAATTTCTCCAGAGAGGGGAAAAGAGGGAAGGTACGTTTTCTCATACCAAAGGGAAAAGAGCAGGCTTATAATGACATGGCTGCTCCTTTCTGCAAGGCAAATGCCCCTACAACTCCATTTTGGCTGTGGGAAGAATGCCTGATAGTTCTTCATTATGCTGTACTTGGAATTTAATTGATTTAATCTAGTCTTGATCTCTTATGTAAATCAACTATACAAAATCTTTTTCTCTGAATGGGGAGGAAGAGAATCACTGTCATGTGCACCATGGAATAATGGGCTCTGTGTGGTCTCCTCCCCCAAGGAATTGGATGACTGATAAATTTGTGAAGTTGGCATTATGGGTAGTGCTTTATAGAGCACTTAGTATGTTTTGATTCTCAGCCCTGGGTGCTGCAGGCTTAAGTATCACTTAAGCATATTTTCAGAAGAATAAAGGCTTAGTGAATGACATCATGATTTATGTCCTAGGTGTAAAATAGCTGGCCTGATGCACTGTATTACAGGCTTGCAGCAACGTTACAGAAAAGATCTTTTAGGCTGTCTGCCAGATTCATTGAAGTACATTGTCTAAATAGCTCTGCATTTCAAAGTGAAACTCAAAGTGCTGATTATCTCATATAGCCACTCTGTATTTTAATGTTTTCTCCAATAATATTTCACTATACTGATTCTTCTCTTTTTCTATGCAAATCTTAGCAAAAATCAGAAGGCCTCAATATCAGCAAGCATTAAATTCAATAGGAAAAAATAATATTGGCCTTTATGTTGAATAAATTTATCTGATACCTAGGATGAGTACTCTGTCTTGTATTCTCATTGCTTGCCTAACATTTATTTTTTAAACACATGAAGTTTTCTAGAAGTTTGCCCAAGACTACTTCCTTAAAAAACAGCTAATATTTTGACAATATTTTGACAAAGATAAAACATAGTACTGAGTTTCACTGTAGCCAAAAGCCGTATATGCAGTCTTTTCACTCTATACAAGTTCAAAAGTTGCATTTGCTTCACTTTGAAAATGTTCATTTGTATATTACTTGTTGTAATATCAGAGCAAAGACAAAAAGTTGCAAAGCAGAACTTTAGAGCTAGTAAAATGAGTAACAATATTTGCATCAATAGAGTCAGAGGAGTCTTGCTGCCTTGGTGATGAGTGCAAATTTATCACTCTTGCACATTTACAGTGTTTTCTGTTTGAAATGCTGAAAAAATTTGGGTGAAAATCCTAACTAAAACTTGTCTGTGTCCATTCATATCGCATGAGCAGAAGAATACAGCAAGTGACATATTCTGTTGTGGTGACCCATTATATTTTGTGGTGACCTATTATATTTTCTTCACAATATTTTGAGTATTGCATAGGACAAATTGCTTCAGTTTAATTAACGAGTGTTGTTTCTAAAAACTGACTATATTGACCTTTCCTTTGTAGTCTATAACATCCTTACATTTGTATTGCAGCAGAATTTTTATTACAGAATTTTTCTTAGGAACAACATCTTTTTGTTAGTGTGTACACTAAATAATTATAAATATATGCAAGACATTTTTCATCCTATTGGCACAAGAGTTCAATAATTCACTATAATTCACAAAAATAATAGTTCACTTTAGGACTTACTCATAAGCATTCATAACATTCATAAATACATTTGGCTAATGAACCTTCCTAGACTTATTATTGATATTTTATATAATCAGTGTTGAGATAAAATCATTGCTATTTGCCTTGCCAAAAATTGCAAATTTAAGCACCCACATACACTCAATAAAACGAACAACTTCTCTCCAATAAATCATGTCTGATGATTGTTAACTGTATACAAGATAAAATGACAAAACAGCGATCACACGACACCTTTACCCTCATTTGGATGGGGACAAGGTGTGTTCTGGTATATAGAACCAGTCCTATACACAAATGCACATGGAAAAGCTGTTCAGAGATTATTAAGATGCCTCCAAGGTGCCATTTTGCATCATATAGATATGATCACAGAATCAGAACTTACAAGATTTGGTGATACGATGCATATTTTGAAGATTTTATGAACCAAAAGATAAACCCTTGCACTTGCACTCATGAGAAGTTATCATGATGATAATGTTTAAAGGACATATTAATAACCTGTAGACATATAAGGGAGGGAGAAAGAGGAAAAAGAATGCATGTAGAAGACAGAAGTTGTACATGTAAATGTGGGTTTATGTTGCTAGCATGTGGTAAAGAAAAGGTTCTGTGATTGTACAGGACAAGACAGATAAGAAGAAGAATGCCAATGGGATGCTGCCCAGGTACAAGAGAAAAGCAAAAAAAAAGGTTAATTACTATTTAACTACAAGTAGCTAGCAAAGAATGACATTAATCAGAGGATAGCAATAAAAATCCACTGAGAAAGCTGAATATTCTTTGTAGTTTTATTATTCTTATTGTTTTATAGTCAAAGTGTTTTTTCATGAGATCAGTGAGGCATCACACTGGAGATCACATGAAAAGTGCTTCACACTGGCAGGAGGTCCTGATGAAGGACAGTGGTACTCTAGACTCTTCTCAGTGATTAACAGTCTACAAATGTGTTATGATTACAACCGGGAAGATTTTTCATTTAACAAAGTAAGTTTTCACAGGAAAATAGTGATTTGTTAGAATCTAAAGCTTTTTATTTTTCATCTGGGGTGAGAGCGAGTACCAATTTTGATGAAAACTTAGTTGAAAAAGGTTTCTCAACATAGACTTTTTAATAAGTCTGTCCTAGGTCATTTAATGATCTGGGTGACACCTGGCTGCAGAATTGCTGCTGCTGCAGTGCTTCCAGGCTGTGCACTGGCTGTGGTCACACCTGTGTGTGGTGGTGATAACATTTTAGGGCAATCTACTTTTCATCACCAGTGACATTATCCATGGCCCTCTGATTCCAGCTGATACCACTATTTGCCAAACTGCTTTATGACCTATGTCTACCTTTAAAATAGACACATTTTTTGGCACGTTCTTCAGCTGCAGGAGTCCTGGGGCCACCAGCAGCTATGCAGGTGCAGCTGCAAAGCGGCTTTGGAAGCAGGGTTGGAAACCTGCAGAGCCGCACCAGTAAGTCAATGTTGCTGTGGAACTTTTCATATTAAAAACACAGCCTGAGCGTAAGTAACTGTGTGCATATTGTCTCTAATATATATTTATGTGTTTTATGTGTGTGTGTATATATGTAAACAGACATAAAACAGTGTATATAGGTTGTTCATTAAATTGTTATATCTAATTAATATGAGTGATTAATTGGAATATGCCCATTAGCAGTATATTGGGCAATATAACTTTTATGTCAAAATGATAATTTAAAAAAAATGTTTTTGTTTGATTGTTTGTGGTATTTGCCCTGCTAGTAGAACAGCTGGGCAGGGAATAAATGTATGTGACATTTCAAGTCAATATTTTGTGTGCTGAATTTCAATTACTTGTGCTAATGTGTGTTCAGTATATATAAAAAAGGAAAGATACTGAAAAGAGGCCCAAGACCTTCTTTTTGACAAATAGTATTTCCTGATTTATATGTTGACTTGGTTAGGTATCGTGGCTAGATTTTCTGGAGATCACATGAGTCTGATTCCTTGTAAGGAGCACACACAGAAATCATGGTTCCAGAGTGGCCAGGTAATCTGTTTGTCTAAATAATCCATTACAGAGACATTAATATCTATAATCCAAACAAAATGGAGGGAAAAAAAGTAATTATTTTATTTGCCTGGATGGCAGTCTGACCTAGTTCTGGATTTCTACAATGCCATTCTCTTCTCCCCTTACAGTCATTGAAAAGAAATGAACACACTTTTGGCTTAATTCATGTGATTAAATGTGATTTATATGAGTATGTCAGATCCAGATGATTGATAAATACCACAGTATAGAGGTGGCTATTTTTCTGAGGAGAGTTTAGGAGTATTAGTGGGGAAGATAGGGAGGGAGTTTCCCCCCACCTTTCAATTTTTTCCTATTAAAGAGATAGTTATTCCACTGTTTTGTTCTCAACAGGGACACTGGTGGTATATCAGCAGTAATTTTCTCCTGCTATATTTCTAAGACTTTTTCTTTTTTTTTTCCCCCAACATTTGGAGGTTTGCAGAAGTATAATGAGTTCATGTTGGTACTGTTACAGAATCTTGTGAGAAACTGCAAATCAGATTCTACCACAAAAGACCTTTCAAAACAGGGACTAAACATGCTGTGGGTCATGCCAAAGGGTTTAAAACAGCAAGCTAGTACAAACTTCAGCTTTCTCTTTAAACTGTACTTATTATTAATATGGAGTCAATGGTAGATTGTCAACTGCATATAGAGGTACTGTTAGAGGATTAGTCTAAGAACATTCTCTTTAGTTGATTTTATATGCCAATAGCAGTAGCTAAATAGAGAGTAAATATTTATTTTACTCATAAATAATTGAAACAAAAGTGAAAGGGAAGAAAGTACTAAGAAAGTAATTCTTACAAAAAGATCAAAAGGAAAAATACGTATTAATATACTTTCAGTTTATTTCAGCTATATTTAAACTCTTGTGCAGATGCCTCTGTCACATGCCTTGTATTCCTGATCTCTGAGCTGTGCATGCAGGATGACCTGACACCATGCCCTGGTTCTATGACAAGTGGAGGATCAGGAGAGGATGCTCTGTGCTCATCTTTTCTTCTCCTATAGAGTCTGGACACTCCCAGTGTGTGCACACAGACTTGTGGATCTTAATTAGAAATTTGGTTTTTGTAAGTCTGCTTGACCCACTTTCAGTCTCTCTGCCCTATTGCACAGGAATGTGTTTATTTCTCAACAAATGAGAAGTTTTTCCAAAGTTATTGGACCTACCTGAAAAAGCTTTGTGAAAAAAATCTTATATCTTTGTTCTTCTGGTAGAAGCAACATGAGAAAGAATTCTAATACAAAAGCATAAAGTACATTTCGTTTACATGAAGTAGTAGACAAAACTTTCATTTAGATTCAGAAATTGTTGATAGATAAAAGATAAATATATATATAAGTGTTTAAAGATAAAAATATATATAAGTCATTTTTGGTGATAAGGCCAGAAAGCCTCCAGAATCAGATATACAACAAGAAATAGCAAGGTGTTTTGGAAGTGATATGTACTAATGATTTTGATGGGAAAGGGAGAGATTTAAAATCACTTTCTTCAGGAACATTTTGATTTCTCTGTAATGGTCAAACACCAATTCAAAGACATTTATTTCTTTAAAAAAAATCAGATTTTTAATGAAAACATTGTTATGTTTAGAATGATCCTTCCGATAGAAGTACCAGATGATATTCTTATCTCAAGACCATTTTATTTTGGGACATTTGCCCAGATAATAGATAAAATGAGTGGTAGTCTCTCCTATTCGGCTCTCACTCTATCTTTCTCATATCTCAGAAAATTTCTGTTATTGGGGGATTGATTATTTCATATATTTGAAACTTAAATATTTTTCTAAAGCATTTTCCTTAGAAAGGTAATAAAAAGGTAGGAATTTTTTTTACTCCATGCTATTCCAAAAGATTATTTGATTATTGGCACTCTGTTCTATTAGGGAACTTGTACGTATGGAAAATTAATGCTTTTGCTTTTATAAGTTTTTTGTTGTTGCTGTTTTGTTTGTTTTGTTTTGTTTTTATCCCTTTATCCTTGTATCCATGACAGACACCTTGTGTAGGTCAAAAATATTTTAGAGCAATTCGTTAATCATTACAGCAGGTAGTATAAAAACATTACTTATTCCATAACCTGACTCGATTCCCTTGTTGTAAGTAACAAAAGGGCATGATTTTTCTTCAAGAGATCTCAGCTGAGAGCCATCTGCATAGTATTTCTTTAGACAATGTCTTAATTCCCAAACTCATAATCAAAATGGTAAAAATGTTGCTGAGTAAGCAAATAAACAACTTCCTGAAGAAGGTAAATTAGAGCTTTTTTTTCTGACACGAACATGATATATTATGTGCCACATTTTGTACTAAACATGACGTTCATATATGAATTTTAAGGAATGAAATAATAAAGACAGCAAAATTATCATTAAATGATGAAAGAATGGAAGTGGAGTCCTATTATTATACATGATATACATGATATCAAATATCCAAATAGAACTCATCCGATATTCTAATAACAATATATAGTATTTGATAGTCGTATCTGTACTTAGCATACTAACAGTCATTTATTGATTCCTTGTCAACTATTTGTGAAAGTGCATAAGTTAATGAAGACTGCAGTATATCTTGTGTGAACAGATGATGCATAGATGATGCACTCATATGTAACAAATAATTGCATAACCCGAGTTTTTCCTTTTTTTTTTTCTGCTATTCTTTTGAGGGGTAGGCTTTTTCCCTTCTCTTTTTCTAGTTATCTTTATAGTGAAAGACTACTAGTCAAAAACTAAATGACAAGAAAATTGCCAATGAACCAGAGTTAAACAATAAGAGCAATACATCAAATTTAGATTTCTTTTTCACTTTGTCTTCTTGCATTTATTCTTAAAACATAAACATTTGCTGTGTGCTTTGGGAAGTAATTGGTTTAACAGCAGATACTTGAATTATAGACTACACAAAATGACTTTGTAAATACCTTTATTTGGACCACAGTTAGCATATAGAAAGTCTGAATTATTGTGTGAAGAGGTGATACTTTTTTTTTTTCTTTATATAAGAGAATTTAATAAATTGTGCCTTGTTGGCAATTGCCAAGCCGGGAAAGGCAGGCTAAGCAGTACTGTCATTTTTAAGTGTTGCTACTCCCAGTGCAATAAAAGCTTGAAGAGAAAAAAAGCCCCCTGAAGAATGTCGAATAAAACACGATAAGAAAAGTTCTATGGCAGCAATTAATGTCCTGTGAGTTTGGGAACAAAAACGTAATTTCACAATGAATTTTGAAAAGATTAGTCATGAAAATGTATTCAGTAGAAATATTGAATAATGTATGGTAAGCACTGTTACTCTTTCATCTGATTGCATATAGAGTGTGAGGCAAAGTACTTTTCCAGTAATGCTTATGAAACTCAGGAGTTTTGAAACTAATCACATTACATGTGCCATTGTAAGAGACCAGAAAATCTCAAACAATTTCCCAAATGGTGCTTTTCAGTATGATAGTAGTATTGTCCTCTTTCCCTTACTCACAGCAAAGCTCCTGACTGACAAAGCTGTTTTGTTTAATGCTTCATTCCACATGACTATCCTTGCTTTGTCCACATGACTATTCCTGCTTTGTTTCTTTGAGCATAAGTCATTGTATTTGATAATAATCCATCAATTTAGTTAATGCTATGTGAAAGAGAATGATGGAAGAACATTTCTCAATGATGCTGACTTTCTGTTTACAACTGCAGGAGACTGTATTGCAGGAGACAGTACTAAACAGGGGGCATGTTCAAAAGCCTTATCATATTCAGGAAGACTGCAAGTTAATTTTTTTTTTGTCTTTATAGGGAGACAAATATCTGTGGCAAGTAACACGGGAAGATATATATTTGTATTTCTAGTGCTTCTGATGAAGACAGACTGGCTGGTCAAAAGGCCCTTCTAAGAAGGCTGCAGTTATCACATACTATGAAACATGTGAGACTTGCAGATTAAAAAAAAATGCAAAATAAAAGCTAAATTTTTACCATTCCTGGGACTTCAGATTCAGTCAGCAGAGGTACCATGCACAGGCAATCCTTCCTGGTCATAGCAAGAAGGAGCACAGACAGACATGTTGCAGAACTGGTTTTGACAGAACTCCTTTAAAAATGTATATAGACTTTCTCAAGGGTGTGGTTTTTTGTTTGTTTGTGGGCTTTTTTTTTTAATCATTAATGTTGTGTTCAAACAAGGATTTAATTCTTCTGTGGTGGATCAAAAAGGAGCAAAGCAGTGCACAACTCTGATGCAGTCCTCTCCTCAGGAGCCAGAAGCCTTGCATATAACAAATTCAGCCTTGAATGATCCCAAATTATCAGTTTCAAACATAGAAAGCCATTGATCAGAATAACATATCTGAGAAGTTTGGATTTTTTGGAAAAATGTAGACCAGAAAAATAAATATAGACTATGTTGTGTGGAACCAACCATAGATGTGCCAGGAAGTGCCAATTAGTCTAAGGCTTTTGTTGTATCTGGGTATTTTTCAAGCTATTTTTCTTTGCTGCCTCTTTGTTCAGTGTTTTATCATTGAGATTCATCTTTCTTCTCACTTCCTACCAAGAAAAACCTTTCCTTGCAATAGAACTTGGAACATGGAACTTTCCTCTGCTCTCATCCTATGAACCAACTCCTTCATTGAACTACCTTCCTGGCAGCCTCCTTAGTGGAACAGAGGAGATGATTTGCTGCTGTCTCAGGAGTACAAGAGAGGATTGCATTCTTGGATCTAGACTGGATTTTGCAAGATGGAAATCTACCCCTAAAAAAAAAACAAAAAAACCCCACCAAAGGTGGGGTGGTGGGAGGGGGAAAGAAAGGATAAAAAAGAAACAAAACAAAAAGCATGAATTGTAATGGCAACCTTATGGCCTGGCCCCATGTTGGGCTGTCGTGGATGGAGTCCAGGGTCTGTGCAGGGTGGGGAGGCACCACGGGAGGCTGCACAGGGACAGTGGAGCCCTTGGTGGCCTCAGGGTCCTATCATGCACTGACTTTGGGAAGCCTCATATTTTGCTTTTAAAAGAAGCACTTAGAACTAATCCATATTTAGACCATAAATCGGGAACTTTGAACAATGCATTTGGTTCAAAGACAAACTAATACTTTTTCTAAAATAATTTTCTGAAAGAATGTATGGTGCGACATAAGGACTGGTATTTTCTTAGATGTTACTTATGTAAATCAGGTTGGTTCCTTCTTAAAGCAGAAAAGTCAGGTATTGCTGATTGAAGTTTATATCAGTATGGTGATGGCAAAGGCATCTTCACGTAAAACAGTAAAATGAACGAACATTTGTATGACTAGGTCTATCACCGCTCAAGAGTGGTATTCCTGAAATAACCCTATTAAAGTTAATGAGACATTTCTACACTTAAACTGGTGAAATCTGCAGTTTTCTCTGAGGCTAAATAAACCAAAAAATAGTCAGTTGCATTGTGACAGCTAACTTTGTACTTCTAGCTGAACTCTTACTGTCCAAATTCTCTAAATTCAGATGAGACAGATTCTTCAGATATTAACCTGACAGTCTTGTTTGAAACTACTTGTAATGTTCTAATACAGCTAAAAATGAGTTATCAGTAGGAGTAAAGCGGGTCATAAAAAATTAATAAATAAAAATCAATTCATTAAAGCATGAAAAGTTAGTAGAAAATAAGGAAAAAATGGAAAAGGCACACAACTGCAATATACATATTATTCAGCTCGTCACCTCTTCTCTCATTTTGAGAAAGTCAACAGATCTCTTTTATGTTCTGTGCCTCTCACTGTTTTACATATATGTTATGTAGACAGGAAAAGTGACCATATGCAAATATAATGTTACCAAGTTTTTGTCAGTTCTTCTTTTGATAATTAGAAAGAGCAAAAAGATAAATAGTGATTTGTTTGGCTTTTCTTACCAAACAGAACAAACAGTATTTTTCCTGATATGTCTCACTTCATTCAATTTGCCTGCAGATATCTTTTGTGTTCTTGCTATTGTGTGCACCCTGTTCAGTGAGGGGAGGAAAGATGTCTAAGAAGTATTGATTATTTGCAATCAGACTGCAGAAATTTTTAATATTGCTTGTTGCAAGGCTATTACCAATATTCCAGATCTCTATAAAAGAGAGAAAAGCAAAGTATGCTTTAGAGATTCATATTTTCCATCTTTTAAACATAAAATATAATTAATACAATTTGTAAGAAGATAATTGTTAACCTACAAAATAATCATATGTGTAGAATTCTTCTCCACTAACAGTAATATTATGTTGCGTCCTACAGCACAAAAAGTAAGTTTGTCACAGATATGTGATCATGCATACTATGGATCATATATCCATGCATGAAGACAAAGTCCTGATTGCCATCAGCAGTTCAAGACCCTACATAAATATTAAAAAAAAAAAAAGAAAAATTCTGCCTGCCTCTCAGTTTTTGATCTACCAAGCCATTTTTCATTTTCTCATGAAAAGAGCAACTTTCTGGTACATCTTTTAAAAATATAGTATTGTATCTCTCTAGTGACTGTATTGGTCATTTTTTTTTACTGAATGATTTTACTTTTTATATCTTGCTGCTTACTCGTCTGTTGTGCTCTGTATCTGGATCATCACATAACACGATACAACCTCAGTATGTTAATTCCTACGATGTGCAGTGCAAGCCACAACAGTGGGGGCTGAGCCCTATGCTTGTCCAAATTAGATGATAGGTCTTCTATATGGATTTTTTTGAATGGTCTTTCACTGAATTCTAAATAGATTAGAGCAGACATTTGCTGCTCTGGGGGGGCGTTCATTTTTCTTTCCTGTCATGCAATATTGTGGTGAAATAGGATGTGCTATCCTTAAGAAAAAAATAAACAAACGAACAAAAAGGACCCACATACAAAAGTAATTGCAAATATTTCAGTTTGTTTCTCCAGTCCTTCTCTGGTGCTTTTCTTTTCTCTCTTTATCACTTCTTTTAACACAGCATAAATCTTTTTCCTTTTTTTTTTTTTCCCCATGGCCCTTTACACTCTTCTTTTTTTTCCGTATTAAATGAACATATTCCAAATTCTTTCCTTTATCACTTGTAATATTAGTTCTGAACTCATACTTTGTCTTACCCACTACTGGGCCTCCAAATTCTGAAGATTTTGAGTTATTTGGATTTGAAAATTTTTACATCAAAAAGCTTCAGTTCAATGGGATTATAGTTCATTTTCTATGAAAACATAAACCTTAAAGCATGCAGAAATCATTCCTTTCATAAGCCCTAGAACATGATTCTGAGTAAGTTTTATTTGAAGCCCTACCTGTGTAAACCCACTTATTCATAGTTATTGTCTATTAGTGCAGGTTTTTAATGCTAGGAAGATAAACAGAGACAGTCTATTTCTTCCATTTTAAAGAGATAATTTTATCATGGTACTTTTTAAGCTTATGTGATTCCTCCACTCTTTTGCTCAAAGCTTTGCTATTCCTCTGGGTGGCTTTGCAATGTTGAATGTGCCAGCACAGAATGTGAGATGTTCCCTGGAGAAAGTGGTGATGTGTGTTTAGTAATTAAGTACATCAAGATTTTTTTAGGATGATTGGTGCTACAAGTGATGACACATCAATATTTCATTGGTAGATCCGTAATTGCAAAGGATGAAAGTGTAAATTATTTCCATTCCTATGAACACTCTGTCATAGTGTAACAGTGTGGCCTCTCATGGCCAAATGCTATATGCTCTTTGCAGTAAATCCCATACCTGAACAGAGCAGAACAAGGAAATAGGAACAGAATTTGATCAAAAACCATTTTGTGGCTTAGTGTCACTAGGGTTGACTGTATTTTTCAGATTGGTCAGTTATCTTATTAGAACCAGACAATCTTACGTTGCTGTTGTCGCTTTTTTTTTTTTCTTTCTTTCAGTTCCTGCGAAGCGTTGGTTGAAAGGTACCGTGGTTTCTTTAACAGACCACTTCTCCGCTGGAGCAACAGGAGCTTTCTCACATCAGCCACACATATTTCCCCAAAATGTTTTTTTTTCTTGTGCATTCCAAACAAGAAATTTATCACAACATCATTTCTATATTTTTTCCACCTCCATCAGCAATTGAGCAGCAACCTTCCAGATACATCCAACCTTAAATGCATCGGTTATGAAAAAACAAAAATCTTTTTGGCAGTTAGGGGAAGAGGTTATTATTACTTTTTGGTTGAGAGAAATCAAAAAGGCATATACTTGTGTGTGTCCTACAATAGCTGTTTTCTAACTAAGGCTTGGAATTCTCTTGACTTTTAAATGTCAAGAAATAAGCATTCTTTAGTACATTAGTGTTTGAAATTCTGCCAATCACATGTAACACATGGAAAACTATTTTATCTGGTTATTATTATCTTAGTTATGCAGCACAAAAGTATCTGGAGGAAGAAGAAAAATGAAAATAGTAGTCTAGCTTGGCTGATGCAGGGAAATGCAGAATGTATCCCTAGTTAGGCTGCCTGCCTCTCTCCTGAGTCCAGAATAGCACTGCCAGAAAAGATTATCTAGTAGCATGGCCTGGAATTGAAGTACGTGGTGACTGCCTTAATGTGGAATCTCAGGCTGCTTTGGAGAGGAAAGCTGACTTTCTGCAACCTCCCCTCAAGCTACACTCATCTGTCAAAATGCCCTCCTGCAACTGCAGAAGCCGTTGCAGCCCTTGGATGAATTTAACTGATGGCTTGGAGTCAGTCTGTCACTAATGGCTAAATCAAAAAAATGGCTGACAAGCATTTAAGGAAGGGCTTAATGCCAGTAAATTATAATTCATTAACTCCTCAGCTAAGTGTTTCACAAAAGCAGGGATGAATACACTTTTCAGGTATCTGCTTAAATTTAAATCTCTTTAGCCACTTACAGTCATGTTTCTGGATGTGGTCATAACTCCATGGCTCAGTACTGATCTCTTCTGTAAGTCTGGCAGAAATACAAACCCCCACTGCTTCAGTCTGTCCATGGGCCTGCTCCAGTAGGAATGCGCAGGAAACTGTCTGTATCAGTCCTGTGAAGAAATGGATTTGTCCCTGAGCACTGCCATAAAAATTGCTAATGGAACCAACCTTTATGTAATTTGATTGGGGAAGTGCACAAGGAAAAGTACATCCCCAATGCCTCAAAAGAATAATGAAGTGTCAGCTATTGACTACCCTGGGACATTTTAGTGTTGTTATTTGAAGCTAGCCATGGTTCAAAAAACACCAAAGTTTCAGTCAGAAAAAAAAATGGTACTCTGAATTTTTAATCCAACTGTAGGAACACTCAGCTGAACTTTGAATTCTGCAGCTTTGAATTCTGGTTCCACCTTCTGTAATTTGTATTAAACAGCTTTGGATCAAGAATGAAAAATAAAAATTTGAAAAAATCTCAAAAGCTGCAGTACACAGTACATAGTCTTGGCCCTCAGATTAACCCTCTTTATTTTATTTAGTCAAAGCAGTGCTCTAAACATTTTTAGAAAGATATCTGAGCAACAGCAAAAGAAGAAGAATCAGTTAGTCAATTTAGCTATATATCATAATGCTGAGGTGGTACCAGAGGAGATATTGATTGTTTTGTGGGGAAATCAGTGGAAATGGATTTCATTTTGTAAGGGATTTACTTACAGGATATTTAGGACCTTAACAGAATCTTAACAGAAGTGGAAAATACTGTCCTTTTGATTAAAATCTGACTCTCATAATCGCCTTTTTTTTTCCTTTCCAGGCTGTCCTTCAAGTCTAAGAAAGACATGGGTATCTGATATTTGAATTGCTCACATTTATTATTTCCTACAGTAAAATGTTTTGAAATTATATGAAATGTTAAAGCAAATAAATTCTTTTCAAGATGAGTTTTTTCTTTTTTTCTTTTTCTTTTTTTGGTCTATATATTTAAAATACATTATGTTACTTCTCAGTTCGTACAAGAAACCCACATAGAATGACATTTAATATACATTTCAATGAGAACATAAGTTGATTTGGGAAGCAATAAATATGTAGACACCATAAAATCAACAGAAGTAAAAACAGTGGACCAAAGGTCCTGTTTCAGTTGCTAATACACTAACCTAACCCAACTATTTCAACATAATGCAGTTTCAAACTGAATTAAAGAATAGTATGCCTGATTCCTACAATAAAAAGATATGTTTCAAAAATCTACATAGTAAAATTGCAGTGCTAGTCAAGATATCATTCTGGAATTATACAAAGAGAATGTCATGTGAATCTAGTGTTTTTTTCTCCATTTCTGAATAACTAAATCATGAGAATAAAAGAAATACTTTTCTAATTATAAACATGATTACAATTCAAAAGAAAAATAAATCACAACCAGACATTTAAAACATGTGCTTTTGAAAACATTAACTGTAACAAATCAGAACCACCAGTATTGGAAACTAGTGGTTATGGGATTTTTCTCGAAGGGTCCCTGTCACTGTTACTTAACAGAAGACATGAAATTAGATGTGCATCCTCAAAACAAATTCCCAAATTTCTAAGTTACATATATGCCTGAATTCAGGTTCTCTACTTAGAAATTTGTCAAGTTCTACTGAAATCATTGGAGGGATGATATTTTCATTACTTTAAGAACTGGCCGCGTATGATGAACATTAGGATTTTAGTTACCTTTCAGGAGGTGTACTTCACATAATAATAAAGCATTTTTGCTTTTGCCTTTCTCTTAGGCATGAATACGTTTACTTCTGTTTTTTTTTAATTAAGATTTAAAAATGCACAAGGAAGAGTCACAGATTCATTCAAGTTTACTTCAGAAGTATTCAGTGATTTACTATTTCTCAATAATTCTCTTATTAATTTTCTCAGTTAATTCTCTCATTAATTAATGTCCATCCTCACACTTGGGAGTATAAGTGGCAATAGTTTTAAAATACCTAACCATATATTTACCAGCACAGAACACAGCCAAAGTAAGTGATTCATAATTCTGTAGTGTTCATGATATTTAACAAAACTTGGAATTACAATCAAGATGCATATTTAATCATCACTTTCTAATAACTTTAATGTGGACAGGTGGGAAACAAATAGCACAATTTTAGAAAGACATGGAAACTTATTTTGCTATGCACTTTGGTTATCACTATGCACTTCTGATCCCCATCTGTGATTCAGCCATTTTGCTCTTATTCCATGCATTTTTTCCTAATAAACATAAAACTGAATCACTGATTCCTTTATCTTAACTATAGTTATTTTTCATTTTTACAAGGAACCTGAGTTAAATTCCTGTATCTTCAGGAGAAAGTCTCATCAGAGCTTGTTTTCCTCTTTATGCCTGAGCAAGAATACATAGATGAAGATAAATAACTCTTCACTCTGGAAGAGAAAATTGCTACGTCTCTAACACTACTGGGTGGGATTCACTCCTGGCATCTACAT
Organism: Crypturellus undulatus; assembly: GCA_013389825.1. Lineage (NCBI taxonomy): Eukaryota > Metazoa > Chordata > Aves > Tinamiformes > Tinamidae > Crypturellus > Crypturellus undulatus. Next base: position 673,713 of record VWPW01031448.1, read on the forward strand.
TTTGGTGGCTTAGCTTTGTGTCAGTGACCACTGAAACAGGTTGCCCAGGGAGTCTGTGGAGTCTCCATCCTTCAAAGATGTCTGGACACAATCCTGTGCAAGGCGGTGATCCTGCTTGATCACCATGATGATCTCCAGAGGTTCCTTCCAACCTCAACCATTCCATGATTCTATGATTCTGAGACACATTTCAATTTCTGCACTTTTTGACATCAACTTGCAGGTAAAAGAAATGGAGCTTGAGAGAAATTATTAATGTAGCTTCTGTTGTAAGCCTCTGTTGTTGTACCATCTGTGGGATAGATGAGATTATTTGAAAGGCAACTGGTGTTTGTCTTCATAGAATTTCAAAGAAACTGTGTGACATGCTATCTTTTTCAAAATACAGGTTAATCTATTATGCACCTCTCTTTAGTTAGAAATTTTGGCATATAGGAAAAAGAAAATGAAAAATCTCATCACAGTGATATGTATATCTATTAAATCCCCAAGTTACAATACTCATTATGGCTACAGATAACAAGTAAGCTCCAAGGCATGTACCAGGCAAATTATTCCTCCTCATGCTGATAAAAGTAATGCAACAGCTAATTTAAATCAAATAAATAGAGAATAATTTTAACAAGATCTAAATGAGACATTATGTAAAGATCAACATCATATAAGGTAACAAGTCTTTAGCAAATAAGATAATATGGTGATAAGGAAATTTCACAGCACATTAATAATAAATCTCAGCAGTAGCAAAGGTAATACTGGTTAAGGAAGTACATTAACAAAGTTGATCCCCTTGTCTCTTTGTATCAGTACCCTGCTGAAGAAACAGATGCTTTTTTCTGCTGATTAAGGCTGTTGATGCAGCTTGAAAATGGCAAGAACGTGCACTGTATACCTCATAGATGTGTTTTTCTGACACACAAAGAAATATTACTTTGTAAATTACAAAGACAATATGAAGCTACCTTATTAAGTGGCAGAATGTCCCTAGCATTCGGCATTCACCATCCGTTAGTGAGTTTTCAGACTTCTGCCATCTAGTCAGTGCAGATATGGAGAATAAAATTACAGTAGGATCTAAAAGCTGAAAATGTTTTTAATGTCATTATAAAGTAAGGGAAGTAAAGAGTGAAAAGCTTTGCATCTGAATTAAAATCTGAAAAATGTCACCAAAAAGAGAACAGGCTTTGTATTTGCTTTTGGAGGAACTAACGATAGAACCATTCCCGTTGATACTTTCTAGAAATAATCTCATTTTCTATATAGAAATTTGTGTAAAACGTATCAGAGAAACAACATGATGATACAGAAAATGTACAGCGCTGAACAACAGTTGCTTCAGTCATGTTTGTCCATCTCAGTATCAAATATCTGGATTACTCAGCTGTACCACCATCCAAATTAGTACAAGAAATTCTACAATTCCTTATTAAAAATAAATGCCAGAGAAAATATGAAGAGCTGGAGAGGTCACGAAGGGTGGCCGAGATTTGGGATTCATGAACAAAACAAACCTCACTGACGCTTTCCTGCAGTTGACTCATATTGATTCCTGCATTCATAAGTCAATTGGCTGTCCCTGAATGAACACAATTCTCTTCACGAAGCATCAAGAAGATTGGCATTCCTCTTGAAAAATCTTCTAATTAGCAATCAAACTATCTTTATCTAAACAAGATCCCTGGTTTCCTACTGAGAGGTCTCTCTGGTCTTTAAAAGTGCAGTTTGATCTTCTGCAGACCCTTTTATACACTATCTGATATAGTTTTTTGGGTCCCCTATGTCCCCTATGTTTTTTTTGGGTAATCAGTATATGTCCCCTATTGTATGTCCCCTATTAACCTTAAAGGTTAAAACTAACCTATAATGAAAAGCACCTTTGAAAACTGTGAGAAATTTAACCAGTCTAATGAATTAAGAGAAAGAAAAGAAAAAAGAAAAAAATGAAAAATGATGGAGTTTGCTTATCTAAGTTTATGCACAATTAATTACTTTACACTTCTTGAAATATGCTTCTCCTTGACCTCTGTTCCATTTTTAACCATTTTTATACAGTAAAAAACACACCACTGTCTGTTTTGATTGGAAACTATAGGTATCTTGCTGCTGTTGTCAAAAGGTATTGCTATTGCAATAAACTGCAATATTGTAATTTGCCATTGCAAATAGAATTGCAATATTGCCGTTGCAATTCTCATTGGGTAATCAGAATTACCCAATTTTCACTCTCTTGTAGGTCACTGAAATACTCATGTATTGTGGATATGTTCAGTTGATAACCAGTAATAGAAAGAGTCTTTGAGATGTTTATTCTTAATTTACCGCATGCTAAACAGTTTTAGTGGAATGTCTGGAATGGGACTCAAAATGTGAATGGGTCCTATTTTATGGGACTCTTTTTGGTGTATTTACATGGGATTCAGCAAAGGTAGGAAAAGTGGGCATTGCCAGAACTGTTTGTACAAGAAGGGCAAAGAATGACTGATTTGTATTGAGAAAAAAGACTGAAAAGTACATCAAATACTAAGTAAAGATCCCTGATTTTTTTGCATTTTGACTCCTTCCTTAGATCAAACGAAAAAAAATAATTTCTCTTTCTCTGTATTTATTTCATTCTACCCTTCCCTTGGAAGACTGTGAATTAAAAATATTGAAACAAAATTTAGGTAAGAAAATATATGAAAATTTTCCATGAGTAAATGATGTAATGTGCAAATGACACCATTTGCCAACAAGGAAGAAGAAAAGATAAAAATTGTAATGATAGCAAAGCTGGTCTCTGATGTCAGTAAAGAATGGAGGAAAAAGATATTGTGGAGGATCCCAGCCTAATAGCAAATTACAAAGATGAGAATTACGTATTTTGAGTAGCAATCCCTTATTTTTTGGACAAACTACTCATCACCCTTGATAAATATTTTAAGATACATTTACTCTGCAGGCGCATTGAACTAGGAGCCTAAAACAATCTGACTTCCAGTCTCAGAAATCTGAACGTTGTTGCTGAATGATAGCTGCTCTCTGTTTTCTAATTGCAGGCTGCACAAATTTATTCTTCTGGTCTGAAGAAGGAAACAGCTGACGCTGTGTTCCCTATGGGCTCGGGATTTGGCAACAGTCATGCCAGAACGAGGTGACTACATTGAGCATTTATTCAGGTGAAAGCACATAAAAGCAGCAAAGTGTGGATAACTACTCACGAGGTGATACCTGCGGGCGGGATACTGGACCCAGACAACCTCTCGAGCTGGCAGATCAGAGAGAGGGAGCTGCTGACCGGCTCCCGCGGTCCTAGGCAGGCAAACACCTTCCCTCTCAAGGTCTGGTGTCTGCTTCCCACCGGAGATTTTTTATGACTCTACAGATCATAGAAATTTCCATCTCCAATACACACTGAAACAAGAAAACTCAACTGGGAAGACCAGCTCCATGGTGGGCAATGCTGTCCATCAATCCATAAGTCATCTGATTTATCAAGCCATGCATCTGTGCATGAAATTAGAATCATAGAATGAATCATAGAATCATAGAATGCCTAAAGTTGGAAGGGACCTCTAGAGGTCATCTAGTCCAACCCTCCTGCACACGCAGGGCCACCTAGAGCACGTGCCACAGGACCACATCCAAGCAGGTCTTGAAGATCTCCAAGGAAGGAGACTCCACAACCTCTTTGGGCAGCCTGTTCCAGGGCTCTGTCACCCTCACTGTCAAGAAGTTCTTCCTTAAGTTCCCATGGAACCTTTTACGCTTCAGTTTGTGACCATTTCCTCTAGTTCTGTCAGTGACCACCACTGAAAAGAGGCCAGCCCCATCCTCCTCACTCTTTCCCTAAGTCCCTTAAGGTATTTATATACGCTGATCAGGTCCCCTCTCAGCCTCCTCTTCTCCAGGCTGAACAGACCCAGCACCCTCAGCCTCTCCTCACAGGGCAGATGTTCCAGGCCCCTGATCATCTTCGTGGCCCTGCGCTGGACTCTCTCCAGCAGCTCCACATCCCTCTTGTACTGTGAGGCCCAGTACTCCAGATGTGGCCTCACCAGGGCTGAGTAGAGGGGTAAGATCACCTCCCTCCACCTGCTGGAGATGCTCCTCTTAATGCATCCCAGGATGCCATTGGCCTTCTTGGCCACAAGGGCACACTGCTGCCTCATGGTCAACCTGTCATCCACCATGACGCCCAGGTCCTTCT
>VWPW01031448.1:678115-728564 GCA_013389825.1 Crypturellus undulatus
GTTGTCTAGTCTGTCCAGGTCCCTCTGGACTAATGCAAAGAATAATACATTTTTACAGGCTTGGATCCACACTCTTAACAAAAAAACATATTGTAGTTAAACACATTGGTGTGCAAGAGAAGGAAAGGGAGATATCTCTAGACATGGGCTTTTTTATATAAATGTATATCTATATGTAAAGACTTCTTTCATATAAAGAAAAAAAATGGATCCAGTTGAAACCTGATCTGAGTTATTTAGTTCTTAGTTATTATAATATAAATATTTTCTGGGATAAATGAACTATTTTCTTATATAGTTATTATTTTTGAATATTGTTTTGATACTGCTGTGTTTAATTTGCTTTTGTTTCAGAGTACTATGGTTATATAAAAAAGGAAAGTTACTTAAAATGGTAGAAAGAAAGCACAGCGTATTTTGGTTCATACTGGTTCTGAATGAAGTTGTTAGAGGACATAATTAAGAAAGAACTAGAGAGCAAGCATCTGATTAGATGTCTCCAAAGGGAAACTGAATTTCACTAACAGGATTTTTTAGGCTCAGATAGCTGCTTGTCACAGCTTTAAGATAGATATACTAGTAAAGCCTTTTCTAAACCTCTTTAGGTAAAGAGANTCTACCCAGGGCAAGTTTTCCTTTCTTCCAGCTTCTTCTCTTGTCTCTAGGGCCTGGGACTCTACAGGGCTGCCCTTGGTAAACACTGAAGCAAAGAAGGCATTCAGCAACTCTGCTTTTTCTGTGTTATTCGTAACCAGGGTGCCCATCCCATTCACTAGAGGACCCACATTTCCCCTGATCTTCTTTTTACTGTTAATATATTTATAGAAGCTTTTCTTGTTATTCTTCTAAATTGAGCAAAGTGATTTTTTCTTGTTCATATAGGTTCTAGATTTCAAAGAATAATCATAGAATCATAGAATCATAGAATGCCTAAGGTTGGAAGGGACCTCTAGAGGTCATCTAGTCCAACCTCCCTGCACACGCAGGGCCACCTAGAGCACGTGGCACAGGACTGCATCCAAGCGGGTCTTGAAGATCTCCAGAGAAGGAGACTCCACAACCTCTCTGGGCAGCCTGTTCCAGTGCTCTGTCACCCTCACCGTCAAGAAGTTCTTGCTTAAGTTCCCATGGAACTTTTTATGCTTCAATTTATGACCATTTCCTCTGGTTCTGTCAGTGACCACCAGTGAAAAGAGGCCAGCCCCATCCTCCTCATTGCCTCCCTTGAGGCACTTATAGACATTGATCAGGTCCCCTCTCAGCCTTCTCTTCTCCAGGCTGAACAAGCCCAGCTCCCTCAGCCTCTCCTCATAGGGCAGATGTTCCAGGCCCCTGATCATCCTCGTGGCCCTGCGCTGGACTCTCTCCAGCAGCTCCACATCCCTCTTGTACTTGTGGGGCCCAGAACTGGACACAGTACTCCAGATGTGTCCTCACCAGGGCTGAGTAGAGGGGCAGGATCACCTCCCTCGACCTGCTGGAGATGCTCCTCTTAATGCACCCCAGGATGCCATTGGCCTTCTTGGCCACGAGGGCACACTGCTGCCTCATGGTCAACCTGTCGTCCACCATGACGCCCAGGGCCTTCTCTGCAGAGCTGCTCTCCAGCAGGTCGGTCCCCAGCCTGTACTGGTATCTGGGGTCATTTCTCCCCAGGTGCAGGACCGTGCACCTGGCCTTGTTGAATTTCATGAGGTTTTTGATCGCCCAGTTGTCTAGTCTGTCCAGGTCCCTCTGGACTAATGCAAAGAATAATACATTTTTACAGGCTTGGATCCACACTCTTAACAAAAAAACATATTGTAGTTAAACACATTGGTGTGCAAGAGAAGGAAAGGGAGATATCTCTAGACATGGGCTTTTTTATATAAATGTATATCTATATGTAAAGACTTCTTTCATATAAAGAAAAAAAATGGATCCAGTTGAAACCTGATCTGAGTTATTTAGTTCTTAGTTATTATAATATAAATATTTTCTGGGATAAATGAACTATTTTCTTATATAGTTATTATTTTTGAATATTGTTTTGATACTGCTGTGTTTAATTTGCTTTTGTTTCAGAGTACTATGGTTATATAAAAAAGGAAAGTTACTTAAAATGGTAGAAAGAAAGCACAGCGTATTTTGGTTCATACTGGTTCTGAATGAAGTTGTTAGAGGACATAATTAAGAAAGAACTAGAGAGCAAGCATCTGATTAGATGTCTCCAAAGGGAAACTGAATTTCACTAACAGGATTTTTTAGGCTCAGATAGCTGCTTGTCACAGCTTTAAGATAGATATACTAGTAAAGCCTTTTCTAAACCTCTTTAGGTAAAGAGAACATGCTCAATTTGGAAATAGTTTGAAAAAAAATACAAGTTGAGTGCCATTTCCAGCTCACCACATATGTGTATATGGTAGCCTTTAATGTTCATGAAAAGTTTTCCCACCATCTGCACTTAAAACATATTTTTTGCTTTTGAACATTTTGTACAGGTTTTCCTCCAAACTGTTATACTTGTATAAAGACTCATTCCTCAGGCTTTCCTATAATTATTTATCCTGATTTATGTTGTAAACAGGTTATGTGCTTGACATAGAAGTTGGAAAAAACTATTTCCAGATGTTTAGATTTTTTAAAAAGTCTTCAAGTAGTAGAACAAAAATGGAAATTTGCCTCTTTAAAACTTAGGAAAAAGAAGTGAATTGAAAACAGGCAGCATAGATAAAGGCCTAGCTCTTGAAGATTTTTAGGTTCATTCACTGTACGAATAAATTACATTTCTACTACCAGAAAAGCTAGGAATGAAGAAGCACTATGTTAAAAGAATGTAGTGTCTATGCCAGATTCCAATCTGAAATAAAACCCAGTGTTGATACATTACAGCAACATCAATTAACATCTACTGAAAAAAACCCAACATTTTGAGAAACTTCCAAAGACATGTTCCTAGAACTGACTGCTTTATATTACCTACTGCTAGTATTACCTACTACTGCTGCCTTCATGTAAATCTGACTGCTCAGTGAGTGTTTCCTTTCATGCCCATATTTTTAGATAGAGACTTTGATTCAGTTGTCAGCACATATGTGTTTAGTGCCATATGAGATGCCCCGGAGTAACTGAAAAATCTGGTCAGAAGTGGAATATATTACCCAAGTTCTCTAATGCATCTCAAATGATATTAAGGGTCCAGTTTTGTAAGCCACTTTACCTGTGGCTCTTAAATTCCTCTTAAATTCACCCTTATTTCCAGGTTCCTTAGGCTTCAAATATTGAGTGACTTGGTACTTTGAAATATGTTTGCTTTTTTTCTGAAAAAGATAGTAATGAAAATTCTTCAAGAGAAGGAAAAGATACCACAAATAAAGATAAAGCAAAATACGTGTTCTGTGGAGAAATAAAACCCCAATTTTTTCCTTAGCTATTGATTACATCTTGCAGATGACAAACTATGATAACATTTCCATTTTAAACAGAATGCTATTCACTTAACATAATGAAAACTAATCTTTGCACATGTAATTGTAAATGGTTATGTATGGCCTTTTGGGAGCTCAAGTACATAGAAGCATTTTAGAAAATCTTACCATACAGATTTCAACCCTTTTCTGGCAGCTGAATGCAATACAGCTTACTTAGAACTGATTAAAAGATTGATAAAACTTTGTCTTTTATATAAATAAAAGATTATCTTTCTTTAAACCTTTAATTATTTTGCCTTGTTTCATAGTCATAAGAGTCCCATTTACATTCCAATACCCTGATTTGTGCTGCAGCTGAGCTTAACGTTAAAGAGAATTGAGGACCTGTTGCCTGCTTTAGAAAGTTCTCATTGATTGGAATAGAAAATGCCAAATCTATCTCTCTATATCTCAGGCTGTATGCAGCTATTCTGGGGTGGGTAAGGAGGATGCCTTTGAGGACTCTTAAATAATGTGGGCTCATCATTCCATATGAACCACAGCTCCACTTTTCATAACTATAAAGTCCTGCCATGCAAAATCACAGTATTATGCAGCAGATCTGTTAAATTATTGCAATTTTGGCTATAGATTAATAAAACTTTTGTGGCTATGCCTGAGAAGCCTACTAATGAACATGCCTCTGACTGTGTATTTGGATAATGCTGCTTTTACCTCACAGGATGTTATTTTATTAAGAGAATGCAAGGCTTTAATTAGCTGTTAATCAGTGTTTCTGTTAATACTCAATATTTAATTAATGAATCAAAGAGTTACAGAATCTAAAATTGTTATATATATATAAAATATATATATAAACATATATATATATATAACATAGGTATAAAATTATCCAGTAACAAGTACTGCTCCATCTCCCTACTCTTTCCCATTGCAAAACATAAATTTGACTGTTTAGCAAACTAAGATCACAGAGTTTTGAGCTGTGTTGTTTGTGTTTAAATCACAGATTAATTGTATACATTACACCTTGCAGGACTAAGTTATCATTTATTTTAATGCTTCAAATATTAATTATTTCATCTAACTACCAATTTAGCCAAAAAAAAAGACCTTGTATAAGCACTAAATTACAGGATTTATCAGGTGAATATTGTAAAGCAAGAGCAAAATGAAAAACTGCAAGTATTTAGTCCGCAGTATGCCACGATGTGCATAACCACGTGTCCATGTGCAGTGCACATCTTCAATTAGAATATGAAAGCACTGCTTTTGGCAGCAATTTTTCCAAAGTGTCCTGCGAGGCAATAAGGTTTGCTTTCTTAAATCCTTATCTTCTTCCTTTGGCCAGGGGCTACATTTAAGCACCTAAATGAAAGTTCAGCAGTTCTCAATGCTCCCAGATTTAGATGAAACCAGTAGGAGAGAGTATTATACTGAAATAACTTCTTCAGATTTCTGAAAAAGACAGAGTAGTATATACAGATGTTATATTATTGCCAGTTTACATATCTGTTAAAATGTTTTGATTGTTTTCTGATTCTCGCTCCTGCTGTTTTAATATCTATGTATCTCTTCTAGCCTGGGGCATTTCATTTTCTTCTTACCTAATAAAGTTCTATTCTTTAGAATTGTATCAGAGTCCACAGTTTTAATAGAACATATTAAAACACTAAAGAAATATTAGTGGCAATCTATAAGTAAAGGGAGCATATTCATTTCAACATCTCCATATGTTTATTCCAATGACTAAATGGATGTGTGAGTTCAGCTTAATTGGCAATTTCAGCACACTGCAAGATATTGCCTTTCATTGCATGTTTACATTTTACGTTAATTTGTGCTTTTACTAAAACATAGCTTTTCCTTCATTTAGAAAAAAGCCAAAGCAATAGGTTTCTCTCTCAAGAAGTGTATTAGCAGGGAAACTTGAAGTAATAATGTTCCACTATTTCTCCCTCTGGCTAGATAATGCAATGACAGGCAAATGTTAAGCACTACATTTATTTTTTTTTTTTAAAGAATTCTTTAGAAAGAAGTTTTGACACAAATGTAACCTTCACAACAGGAATGTAATCTTGGCAGCATAATTTTGTTATGGATCAACACTAACTACATCTCTGGCTTATAATATAACAAGGTCTAGATCCTTAATGATTTAGGACTTCAGCAGGATTTTAGTATATAAATACATTTAAGGATACATGCACACAGAAATGCTGCTAGCTTCAAACAACCTTAAAGAAAATAGCATATATGAGCTAGACACAAGCTTGCTGTATTACTTCTGGGATTTAAGAAGTGTGGACTTACTATTTGATGAAGTAAAGGTGAGGCTGAACAAATTATTAAATCAGTTCCTATCTCCTTATCCTGAAATGTTCTTCAGTATCATTTTCACCCTAAGTTTGGTCACACAGGGAAGACTGCATACCCTGAAATATTGTGTGGCAGAAAGCAACGTCTGATTAAAACAAAAATAACTGCATTATTTTTCTCCCTCCTAGCGGGGTGCTTAGTGATTCCAAGCTCTCTGCAGATCCAGTCAATCTCCATAATTTTCTATACTAAAGTCCCTGTCGAAGGCTTGCTGACTGTTTGTTGCCGGTGGTTAAATTTTCCTCTTCCTGCAGCCAACATTGCTTACCAAAGTGCTGAAACTATCAGATCCTGCAGCCAAAGTGCCTCAACAAGGCATGTTTTCCCTGCAGGATGAATAGAAATTCAGTGGGGTGTCCTTTAGCATTTCCCAAGGCCTTTTTTTTTTTTTTCCTAATCAAGCTGCCCCTTCAGCTAAAAATTTGCTAAAGGGGAAGGGAAAAGGTCTGCAGCTCTGCCTTGTCACTCATCCAAACCACATGCTTACTTTGAGAGGGAAAAAAAATCACTAATTGATCCCAAAAGAGATTTTGGACTTCTTCTGTCTTTACCCTGGAATCAGCATCGCAGGAAATGGTTATCAAAGAGCTTTGACAGTTGGAGCTAGAAGACCTGCCTGGAATTCCACAGTTTGAGAGATAAACATCTATCTGTGGATGAATTTAAATGTTTATTCACAGTACTTAATCACAATTAGTGATATGCACATAGAAGCTTCAGCTTGTAAAATGAGAAGCATGAAAATGAGGAATGTCATTTGTATAGGTGAATGGTCTATTTACAGCATATTTTCTGTATGTAATTTTTGGTAGAATTCTAGCTTTTTAATTGGTCACTTTGCAAAAGCAAATACGTCCATGTAAAGAACAGGTAAGCTGCTCATTGAAGAACATTGAGTAGGATAATATGTACACCATCTCTGCACATACCAGTGGAAATTTCTTAAACATAGGGTACTCTTGATATTTCTTGGGTGGTAGATGGAGGGAAGGAGATGAAAGTCCAACTCTTCCTCTGGCATTCATTTTCTTTTCCACTCTTCTCTTTTGGATTTAAGACAGAGAGATATGAGAGTCCTTCAGAGCATATTCATGTGTTCCCTGATCGTAGTTTTGAATATGAATTCTGAACAGAGAAAGAACATGTATGCACTATATGTTCCTCACAGCAAGGGTTTTGCTCTGTCTCTCATGGCCCCTCATTGGTTACCTCAGAATTCGGGCACACTATCCCCAGATGTTCTTTTCCTGTCTCTATCTGTGCATTTTCCACATTTCCTGACCTTTTCAACATGAGACATCACAGGTTTTTACTCATTATCCATGGACAGTGCTCTTTCTATGGTCACCCTGTCAGTAGGCAAACTAACACAAAGCTATCACTCTTTTCTGTGACTACATACAATCCTTAGTACTGTTTGCTGTTGTTTTTTCTGGCATCATTTGTTTTGTGCTTAAAGTATTGTAGATCTGTGAATTATGACCACCATAATTCCCAGTTCTGGAATATGTGGTTGATTACGTTTCTTCTCTGCCTTATTCCTAATTCGCCAGATCTGCTGCTTTGTTGCTGTATCTCAAACTGTGGGGCTATGATGTTAGAAATTCCAGACTAGCAAGTTATTAAAATGTTGTAATGGAAAGACTAACATCCAAAACTTTTATTCTGTTCCTAAACATGATGAAAGGCTTTTACTTATGTATTTTTAATTAAAATGTGTTTATAGTTTTATATTAAAATATTTTTTTAGATTTTTAAAATAAAAATGTATTAAGTTTACTTCTTGCATTTTCTTATGTGTCAGCTTTTGGAAAGCAAATTAAAAATGAATTTGTTTACTGGAAGCTGGTGAAATTGCCAGTCTGCTCTCAGGTGAAATGATCCTTCCTGAAATCCTCTTGGGATGGACAGAATAATAAGCAGCTGTTTTGAACTCATCTATTAAAACCCCTCAGTGTGATCAAACAATGATATACAAGGATGCCTTTTAAAAAGGTTCTTAACTAGCATGGCTTTGTGAGGGTGGTAAACAGAAAAAATATTAATTCTGTGAACTTGCAGACACTAGTAGCTGCCATATTGTGTCAGTCCAGAGCTCCCTGTAGCTGAATATGTTGGTCCCAGAAGTGGTTCGTTGAAGATGTTTTGGGAGACATGCACAAAACAAGCATGTACAGGGTCATCCTCCTCATTCCAGTTTCCAATAATCATCAGTAGTTTAAGGAAGGTGAGTTTGTTGTAGACATCAGGAATATTAAAGAACATAGGCACCCTGTCCCACAGGCTCTGAAATATATATCAGATGATAACATATCTTGGTTGTTAAAGATCTGATCCTGTCTGAAGCCAAGGTTCAAAGCAGTCCTTGTTTAAATGCATTGCTTAAAAAGTAAAGAAAAATCTCTGGAAATATTTAGAGTGCTGCTACTTATTCATATGTATCTTTCTCACATCCCATCTGAACACTGGAGGTCTCCTTCTTCACTGAATTTTATATCCGAAGATTAACAAGGACTTGTTTAAAGTGCTTTCTAGATTTTAGCCCTACCTGTTTTGTTGGAATGCCACATGAGGAAAATAGAGAATTCTTTATCCCTCTTTTATTGCACAGACATTTGATAAAAGACAGAAAACTCTACAGTGTCCACAACAACGAGATATTTACCTTCACGTGACTAATAAAGAGAGTTTTTCCCCTACTATTTGCTAACAATTAGAGCCAACCAGGCATGACAGTTCCATCATCAAATTTGTTAGAGATTAGATGAGGCACCTTGAGAGCCATGCTTGCATTGACCCTCCATGAACTAGGCTAAAAACCTAACATAGTATTTACCCAGTCCATATGAACCGTGGAGTTATATGCTATGGAGTGACATGGACTTATCTGCCATAGCATCATCATTTCACTATATTTGTGTGTAGACCTTCTTATTTGGTGAAGTGTTTTATAGGTACAAAAATGTGACCTTTTTAGATTTTGAAAATTCAGTAAAGTAACATGTATAGCCATGTTCCTGCAGATACAAATTTTGGATGGAAAGCAAAATTTAAATTACAACAAAGATCAGCATTGTTATAGCTGAACAGAATAAAGAACTACTGAATCCTTAAAGCAAAAAAGTTGCCCCTGTTCTTTTTTTGGGAGAATATATTAACTCTCTTTTATTAAGCTTAAAAGCAACTTTCTCATGATGGCTTTATAGGGTAATTATAATAAAGTGCACACTGTGTTTCTGATGAAATTGCAACAAAGAAAAAATTTTTATTTCAGTAGCTTGAAACCAGAATATTTTGGGATATATTCTAGCTGTATTTTACCTGCAAAATGCATCTAAAGTACTCTAAATTTACAGTGTTTATTTACCACAGACTAAAAACTTGATCTAATGTCTAATCCTCTCCACATTTTATTGTTTCTTGATATATGAAGCAATAACTCTATGCTCTATACTCTTCAACAGAATTGATGTATGTATCAGTAGCTAATTCAGATTCTAACTTACTATTAGCTAATTTACTATTATTTTATGAATACATTCACGGTAATGAGAACCTTAAGCTGAGTATTCTTGGTCTTTTTCCTCTTTCCTATTCTTTTTCCAACAAGAATGTGTTTTTCCTCTGCATTTTACAAAGTGAGATAGAAAGATAGCAAATTAGAGAAAAGATATATACAGTTGTTAAACTCAGTTGCCTACACAGACTTCCCTATAATTTATTTCATGATAGCGGTTTACATTATGAGACATGATCATGGTTAACGCTGTTGGTGCTTAAGACAAATGGTGTTTGATAAATTCATCTTTTCTGAAAAAGATTTTTTTCTGTAAGTATATTCTGTTTTTCTTTCAATTCTTGCAAAAATTGGATGACAGATTCATTAGTTGTCCTGATGTTAGACATGTTAGATATTAAATCTGGGATAAAATATTCATAACTTAGGGGTTTCAGTAATACCCAATTAAAAAAATTGTCAGAAACCGTGACATGACATTTGAAGATGTATATTCTCTTTCCTTAGAGCTGTCTAACTTTAATCAAAATGGAAAACTCAGCACTTTAAGCTTCACTGATGCAATCTGTATTTGTGTGTGTGTGTGTGTATGTGGCTATCTATCTACCATTTTTTTTTTAGCTTCAGCTTCCCCAGCTACTCTTACCCAATTTCTGGGCAAAGCTTTCAGAAGTATTTAGTTCTTTTGTTTGGGAAAATATACATCTGTGCAACAAATGTGCCTTCTCTTTAAATACCTCAGTCACTGAAGAATATTAATCAGAGGTCACATTTTCTCAGATATAATAGTCCTGCTGGGAAACTCAGCTTCCTTATTTCCAACAGTACTTTGTACTCTTTACTTTTCCTGGCTTTATTCAAGGGATAGTGAGTTTTGACCTAAGCTCTTTACTTCCACTTGGAATGTTTGATATTTCTGTATATCCTTTCTGTGGAGACTGGATTCGCTGTAGGTTTTCTGATATTGAAGCAGTGCTAGAACTATACAACTATTTTTTTACAGGTTTTTTTAACAACTACTACAATTCTGAATCTTGTCTTATAAAAGAGACACTGAAAATGTCTAATGGTATATAATTAAATGGTAAGTAATTAAAAAAAAAGGTACATCTAAGACACCGCAGTGTCTGTTTCTTTTATACTATAGCATATTTAGGGGAAATTATGCTTAATGATTGTAACAAGAAAAAAAATGGCCACCTTTGAGAACACATTTGCGTGTGGTGCTGCTGTTGTTCTTTAATCATTTCATTTCTATGGGTTGAACTTTAACCAGGCTCTAGCCTTTACATTTAAAGCTGTGATATCTTATAGATGTGTTTAATGATATTCACTAAATATTATTACAAGCACAATTTTAAATAACTGTCAAAAGTTCAAAGGGAGAAATGCCTTGATTATATTTCAGTTCCATTTATTTTTGCTTTTATTGGTTTGTCAAGACTGGTTTGCACTTTTGTGTGTGATGGGTGTTTGTACCAAGAAAAAAAGCCAAGCGTGAATGATCTTTTTAGCTGAACTCTGTGTAGGTTGAAAGGGTGAGGACATATCTTCAGAGTTAAAGTTTATGTAAGGTAATGCTCAAAAGAGCAGGGGTTTGGGTGTTTAGTTTTTGAATGAGCATTTAAACACATGAATGCTTTGCTGAAATGTAATCGGATATCTTACATGTTAGTATTTCAGGGATTTTTCCTTCTGTGATCTTGAGAAAACTAATAGCTTATTCTAACATTGAAGAATACTGAGCCCAAGCTTTTATCAATTTCTTTAAGCTGCATGCTGAGGCTAAAAATAAAAATCAGTCTCTTACAAGCCTAAGACTGCATCTTTAGCAAAAACTGCAGCAAGCAAACTCTTCAGCACAGGAAAAAGCATGGAACAATACTGGAGGAGACAGCTGGAGATGAGTCTTTGGAAACAAATGACATTGCAATGAAATAGAATGACTTCTATACATTGTTACATGTGGCAGGAGCAGCTTTGTAAAACCTTGGAAACATCCCAGCTTTAGCAAAAGGAATTCCATTATAACAGTAGATACAGTCATATTAATAATTCTGAAGTTTCTTGCACAAATAGCAGTAGAAGCAGATATATATTCTTTAAAAGAAACAGTTCTCATTTCACTTGTTTTGAAATTCTAAATTATGGGCATGCAAATGAAAACTAAGGCTTGGTGTTTAGATACCACATATCCACATACACTACCAAGAAAGTTGTCCCTGCATGGAGTTAGCATTGTCATTATAGTGCAGCTGGGTATGTCGGTGTTAGCAACACAGTGTGCAGAAGGGGTCCTTTTTGGTGAGAACTCTTTGTCTCTGTGTTTGGAGTCTCATGGGACACTCAAGAACACCACCAAAGAACCCAAATCGTTTTCTTCCTGGTGGTTCATCCTGAAGAATGGCAGGCTCCAATTCAGATTATGGAATTATCTGTTCACCATATACCTATGAGTGAATATATCTGAGGTAGAGTATTTCTTCTTTTTCCAGTCAGAAAATTGAGGAACAAACACTAAGTTGTTTAACTGAGTGAGATTCATCACACTCATCCTTAGATGTCTGCATTATTTAGACCACTTTGCAATCTATGGCTAAAAAATGCAATTCTAGTATACAATTCACGTAATATTAATTATTAATATTAACCTTTAATAAATCTGTTTAGATGAATTCTGCTATAGATCTTCCTCTCTCCACTGGCTAAAAAGTCGAGATGACAGTTTACATGAAGATAACTACCCTGCAACTTCAGAAATTAGGTGAGATGAATCCTATCCAAATTTACAGAGTCTGTGCCAGGGCCAAGAAAAGAAAATGGTGGCTTGAATAGTAGCAATTTAATTATTTCATAATATTTCTTCCTCTGGACCTTTCCCCATTGAATTTCAAAAACTTTAAGTAGGTACAAACTAATGCAAACGTAGACATTTATAGATGACATTTCTTATGTAAAGTGTGTTTTCATATTTAGAGCCTATTTAAATCCATGACTTGGTGTTTTTTTCATTGTATTTATAAAAACATAGGCCTTGGAGGCCTTAAGTGAACATTCCACCTGTGTCTGTAGAGGAAGCGCCTAATGAGACACTAAAACTGCTTTCTATGCCTCTCGGCCTAGCCCTGGCCCCACTGCCCCACGATGCTGCAGCAGTGCCAGCTCCAGCCCCACCACTGCCTGGATATGAGACCCCTCCTGTCGGACCCTGGCATCCAGCCCCAACCCTGGAGATGCTGTTCTAACAGTTCAGTTTGCTGAAGACTGTTTCCTATATAACAAAGTGTCAGCAGCTGCCTGAGTACCGATTTAATTCCAAAGTGTCAGAACACCAGCAATCTGCTATTTGATTGACTGTCCTGACCTCGATGTTGGCTTTCTTTCTGTGCAGTAGTAATACTAGAGCACACTACTTAGTGTGCTTATTTCACAAGAATCTCAAACTGTCATAACTCCATCATAAATATCTTTTTATTTTCCACACACAGACTTTTGGATGCAATTTGCAATCACACTTGTGTAAAAATGTTTGAATAGATTTTATAGAAGACATTACATATTAACGAATGTTCAGGTAGGTTCAATAGGAACCTGAAACAGTGGCTGAGTTTTATAAAGGACCTGGATGTCCAATTCTTCTGTATTTTCATGTATGTTTAAAGAGTTACTTATTGGGATAGCCATCTCTAATTTCCTTAAGAAATGATGGATTTGAGGTGTTTTCTCTGCATAAATTCCTCTAATTTCCCCACCTTCTCCCTGATCCCAGTCCCCCCCAATAACCATCACTATGGAAATTTTCCTTGTCTTATGGAACTTGATTCAATTTCCCACATGTCTGGGGACATTTGAAATGCCTGACAGTATCACACTTGGCCTCCCCGTGCAGCTTCAGAAGGGAATATAACCCTCAAAGATTCCTCATTTTATCTGTCGTCCTCATTCAGATGCTTCAGCAGCCCTACAATGTCCCAGATGATTACAAGAAATGCTCATGTGAGGCAGCTAAATTCAGACCGCTATCTCTTGTCATATCACCTCCTCTAACTGAACCTTTTTCTCTCTGCCTCTATGGAGACTCTCCTCAGTGAAAACATATTTTAAGTTTAGGACGCTTAGCTGCACACCTTTGTAGCTCCCATAATAATTAATGGAGTTTTAGAGCTGAAAAGAAATTCAGCTGATCAGCTACTAAACGCTCTTGCATGCAAAACACTCTTTTAAGTGTTTTGGAATTGTCTGTGATATCTATTTGCTCTTTCAGAATGGTTACTCCAATCGCCACAAATGCTTGTAATAACAAATAATACACAAGACCATTCCACTTCACTGCCAGATACGAAACACTGAATAACAAGGCAATATACATTACCCAGGTTCTTGTTCCTGATCTCACTGGTCAGGTCCCCACTATTCCAACAAGGTGGATTTCTGCAAATCAGTGTTTATTTTCATTTCTATTTTGCATTTTTTTCTTCAGATAGCATAACCAACAGCAATTAGTAGAAGCTACTTACATTTATCTGTCATAGAGGAAGCCGAGAACAACTTGTTCATCTTTATTCTCTAGTTTCTTTCCTGGGAAATTCTGAGCTTGCAATACTTTGTTCTCTTGACAAAATACCAATCACTCTTATATTACATTCTTTCACAATTATTTCTTTGACTAACAGTATATTTTGCATGGTATCTGGTTGGCTGGTTCTGGCTGATTCTTCAACTTGTGTTCCTGAGGAAAATGTGAGAAAGAAAGAGTAATGAATGCAATGTTTTGCCCAACTATACCTGCCAACCGTAACATATATGCAGAAAATGACATCAGACCTAAAGAAACAGCTCTTTCTCTCATAAGTCTCCATCTCTTTTAAGCCCTGTATCATAACCTGACAGACACGTGCACAGATATGCCTACTGTCATGTTAACAATGGCACTAGGTCATCTGTTTTAGGGAGAGTTGAATAACTGCTTTAATCACTACCTAGTGGTATTTATTATTATTGATTGATGGTGATTACTCCTGGAATTATATCTACCTTCACACACACACCCTAAAAAGTCTCTTTTTCTTTTCCCTTTTCCTTCCTTTTCCTTAAAGACAAAGCACTACTTCTAACAGTAAAAAAGACTAAGTGGAAGAAGTTACCTGAAACTATGAAGATGTCAATGCAAATAATCACACTGAAAATCTCCAGTGAGCTACCTGTATTTTTTTATAGTACCTGTCACCATGGTAGCCAAATGTTGCAACAGAAAGTAGTATGTATTAGCTCTATTAGATAATGGATCCTTGCAAGTTTTAGCTTTGCAGGAAAAAGAAAATTACTTTTTTTTTTAAATCTGTTATCTTAGAAAGATAAACACGTACTTTTTGATTTTTTTAAAAAAGTAAAATAGATGTCAGCTTGCAGATTTTTGTTAAGACAGACTCAGAGAACAGAGACACAGTGAAGTCCTTTAGAAATGCATTATAAGCCTGTCCCATTTGACAGAAGGAACTTCCAGATATCTGCTTGAGTCCCCTACATGAACTACTCTCCTCTTAATCCTGACCTGAATAAATGAAGATGGAGCAAAACAAGTATCAAGATATTCATTAAGAAGGAAAATTTAATCTTTTTAATTCCTGCCAAAGTAATTTGTAATTGCAGCTAAAATCAGCCTCACCCAGCTATTTCAACCTCATCAGAGTCATTTCATAAACAGGATCTGAATTTCCAATACTTTTTCTTCTCAAAACATATTTTTTGTTCTTTACTGTCAATTTTATCATTTACTTTATGTTTATAACTAACATGTTTTTATAGCAGCATCTTTAAAAGTACAAAAGTACAAAGAAGGGTGCCTGTAGAAAACTAATTTTGCAGACCCACACCAGAAATTATTTTTCTCTGTATTGTCAAAAGTTTAGAATCAATTCACTGTTGAGACAAAGAGAAACTATTGGTTTCTCTCAGTGTTCCAAATTCCATCGGTAATTTGGTTTTCCGGAAGATATTTTATTTTATGCTTCATCTGCAATAAACAGTACTCCCATCCGAGGACTTTAAAAGGTTAAAAAACTCCATAATTGAGTGATTTGAAACTTATCACTTATTCTGAGCACCCAGGCCATAACTAAAACTAAAGATTAAAGCAATTGTTACAAGTGTGCATTAAAGAGTCTAATATGAAAGGAGCCTGATGAATATTTCTGTAAAATAAATGTCCCAGATGTGCTGATAGCAGTAGATGTAGTTTCTTATGGGAAAAAGTCTGGAAATAAATTTGGTTTTTTAATGCCTGGATGAAGAGAAATGGGAAGCACTAGAAAGCTGGCAGGTAGTTTTGAGAAGAAAATGAGCAGGTTAACTACCATTAACCTGTCAAATATTTCAGGGTATTTTTGAACTGTACAATGAATTGCATAAGTTGCTGTAAGATACCCCTGCTCCTCCCTTTTTGTTTTCTTGGGGGAAATAGATCTATTAGAAAAGAATCATAGAATCATAGAATCGTTAAGGTCTAGAGATCATCTAGTCCAACCCCCTGCACATGCAGGGTCACCTAGAGCACGTGGCATAGGGTGGCATCCAAGCAGATTTTGAAGATCTCCAGAGAGGGAGACTCCACAGCCCCTCTGGGCAGCCTGTTCCAGGGCTCTGTCACTCTCACTGTTAAGATTTTTTTCCTCAAGTTCCTGTGGAACTTTGGGTGCTTAAGTTTGTGACCATTACGTCTAGTTCTATTGGTGTCCACCCCTGAAAAGAGGCCAGCCCCATCCTCCTCCCTGCCTCCCTTGAGGTACTTATACACACCGATTAGATCCCCTCTCAGCCTTCTCTTCTCCAGGCTGAACAGGCCCAGCTCCCTCAGCCTCTCCTCATAGGGCAGATGTTCCAGGCCCCTGATCATCCTCGTGGCCCTGCGCTGGACTCTCTCCAGCAGCTCCACATCCCTCTTGTACTGGGGGGCCCAGAACTGGACACAGTACTCCAGATGTGTCCTCACCAGGGCTGAGTAGAGGGGCAGGATCACCTCCCTCAACCTGCTGGAGACAGTCTTCTTAATGCATCCCATGCTGCCATTGGCCTTCTTGGCCACGAGGGCACACTGCTGCCTCATGGTCAACCTGTCATCCACCATGACGCCCAGGTCCTTCTCTGCAGAGCTTCTCTCCAGAAGGTCAGTCCGCAATCTGTACTGGTGTCTGGGGTTATTCCTCCCCAGGTGCAAGACCATGCACTTGCCTTGGTTGAATTTCATGAGGTTTCTCACCATCCAGTTTTCCAGTCTGTCCAGGTCCCTCTGGATGGCAGCGCAGTCCTCTGGGGTATCAGCTACTTCTCCCAGCTTTGTATCATCAGTGAACTTGCTGAGGGAGCACTCTGTGCCTTCAGCCAGGTCACTGATGGATAAATCAAACAGGACTGGACTGAGGACTGACCCCGGGGGACATCGCTAGTTACAGGCCTCCAACTAGACTCTGCACCGCTGAACATCACACTATGGGCTCTGCCATCCAGCCAATTGTTAATCCACCTCAGCATCCACTCATCTAACCCACAGTTCTGGAGGTTGGACAGGAGGACACTGTGAGGGCTTGTGTCAAAAGCCTTGGTGAAGTCAAGATAGATGACATCCACTACTCTCCCCTCATCTACCCAGCTGGTCATTCCATCATAGAAGGCTATCAGGTTAGTCAAGCATGATTTCCACTTGGTGAATCCATGCTGACTACTCCTGAGCACCTTCTTATCCTCCACATGTTTGGAGACAATAGCCAGGATGAGCTGCTCCATGACTTTTCCAGGAATGGAGGTGAGGCTCACTGGCCTGTAGTTGCCTGGGACCTTCTTCTTGCCATTTTTGAAGACTGGCGTGACATTGACTTTCTTCCACTCTGCCTGCACTTCCCCCGTTCTCCAGGACCTTTTGAAGATGACGGAGAGCAGCTAGCAATAACATCTGCCAGCTCCTGGAGCACTCTCGGGTGCATTCCATGAAGGCCCTATTGATATAAAAGTAAAAATTATGTAAAAATGAGCGTTTTTAACTAATGGAAAACAATGAGAAGCTATACTTTTCTCTCAGTATACCCACACAGTAGAATAAGAAAATAATTGTTTTGTCCTCAAACCCACCAAAACCTATTGGTGACTCAAGTTGTGTGGCTGGGTCTCAGCTAAATACATTGCTGAAAAGGAGTATTCAGTTACATACTTCTTAGACCAGAGCTGATTTGCAGAGATGATTATCCCTGCTCAAAGATAAAAATAAATTCTTCATCTGTTTTTCTTAAAGGAAGTTCCTCAGCAACTAGTGATGGAATCTGGAAATTGTTTATGGGCTGAGACATATCTGTAATAGTGTTCTGTCTATATTAAACACAAGTGAGGGAGAACTTCACCTATGTAAAAATAAAATATTTATTTCACTCACAGTTCTAGGATATCCTGCTCTTTTTTTTCCTAATTTTACTTTTTCTTTCTCATTTGTTGTACCCATTTTCCCTTTTTTTTTTTTTTTTTTTTTTCCTTCTCCATCATTCTCTTTCCCCTTACTGTGAAGACAAGAAGGCAGCTTGTCTGGAGTTTTTCCTCTGAAAGGCAAAACCCCTTATGGATTTCAAAGCAATGACTTGAAAATTCACAAGTATGGCTAAGCAAAAATGCAGATCCACTGTTCCCACAAACAGAATCACCAACTTTTCACAGAATCACAGAATGTTTGATGTTGGAAAGGGCGTCTAGACATCATCCGGTCCCACACCCCTGCAGAAGTAGGGACACCTAGAGCACATGGCACAGGGTTTTGAAGATCTTCAAAGAACCTCCACAACCTCTCTGGGCAGCCTGTTCCAGGGCTCTGTCACCCTCACAGTAAAGAAGTTCTTCCTCACATGGAGATGGACCTTCCTTGTACCCATTAACCCTTGTCCTGTCACTGGCCATGACCAAAAAGAGTTTGGCCCCATCCTCCCTACATTCTCCCCTCACATCTTTGTACATGTTGATCAGATCCTCTCTCAGTCTAGGCTAAACAGCTCGATTAGTCTTTCTTCATAAGATAAACGCTCCAGGCTCTTAATCATCTTCGTGGCTCTCCGCTGGACCCTCTCTAGAAGCTCCACGTCCCTCTTGTACTGGGGAGCCCAGAACTGCACCCAGTACTCCAGGTGCGGCCTCACCAGAACTGAATAGAGGTGGAGGATCACCTCCCTCGACCTGCTGGATACACTCCTCCTGATACAGCCAGGATCCCATTGGCCTTCTTGGTCACAAGGGCACATTGCTGCCTCATGCTTAACTTGTCAACAAGGACTCCCAAATCCCTCTTCGTGGAGCTGCTTTCCAGCAGGTCAACCCCTGATCTATACTAGGGTGCCTGGGGTTATTCCTCCCCAGGTGCAGGACCCTGCACTTGTCCTTGTTGAACCTCATGAGCTTCCTCTCTGCCCAACTCTCCAGCCTGTGTACATCCCTCTGGTGGCAGCACAGCCCTGGAGCGTGTCGGCTGCTCCTCCCAGTTTGGTGTCATCTGCAAACTTGCTGAGGGTGCACTCTGTGCCCTCTTCCCAGTCATTGATGAACAAGTTGAACAGCACTGGATGCAGTACTGACCCCTGCAGGACACTACTGGCCACAGGTCTCCAACTAGACTTGGCCCCATTTATCACCACACTCTGAGCTCTGCCGTCCATCCAGTTCTCAATCCATCTCACTCTCCACTCGTCCAGTCCACACTTCTGGAGCTTTTGGTAAAATCTTATGTAATAAATTGTTAATTTAATCATATATTTAAAAATATTACTGGTGCTGACTTCTTTCTGCGTCCTCTTAGTTCAAGCTTAGTTCAAGATTTAAAAAAAAATACAACACAATATTGAAGAAAGAATTTAGAAAGGGAAAAAGCACAGTCGTAATGGGTTGTTCCTCCTGCTACTTAGCCAACACTATCATCTGTACAGGAATTCTTTCTGTATTGTGGGCCACAAGAAAAATGAAGGAATAGTTAAAACTTGCAGAGAAGAAGACAAGCAGCACCGCAGTAGATAAATTGTCCCTCTATTTACACTATTATCCTCACTGAAAAAATTAAATCAGGATTAGTTTAGAACTAGCCTATTTGTTGTCCAACTGCTGAATGAGCCTTCCCATATGTTTCTTTCTAATATGATACCTTGAACATTCTTATTTCTTAATAATGTTCTTGAAGTAGTCCTCTAAGACTAGACTAGATGAATGTTTTTCTAAAAGCCTATGTTTTCTCTTATAAAATACAACAAGCAAATGGTCTTATGGAGCCAATTTAAAATGCTTTGATCATTACAGTAAGCATTTCTTTTCTATGTCTTTTAAATTGTCAGGTAAGTCAGGACTCAGTATTGTCAGTAACTCATTCTGGCTGGCTTGTATGAGATATGTATAGCACCAACCTCATTATTTTGGAATTCTCTGTGCCATCACAAAAGATCATAAAATACTATGCTTTAGAGAAATGAAAATATTAGAGAAGAATCCAGCACTATAGTAATGCCATAATAACTAATTGTATAGTTTTTAACAAAAAAGCAAGATTTTTTCTTCTGATCATTCCAATGTTTACAGTGGTTTGGAAATGCTAGATTCACACCAAAAAGTAGCATCCCATAGAGGGAGACAAAGGACAGTCAAGCAAAGTATTAGTTGTTAACATGGATGCACAATTTTATCAAGTAACACCGTCCATTGATAAAAAATGAGGTCCTCCATGGAAACATTTTTCTATGTACTTTTTGGAATTTTTTTTGGACAGCTCCCAGATTAATAATCACCTAGATGTACTGCCTTGGTCAGTAGTGAGCTTCCAATAATCAAAATGCTTTTTTTTTTCTTCCTTCTAAATGGAGAACATTTTATTCCATCATTATTGATTTGATAATGAGAATATATAAGATCTATGCAACTCTGGGATATCTTAACCTAAGAATAAATTCTAAAATAACACTGTGGCTAAGGACAAATTAAGTATCTCTGGATCCTGGAACACAGAGACATTTGACTGATTTACATCAATATCTGATTCAAGGTTGCAAAGATTTTTACAGGATTATCTATTTTTCTGACTCTCTTCTACTATTCTGATATTTTGGGTTACAAAACAGGTTTCTTCTGTTTGCCATCAAAACTCACAGTAAGAAAGAGGTTCAATTTGTAAGAGGAAACCAAATTTTGAGGTAATTCTGGCTGTAATCTCTTCTACATTTTGGATTGTGAATTTTCAGGAGAAATGAGCTGTATGATTTTGGCATTTGTTAAGCCACTAATATCTGTCTTAAATTTTAAGTAATGGTGCTTGCATAAACTTCCTTGGAAGACTGCTATTCAGTGACAATTTCATCAAATGATAATACTGGAAACTTTGTTACAAAATCTGATCGGCTTATGTTAACTAAAGTTTTATTTTCTTAAATCACTTTTTTAGGTCAGTACTCATTCCTAGCTTTAGCACCTGGCCTTTGACTCAAACACTTGAGGAAACCTTTCAATGACGAGTGTTGAAGAGAGAATATCTGGAATCTTATTTCAGATTTGTATCATTATTCTGGAAGATTTGTTCTTGTGATATTAAGCAAGTGTAGAATAACATTCCAAAAAATTCACCATCAGTAAAGGCTTTCTCAAGAAAGTATTCTTTCTAATATGAAAAAGAACTCAAATCATAGCAATATCTCCTCATTCTGTATAGGACATTCTGTATATACACCTGAGCTAAACTATAATCTAAATCTTTCTGTGAATAAATGTCAGTGGACCAAATGATCTTTTTGGGGAATTTATTAAAATCACTGATTCAGGGAAAGTTGGCTTAATTTGATAAGGACTTACAAGAACCTAAAGTAGCTTCTCAGCTGCAAATAATGATGAAATTTTTGACCAAAATTTTTAATACCTATACCTGAAACAGAAGAGCTAGTACCACAGTTCAGACATACAGCTAGGGGCATGGGGGCAGGAATTCTATTCCCAGCTCTGAAATGCAGCTGCTTGGTGATTTGAAGAAGATATTTAATCCCCAATTTTCAAAAGCTGAGAGTTTTGTTAAGTCTCAGGTAACTAAATTAAAATTTAAGTCCTTGGGTTTTTTTGGTGTTTTTTTTTTTCAAATTGTTTGCACTGATTTCATTAAATGTTGTTGAGTGTCTTACTTCTGAAATCAGCCTCAAGACATATATCTATACCTTTTTGTTTGAGAAACACCTTGAGGCTACTCTTAAAATCAATTACTCTGTCTGAATAGACAATTTATCTGGTAGCATTACTCAAGATTTAAGTAGAGATCAGTCTCTGGAGCTTAGAGGACACCACAGGAAAATCATCTGTCAATTTCCTGTGGCATTTGGTGGCTTAGTAGAGTGCCAGACGCTCTAGGGCTTATAAGTCGCCTAAAGGCATTTCTGGGGGCACCATGAAGATTGCCTGTGAGACCTCTGTGTTTTCCGGAGGCAAACCGATTTGGAAATATGTTGTCTTCCCAATGGATCCCAAGGCTAGATTTGAAAGAAATATAGACATAGCCAAGGAGTCTTAAGATGAAAAGTTGTCAAGATTTATGGACTAAAAATCAATGTCCTTACCTCTTCTGGTCCTTACCTATCTCATGTCATACTTTTCTTACTTGTCAAATAAATAGAGTCATTGTTACTCTGAACTCAGGAGGGTACCTTAAGATTAAATTCATTAATGTTTTAAAAAATCTTACTCCTGATATTAATTAATTTGTGCTCACTTTTGTAATTGATTTTGACAGAATTGCATCAGTTATTTGCTTTATTCATGCAAATGGAGGAGTTGAACTGAAAAATGTACATGCAGATTTGCAAGCAACATGCAGCCCTAGTTCAACTGCTTTAAAAGCTAAGAGTAACAACTAGCAGAGAAACCGTAATTTGGCCCTGTATTGGGCTGTGTGAGGAAGTGTAAAAACGAAAAAAACAGACACTGGCAAATTAAGAAAAATAAAGGCAGTTCACAAGGTGTCCTTGCAGAAAGCCATATACACTATTTAGTAGAGAAAGTCATTTTCAAAACAGAGCAGCTTTAATTTTACCCAGGGTTCACATACAAAGCTTGTGAGGGAAGAAGTTTTATACAAGTCTGAGTCACTACATGTGTATCTCCCAAAACAGGTTAGACAGATGAATTTATTTAGTTCTGTGATGATCACAACTAAACATCCGTTTCCCTTCAGAAAACAAATACATTATATTTGGTGTATTAATGCATAGCCTTTTTCTGCACTGGCTGCCTTGTTTATGGAAGAAGTGAAGAATGCTGCATTTACTCAGCAGATCTCTTATCAGTCAATAAGAATTAGATCACACTAATTTTAAAAATTCCATGACTCAAGGAAGAAGTCATTGTACGTGATCCCTTATCTGTATCAGTGACTATGAAAGAAGGTTCCCTCTGGAAATTTAAAGTTATTAATGATGATGACTATGTCTATTTTGTTCTATTACACAGGTTCACCTCCAAATTGCTCACCACAGATCATTTCCTTTCCTTCAGGGAACACATATTCTCACTATATTTCATTGATTATATATATTATATTGATTGTATATTATTTTTGCACCAAGCAAAGTGTGAAACCAAATGCCTGGAGACAATACAATCATATTTACTCAAAGCCAATTTAGATGTATGTTAAAGGAGAAACAAATATTAAAGGGAGAGTGATCATAGCTATTTTTAAAACAGCATACAAACAAAGCTTTTGAATTAATGTATTAATTTGCAAATGAATAATAGATTTAAGGGGAACAGGTCACGCTAAGAGAAAAATAGCACTTTGAATGCTACTAAAAGATACTATAGTTAGTTTCCTGTTTAAAGTCTGTATCACTTCTCATAAAAGCCTAGGAATGAGAACTTGAGAAAAAGTAGTGGTTCTCATTTCGGATTTTTTTTTCATTTGCTTCCCTCAGTGATAAGTTAATATAAGGACTGGAAGTAAAGGGAGCTTGTGTTATGCCATCTTTATTCTTGATGAACTTTCAGCATTTGAACTCTTAACTGACTAAATACTCATTCTTGTAAAAAGGTCTTGTTACAACTTGCAAACACTGCTGGCATCAGTGTTTGTTCACTATGGGCCCGGATCTAAACAGCGGTTCAGACCACCTCTTCTATGGATATGTCTCTTCTCCCCAGTCTCCCAAACTACTGCAGCTTCTGTTAAACAAATTATTGTATATGGTGGCTCTGGGTGTCCCTGCTTGAGCAGGGAGGTTGGACTAGATGACCTCTAGAGGTCCCTTCCAACCTCAACCATTCTGTGATTCCGCAATTCTGTGGAGGGAAGGTCTAATATTCACTGTAAATATTTGATCCATCATGCTCACTTCAAGGCAGTGATTTTGCTAAAGAAGATCCAGGAAACTGTGAAGGTGAAACACCAATCCTAGATTTATTGTGTGTTTTGCATTTTCACACTGTTTGTCATATACTTTCACATTTGACTGAAGAAGGAGCTTATTCTCACTTTCTTATTGAATTATTTTGTTTGTGAATTATTTTTTTCTGTTTTATATAGCTATTTTCTGTTGCTCAGAACTTTGTGATAGGTCTGGCAATGTTTTCAATACTGGAATCTCCAGTCAAAAAGCCAGTCTTCAGACTATAAACACGTCTCTGATGACTCAAGCAGATTAGGCAGTTCAATTTATTATGTCATTTTCAGAGACTGATGATTTTGTATCGATTTAGCACTTTCACAGAAAAGTTCTAGAAAAATAAAGAGGAATAAACAGCTAGTCTAGTTCTAGTCATATTGTTTTTGAACTTTCAATGAAAGAAACCCTTAGAAATTTTGAATAAGTTTCAGGAGATTCTTCTGAATGTTTTGTTTATTTATATTTGAGTATTGCTACCCATCCTTCAGCTGGGAAGACAAAAGGGTAGTGAACTGTAGGGACTTATTTATATCTCAGGACAATATAGAGGAAGATAGAATAAACCACTGATATTAGTTTTGATTAATCTGAATATTTAATAGCTTAAAATTATTTATTTGAATAGGTCTTACTCAAATTGTCTGAGGATTTTTTTCTCTCTCTAAAAATCTCATAAAAATAATTGTAAACTCATGCAGATTAATCAAATCAGACTGAAATTGCCAGTGAACATGATCGAGTGAAGATATCTAATCACGTATGTGTAGATAAAGTAATGGGAGAGTTGGTAAAACTACTGTCATATTTTAGTGGATCTTGCATGGTCATATAGTATTTGTATCATATAAACAACAGCTTCAGCAACTTACCAAAAAGAACAGATGTTTTGTTTTTAATCTTGTAAATATGCAAACTTATGGGTCTTGTAACAACCCAGAGGAGAGAATGTGTTAGCCTCTAAAAATCTCCTACAAGATGAAAACTCTAATAGACAAAAAAAAAATCACACCATAAGTTAGAAAAATATAATGGAATGGCTTAGCTCAACACAGCAGTTTCAAATGAATGAAAAAAAAATGAATTAAATTTAGAATTCTGGCTATTTCTTTTCTTTTTTTTTTAATGCATGAATAGATTTTTCTTGACTCTTTTCAATCTTTGGTACTGCATCCATGAACAGTTCTGAAACAGTTCAGAGAGTTTGGAAGTGTTGTGCAGCTGTGGTCAGCAGCATCTCAAGACCTGCCGGACCAGGGGATGAGAAGGTTTCAATTGCTGTGTTAGTGTATGGATAAAGAAGCTAAAGATCCTTAGGTTGTGGCAGCTGCACAGTTCCTTTAAGGATTAACACTTTCTAATAGCAAATTGATGACCATTAAGAAAATAGTGACCTAAGTCATCACTACAGCTGCAAGAAGATTGTAATGATTCTGACGTGTCAGTATCACTAATGCGATACAGAAAGACTCTTAAATACCAGAGGTGAGAAAGGGGAATATTTTAAATATTCCCCTTACTGAGACAGTAAACACACTGTCAGTATAAATATTTAACTCTACATTGTAATACTGCTGCTGCTGGATTAAGATTTAAAACTTATGCCAACATAAAATGTCTTCCTCTTCTTAGATACTTACTTTGTTAACTAAGTTTTCATAAGGAAATGAGAAGTGAAAGCACAGTCAGCCTATGCAAAATGTAGTAAGTAGGAGCTTCATGGCGAAGATACTACCTCTGACATAGGAAGTAAAAAGGGTCCAAAAGTATTTCAAAACTAAGTTATACTGGGAAAATATCATTATGTACTTTTATAGAAAAGCTACTTTGCTGTCATCTCCTGATACTCTTTTCCATCTAAATTTCCCAACTTGTAGGGAAATGAGTGAGCATGGTGATATTAGTGTGCAATATATTTGCCTGATGCCTGATGATTTTGATGCCATGCCAGGGGCATCAGAATGAGAGGTATGAAAGAAGCATTTTGGTTTTCAATGTCTTTCTGCTCTTTTTGTAAAGAATGTTGTGCACTTCCTAGAAGGCAACTACCTCCAAAGTAACAAAGACTTTCTCATTGTAAAATTCCATGTGTTTGAAAGGAATATACAGAATCACAGAATGGTTAAGGTTGGAAGGGACCTCAAGCAGGGACACCTAGCACATGTGGCACAGGGTCACATCCAATCGGGTATGGAAGATCTCCAGAGAAGGAGACTCCACAGCCTGTTCCAGGGCTGTGTCACCCTCACAGTAAAGAAATTCTTCCTCACATGGAGATGGAACTTCCTGTGTTTCCGTTTGTACCCATTTCCCCTTGTCCTGTCACTGGCCACCACTGAGGCCACCACTACTTCCAAGACACTGTAAATTAAATAACAACAATTTCCTCAAAAGTCTTCCTTTGTGGTGAGACTTCAGAGTAGATCCCATAACTTTTCTAGAAGAGGTTCTACCGTTCTGGAAAAGTGAAAGGAGCATTAATTGTGCTCAGAGCTTTACTGAGTATAGTTGAGGATAAAACTGAGTGCTCATTATGATGAAGTCTAGCTGCATCATAAAACATGGGGAAAAAATAAAAACAGTATGTGCACATGCCACTCTTTATGTGATATATCATGATTAGCTACTAAACTCTAAGTATACATAAGACTAGTTTAGGTGTAGAAACAGTTTGTTCAGTTGCAAATTCCAGCTGTCTTACAACAAACTCAGCACAGAGATGGTGCCATGTGATGTGAATGAAGTTGCAATGCCTCTGGAGGCTTATGGCCTTTATGAATCATAGAATCACAGAATCAGAGAATGCCTAAGGTTGGAAGGGACCTCTAGAGGTCATCTAGTCCAACCCCCCTGCACGCGCAGGGCCACCTAGAGCACGTGGCACAGGACTGTATCCAAGCGGGTCTTGAAGATCTCCAGAAAAGGAGACTCCACAACCTCTCTGGGCAGCCTGTTCCAGTGCTCTGTCACCCTCACCATCAAGAAGTTCTTCCTTAAGTTCCCATGGAACTTTTGGTGCTTCACTTTGAGGCCATTTCCTCTAGTTCTGTTGGTGGCCACTACGGAAAAGAGGCCAGCCCCATCCTCCTCCCTGCCTCCCTTGAGGTACTTAATAGACACAGATCAGGTCCCCTCTCAGCCTTCTCTTCTCCAGGCTGAACAAGCCCAGCTCCCTCAGCCTCTCCTCATAGGGCAGATGTTCCAGGGCCCTGATCATCCTCGTGGCCCTGCACTGGACTCTCTCCAGCAGCTCCACATCCCTCTTGTACTGGGGGGCCCAGAACTGGACACAATACTCCAAATAACGAAAGGAGCAGCCAGGAGCAGAACATTGCACCCAGGTATGCTCCAGACACTGATTCTTCCAGGCACAGAGCCAGAAAGTAGCTGTAAAATGGGGAGCCCTTGAAAATGCTTCCATGTGCAGTGGTCTCAGTGATCTCAGTGGCCTCACCAGAAGGGGCTCTATGCTGTACTTTGGTTTCTTTGATACAGAGACATGACATGACACAGAGACATGCTTATGTCATGGGGACTTTTTTTTAGGGTGGGAGAGGAGAGAGGGTTAACAGTTATAATGAATTTCCTTGCTCTGCCAATGCGTGTTTACACACACACACACACACACACCCCCTTAAAAATGTTAAAAGCTGAAGGTGCTGATGTCATCAAAGCTTACTTCCAAAACTCAACCTGTGGCGTTCAAGGACTTTCATAATAAATATGATGAGAGTAAAGTGAGAAACAACTTGAAGATTTCTGATTATCTCTTGCTCATAAGAAATTATTGGTTAGGGTAAGCCCACCAGACTATCGTGGGTATTGATTGTCGCTAAATATGAATTGCTCTTCTTTGCTGGATTTATGATGGCATTTAATATTACATTAATGTAGCAGAACTGTAATATACTTTGCTTTGTGCCTTTTTGTTGAGCCATTTAACATTTAAAGCACTGTTTTTTACAGATGGTTTAAGCTTCAACAGCGGTTATGTTTTTACTGCATGGTTCTGTTGATAGTCTGCTTGTTGTCAAGGACCACAGATGGTGAATGCTACTTATTTTATGCTACTTTGGAATCCAGATTTTCCTATCTTTTCTTCTGTATCATTTGCAAATCCTCAATTAAGTTTTATTGGTGAATCTTGAGTGATTATTATATGTATAATTTAAAGATGAGAGGACTGACTTATATCCTCAAGCATGTCTTGCGTTCCTGAATAGAGAATATTTTTTACACTTTGCTATATGGAGCATGTGATTGGAATAGACTCGCTGCCACACCCTTTGAGTATGGGTCACTAACTTTTATAAGAGATGGGTGGATATATGTCTGAGTGTGAAAAAATGACACTTACATGAAAAAAAAAAAAAGTCTTCCTTGGGTTTAAATAAATTGAATTGTTTTATTTAAGCAGCATCCCTCTCCCAAAGAGAGTCATATTTTACTATGAATGAAGTAAGAACTATTCTCCGTGTTTGGACTCTGAGGGTGTTCCTAGACCTCCCTGCCCCTACCCACCTTCTTGGGATTCCCCCTGCTGCCCTTTGCCCAGGCTCCCATTTCAGACATAATTCTTTTTTTCATGTTTTAGACTTACAGAAACGTTCCTATTTTAACTGGACTTAAGATCTTTTGTTTTTTTTTTCAATAGACATTGGTTTTATCTTTCCACCATTTACATTTATCCTTACATATGAGTGTAGCTAGCAGATATATTTTTACACTCATATTCTACAAAACCTTTTGGGTTCCCAGAGGATGAGGTATATGCTCTTGATCTAGGTATAAATTTGCATTATTATGTATTGCATAAATAGTATAATGAGATTTGGCAA
Organism: Crypturellus undulatus; assembly: GCA_013389825.1. Taxonomy (NCBI): domain Eukaryota; kingdom Metazoa; phylum Chordata; class Aves; order Tinamiformes; family Tinamidae; genus Crypturellus; species Crypturellus undulatus. Next base: position 706,674 of record VWPW01031448.1, read on the forward strand.
TAATCTAAAAAACTCACAAAACTTAGTTGTTTTACCAATTTGGGGGAGGACAGACTCCAGCAAAACCAGTGGTCTCTGAAGACACTTCTACCTTAAGTAGAAGTTTGAATCATTTTATACTTGTGTCAGTGCTCAGCTGTTATGTAGTGCTTAATATCTCTCTGAACAGACGTTCAGATCATTATGGAAAAACAATGAATTTACCAACAAACCTGCATGACTAAGAGGTGGAAATTTTGTCTCTAAAAGAAGACCCTCTCTAAGACAGATAATTGCAGCTATCCAGAAGAAAGGACAAGTCTAAAACATGCTCGCAGTCTAAAGAAACATATGTGAGTATTTTATTCTATCCCACCGTTCTCTTCTGTATGAAGATAGATGTTTCTGAAGGGGGCAGAAAATGAGACAGGAAGGATGAAAATAGGAAATAGCTTCAGGAAGAAGTATAGCATTTAAAAGGTATGCCTTTTCCTTTTCCCATCAAACTAGTATGAAAGAGAGAGAGAAAGATGACAACCAGGTAAAGAATCTGACAATATTGTAGCCATTTGCCATATTAATATTATCTTATGTCTTAAGAATTGGAAATGACCAGGGAAAATAAAAGCCATGTAATTTTATTGATTATATGTAATGGAGGGCCCTGCTATACATGCCCGGTGCATTTTTATTCTGTGATAAAAAAAACTTGTGCATAGTACTTTGGGAGGTTTAATACAGCTTCCTGCTACTGAGTCCATGGATACTAAAGCTAAATCTACATGAGGAAGGAGTTAAGACTCCATGGGGAAGGATGAATCTGATGCTCCTGAGCATCATAAATATGACACTGCTAAAGACCTGATATCCATGCTATCTATACACACATCACTCCAGCTAGTTCATAATGTGAAACAAAGCACAAATAGATGTGATGACCAGGAGATTCACCTCTGAAATGCCCTGGCATTTGTGTTTGCTCATTGCAAGTGCCTGGGAGGTGGCCTGCATGCACCAGCTGGGAAAGTAATAGGTTTTCCCATAGTTGAAAGGGGTGAATGAATCATCATGAAGATCACTTCAGGAGAAGTAATGGCTAGCACAGTACTACACTGTGGAATCCAAATGGAAATTAACTATTTTTCTTTCTCTTTTCTAGTATTAAGAAGCAATAGAATGATAAAGACATTCCATGAAACAAGAAAACCCTGTATTCTCTCAACATATTTCTTATATAGCTGTTCATATATTTTCTATTTCTTGAATCATTTGGCCTCTCAGTTGTTCCTTTTGCTCTATTTTTTTTCTTCTACTAAGTATCAGATCATGGTCACCACAATGAACTTTAAAAAAGAAGTAGCTAACTGTAAATCCATATTGACGTGTCCAAGAAAGTCCTCTGATGTTCAAAACTAATAATCCCCAGGAAAACAAAACCATTTTTAGGTGCCAGCATACGAGTTTTTATAGTTTTCAATAGAGCTTTAGGCACTTTAACAAAAGACCTATATTTACAAATTGCTTATTTCTACACTATTCAGAAATATTTTTCTTTATAGTTTGCAAGTGATATGGGACAATTTTCACTTTAGCCAAAAGAAAAGAAAGAAAAACAGAAAAAAAAATCAGCTACCTTACATATTGGTAATCTAAGGCCTAATCTTTTGACTTTTACAGAATCAACAATCTGGTTCTGCATTCTTTTAAAAGATTTATTTTCTGAGTCTAATTATAATTTGTAACTGAACTATTTGTACCACACTAAAGGGAAAAAGTCAAACCCCTTTTCTTTCAGCTCTTTTACATGCTTCAGTAAATTAACTATTAATATGTGATATACAGATCAAAATTAAATGTCAGTGTGGAAATTACGTGACTTTCGTGCCAATTGCTTGTGTATGGTTATATACCAAAGACAAAGCCTTGAGCACTAGTGCGTGCAGCCTTCGCACCCTCAAAACAAACTAATTTGTTGCAGTCACTTGCAAAATAAATTTATGGGGTGTAACTTCCTTGCAAGTAAAAGCAGTAGCTCTGAAAAGCCCAGATATAAAAGAGACTGTCGCTCTTCATCAGCTGCTGGACTTCAAAGTTGATGCTGTTTTAAGTTTAAAGATCATTTTGTTAGACGTTTTATAATAGGCAACAGTACCAGTTCAGTTCCCATGTTGTCCAGGAAGGGCAATGAGGTATTTTTCCAGAAGGTGAGCAGCTCAGTTCCATCTCCATTTGCCTTCCCTCACCATCCTTTTGCATAGAGCTCTTCACAGTACAGACTTTCCTTGAAACAATACAGCTCACTTCTGGCACACAGAAATGTACCACATATAAAAATCAAAGACAAACTTCATTAAAAGAAAAAATGTTCTTTCTAAGAAAAATCATCTTGGATTGTGTAATATTTATTGGCACTTCCAGAATTTCTGTTGTCATTTTTCACAAATTACAGTAATAGAATCACAAAGCAATCACTGCTTGAAATTATACATTTCTTCTGTGTAATTTTTTATTACTCTCTGAAAAAGATATAGACGTTTGTTGCTGACTGGAATTGGTTCTATAATAGCAGGAGGCAGAGTACCCAATGATTCTGTCGTCTTTAAGAGCAGCTATTACTTTGTGCATCAAGAAATCCTTCGGTGAAGGTGTCTAGTATCTGAGCTGAATCCCATCAGTTAAGAAAATGGGATGTGAAAGATTGTAAATAAAATTGCAACGTCCCATGTTTACAAAATATAAAACAATGCTGTTCACTAGACTTGCATCTGGAATGCAAAAATGCAATATTGAATCTGTTCTTAGTTGATTAGCATACCTCTGTTTTAAAAAGTTTAGTGGTAGTCATAACTGTACATGGCAGAAGTTGACTGGAGGCACAGGAATTGTGTCTGTGTATGGAATCTGGTCTAATATTTTAAAGCATAGTCATAGTTTCCATTTTATTCTCATTACAAAAGATTCTAATTCTCACAGCGAAAAATACTCTTTTAAAGTGGTTGATTGTTGCTGTAATGGAATCTGGAAATCATGAAGACTTTCTGCTTCAGAGGAAAACAATGAGTTTTTCTGAATACATAGATTTTAGCAAGCCAAAGACTTGGAGTTACCTAAAGGCAATTCAAAGTTTGTATTCCCGGTTACTGAACTCAGGAAGCAAGTTAACTGCTATTGCTGATCAGCAAAGTAGTCAGTTGAAATTACCAAAACCTAACAATTCACTGATTATTTCACCTTCTGTTACATCAAGGAGGGGGAAAAGTCTAATTTGGCTGCACTTACATCTATATAAAGATTAAGAAAATTCTTTCTTGTGTTATTGTTTGTGTAGGAGGCATTTCAGGCCAGTGGTTCTCCTGCCTATCACCTAAGGCCTGAGTTGTAGCAAAGAAACATAGCCTGGTTGTTCAGGCCTTCGTCTGTCTGCATACCCCTGCTGCTGGCTGATGAGCTGTTGCCATTGAATATACTCCTAATGAATGCAAGACCCTATGAACCAGTGTGTGCATAATAAAGTTGGCTGAACGAAGATTAATGTCAGATCTCCCTGTTCAAGATCCCATGTTTGACTTCTGATGAAAAAAAAAATTGTAAGGTGTTCTATGGGCAAAAAGGTACTTGCTGTAACAGCTGAGTCATCTGTGTATACAGTTTTGCAGTATATGACAAAATGACCCAAAGTTGCATGGCCCTTTACATCTTAAAAATCATTGGGTAAAAATGTTAATTGGAGATAGGATGGTAGATGGGTGGTAAATTAAGTGAAGAATTTAGGCAGAGAGCCTTACCTGAAGCAAATGTTAATCATTTATTAATTTAGTAGAATTTAACTCCAAGTGTATGTTTCTTTTAGCTGAACTGAACACATAATTTATATAATGTTCTCTTAAAAGAATACTGCAGTTTATGTAGTTTGCTGCAGAGTGAAAGAAGTGCAAAGTATGGAAATAGAAAAGTTTATTTTGACTTACGAGCAATTTCTAAAAACCTCATTACATAGCTATTAAAAAGCATTTTTTTGCCCATTTCACAGTGGGTCTTCTGAAGGGTTATACTACTAAGCAGCAAAATAAGCGTTTATCAGTTGGTTATGAAGGCAGCGTTCCAAATGCAGTGATTCAGACGAGAGGTTTTTGTCACCAGTTGATCTATAGCACTTTGGCTGATACCCAACAGTCATGAAACCTTAACATGTTTCTTAATATCCTTCAATTCATAGTTTTTGAAAGTATTTACATTAGCAATACTGAAAAAAAAGGTTCTCTGTCTGATATAAAAGTTTTAAAAAACAAAAGAAAAGATTTCTGCTTATTTAAAACACTTTAACGCATCTGGATTTCTTTAGAATGGGAGGTATTATTTACACTTCCGCTATCATGAGTAATTTTTCACCTCTCTGACGGACCTGCTCCTGATGATATAGAATTTATTTCTGCAAATCTCTTGCCAGCAAAAGTCCTGGGATGCAAATGGCAATCATTTATCCTCTACAAAGTGAATTTAAAATGTTATCAAATGAAGAATGTTAGTACTGAATGCTCACTCTGCTCTGGTGTAAATAAGACATAGACATAAAAGTTAGGTTTCTGATTGATTTATTAGAGTGTTGAAAGCTTTAAGAGTGCAATTCAAGTTTTCACATCTGTAAAGAAAACTATTTATGCAAAAAACCTCTCCTATACCAGACAAACAGAAAACATGTCAGTTACTGGAGAAGGAGACAGGGATTATATGCTTTCCTGTGAACTGGAGCTATTCACATATTAATTCAGCTATTAATTTCTAAATATGGGTTTGTAAACCTCCCAGATTTATTCCCACAGTTAATTCCGATATTCATTTTTACAGAAATGCAAACTGGATTGCATTCCTGATTTTTTTTTCCCAGATCCAGGAACTGTAATACAGCTGTTTCGATTCATTTACTTCTTAGGACATTACAGTATTACGTAACAAATAGTGTCATTCAATATAAATGCTGTACTGCATACAAACAACCTTTTAATGACTTCCTCTGAAGCCATTGGAACTTAAGTTTAGCTGTAATGCAAAGGGAAATCATGCATGGACAATATAATGGATTGATCATTAGCATTCTTTGTATCATACTATAAAAACATTATCTCTGTCTCTGCATTCTTCATTGCAATACATAAGTATAGCAGGATGACTGTGTGTAGTGTGACACTATAATAATTCAATATTCATTTGGAAAATCTTCCCAATTAACTTCAATTTGCAAGAAGAAGTAGAGTGCTGTTTTTATTATATTAAGCTAATATTAAGAAAAAATCATAGTTCAGAAGGCAACAACAACCATATATTGCTGTATTTGATTTTTTTTTTTTTTTTTTTTTTTTTTTTTTTTGTTTATGTGGAGTTTCTTTCAGGCAGTGCATTAACATATCAAAAAGCATTCCATGTTGAATGTTATTTCTCTTAGATACCTAACCATAAAGGCAAGATTCATTTGTTCTCTCTCTTCTGTACATCTAATATGTGCTATTATCTATGAAGAGAGAGACTACAAGATTGCTGAGCCCTTTCTTTAAGATAGAATTGCTTAGTCATTGCTTTTCATCTAACTTTAGGCATCTACAGGTCTGTATGATGTTAGCTGGTCATCTTAACTATCTTTGTAATTAATGGCAAGAAACAAGCACCTAGAAAGCACAGCAGAGCTCCTCTTCAAACAGTTTACATGGATTTTGATGTGGAAGATCATGTTTCTTTCCATTCAGGATGTCTAGATGAGTAGCTTAAGTGTAGACACGGCTGCCTAACTGAAGGCACGTGGTATCATTTTGACCTAGATGATATGTTTAAAGCCAAGGTATCTGCGCCTCTAAGTCCAATAAGCATAACAAGTCTTTAGATAAAAAATGAATGAGAGAACTGAGGAACAATTTGCAAATTCAGAATTAATCACCACTTTATGTGCAGGCTCAATCTTTAGCAGCTCAGATTTTCTTATCAAGAAAATTCCTTATCAAGACCAGTTAACAGAGAAGTGAATTCTCTCAAAAAGGAAGGATTCTTCAAACTTCTAGTGACACCATGAAGGGATTGGAAAAGATCCTAAGCTGTTCAATGTGTTCATCAAGTATCTGAAAGTAAATTTAAAAATCGTAGCAATGTAAACATGTCATGTGATAATAATGATGCAAGTGGGGCAATTATTCAAAATGACTTTGATTGACTAAACATATCAAACATACTGACAGCGCACCAGAGCATTGAAATGCAGATACATCTAGAATACATCTAGACTACATCTAGAAACAAGAAATTCAGGGCATCTGCGTAGCCCGGAAGGCAATATTTTCTAAATTATGGTCTCTGACCAGGAATTTAATTTCAGTTCTCAGTGCAATGCTGATGTAAAAAAAAAGAATACAGTCTTTTAGGTAGAGTTTGGGATAGAGTTTTAATCCCTGGGAGTAGAGAGATGATTCTATCTGCCTGAAGGGTAGTCCTTCACACCCTTGGAAGAGTGTGTGAGTATAAGGGAATTCTCATATTTAAAATAGAGAACTATAAAACTGGAGAAGATTCAGAAAATGTTCATAGAAAGGAGCACAGAGCTTGATATTGTTGAGTCTTAAACAGCTTGAATTTTGTAATTATCAAAAATAAGATTGAGTTATTACTCTCTTACATTGTATAAGTATCTTTGCTGATAGAAAACATCAGATTAGCAGTTTTATAAAGCCATAGTAAGAACCCATTGGAAATTGAAAACAGACACATTTGGATTTGAAATAAAGTTACCCTTTTTAAATGAAAGGTAGTTGATCACTGGAACAAGCTGTCATATGAAGTGGTAGAGTATCCATCATCTCTTGATGTCTTCAGTTTAAGACTGAGTGACAGTCGGTAAGATATGTGTTAGTCAAATACAAGTTATGCTTCAGTTAGAACATTATTATTTATTATTTAGCTTGATGCAAAGAATAGCCGTAGGAAATGTGGCACCATCAGAATGTAAGAGGTCAGAATGGATTATTTAATTGTCTCCTCTGGCCTTACTTTTTAAGAAACTGTTACATATTATAGTGGGTCAGATTTCCAGCTATCAAAATTTGTCATAGAGTTGCTACTTTGAGCTGACTCTCCGGCACAATAATAATATACTTTTTCCTCTTGCTAAATACACTGAGTACGTGACTACATCTGCTGCCCCCAGTCACTTCACTTGAAATCACTTCAGTTTTAGAGTACATAATATTCCATTTTGCTTTCAGATAAAATAGTGTGCTGATGCAGCATCTGGTTTTGCTCTCAAGTTATTATTACAAGGAGTACTATATCTTTACGACAGTCTTATGCTTAAGAGGTGTTGACAAGATACATAATGAAGTCTGGTGTATCTACTTAATGCCATCTTTTTCTAAAATATGTTCTTGAATAAAACCTGTCTGATTAAATGTATTTAACATTAGTCACTAAAAGTAGAAGCAATAAAATTGAATAATGAAACCATGTCATTAATTCAAATGTTCTAGTTTTAGTCTCGCTTAAGTTGTTCACATATCCTCATATCCCTAACCATTTTTAAAAAATTCAAACACATAAAATTAATACAGTTCATTAAGGAAAAAGAAAAGAATGTTCTGAATCTACAAAAAAAAAAGATCTTCTATTGATTTTGAGATAGGAAGTTGAAACCAAAGCCCTTTCTGATTTCACTAAGACAGCAAAATGAATAATGCTTTATCAGGATACTAGCTGTAAAAATGGTGTAGGAGCCAAGCGATCCTAGTGTTTTCTAATTCCTGTCTCCATGGCACCAGTTGTCTTGGCATCTAACCACAGTGCTGTGGAGAAGGAAGAATTTGGTTCAAGTGCAGCAGACCTGCTGTTAAAGGAATTTTTTCATTTGAATTAAACTGAACCAGCTATGTATTTAGTTTCTTAATGAAATATCTGTTCCACCTCTGAGCTGTGGGCTGGAGATATTAAAGATTAAATTACTGTTACACAATATGCAGAGTAGTGCATAAAGCCTGCCAGACTCTAATGGAAGCTCTGTTCATTTTAGCGACAGCACAGATCTTATCCTCCTCCAGCAAAGAAAATTACTGGAAGAGGAACAGTATGTATTGATATGTATTGATAATCATTTGTGCAAAAGGGAGGCATATTTTTGTGATTCAGCTTATACTGAGCTCAAATTCAGGTATGTCTTCAAGTCCAAAGTCACCGACCGAATATTTTTAGACAGAAGTTTGAGGAAAGATTTTTGGGCTCTCGGTGTCCTTTAGCATGGGGCTAGATTGTTACATTTGTACAGTAGGAATGAGCCAGGTATGTGACCGTTCGTTTAGCAACCACCGTTATTCCTCCAAGAAGGCTTCCAGTCCTCAAACAGTCTGAGCACTGCCCAAGTGGGCAGCCTTGCACTGGGTAGCTGGCAGCTGAAGCTGCTGGCAACCTCCGTGTAAGAATCTACCAGCCTCTGTTGGGCACCACAACTGGTGCTAGTCAACCTGTTGGGTCTGCTGCAGGGTGAGCATTACCAGGGGGTACCTCACAACTGGCATCTCCTTTCAAAGAAATAGAAAGGTTATTAAGTACTCTGGTTTATCTATACTTGGCAAGAGATCACTAAATAGAAAGATAATCACTTATAGACACTCTTTTGGCCTAAGTCACATCCCATCAATTTCATAACACACAAAGCTATGCTGAATTTGAAACAATACCAAAATTTAAGTTCACTAGATCTACTGTGATTCCCAGATTTTTTTTTGTGAAAAAAAAGGAATGTGTGAGTTTTCATACAGAATCTGAGGAACAGCCACGATACTTGGTGTTTTGAAAAAAGTTTCATAGCTTTTCGAGTTGCCTAATGTAAAAGTGAAATTATGAGGTATAAACAAATCAAAACTGAATAACAATTCTGAAGCAAGTCTGTCTCAACTGAAATTACCTGGTTTGTCAGAATTCTGACTGAAACAAATGCTACTATAGGAATCAGTGATGGACTACATAAAATAAATTGTTGACATTATTCCAAAACATTGCCATAACTGGCATCTTTGTAGGTACTTTCAAAGATAAAATCAAGGCTTGAATGAGCAAAGATAGTGAATTACAGAAGGAAAATATGATAGAAATAGTGGAAGGCATATTCTCAGACTCAAAAACAGTGAAATCATTTTAATACAATAACATAACTTAAGCAAAATTATTTCTGGAGACTCAGTCCTATCTGCTCCAGATCTCAACCCAGAGCAGTGAAAGATATGTATCTGATCCAAAGAAGAGGTGTAGTTGGAAGTTATTTGCTCAGCTAAGGGACAGGCTATACTCAAAAAAAAAGAAATAGGTCATTCACTTAACTTATTGGTTAAGCCTGTTCAGTGGAACTCTTCACTATATTTGAAGCATAACCTTCAGCTAAAATTTGACACAGAAAAAGAAAAAAAAGAGAGGTAGAGGGTTGGTCACTGCTAAGATGATTTTCAGATAATTAACTGTAAAAATAAGCTTTTTTACTGTGTTTTAAACTTACAAAGACGACTGAGTAAAAATGTTACTGGAGAATTCCTTGCATTAGGTGCTTGGTCAGCACAGGACTTGGCTAGAAGTCCATTATAGGCTATTCCTTAAATGTCGTATAACCGTTAAATAGGCTAGGGAAGCACACAATAGAAGAGGTCAAAGTCAGTTTTTCTTCCAAATGTTTGGTAGTGTTCTTTATTTCTTTATTTTTTTATTTTTTAATTACATTCACTCTTCTCCCCCCACAAAGAGGTTTCTAAAAATAATAACATTAATTTTTGAAAGAAGTTTAAAATATTTTGTAAATTTTAATATAGATATCTAAGCAGAAATATTCAAATTAGATACCCAAATTCCATTCTGACTAGATCTGAAATAGAGAAACACTGAAACAGATAAAATCTGAAACAGAGAAAGTGCCTCTGTTTTGACCTTACCAAGGTTCTTTCTTCCCCTCAAGTGTTTTCCTGCCATAAGATTTTATTGAAATTGACAGATTCTTGCAGGATATGTAGATTTTGACAAAACTGGCCTTTTTTTCTAGATGAAAGGAAAGGTCACAGTAGAATTTTGCCCAGTGCTAGTGAGGATTACTGTGTGCAATGAGTGTCAAGACCTTCTGAAGGCTTAATACCACGTGATTATCAGGAAATCTGGATACTGCACAGTCTTTTACTATTGCATGCCGTACGCATTCGGCGTTAGGACACAGAGGAACATCAGCAAGTTGAAACACAGGAATTTTCATTTAAATTAAATGAAGATGATTATGGGACTGGAGCATCTATCATATGACAAAAGACTAAGTGAGTTGGGCCTGTTTAGCCTGGAGAAGAGAAGATTGAGAGGGGATCTGACCAACATGTACCTGAGGGGTGAATGTAGGAAGGATGGGGCCAAACTCTTCTCTGTGGTGGCCAGTGACAGGACAAAGGGTAATGGGTGCAAGTTGCAACACAGGCAGTTCCATCTCCATGTGAGGAAGAACTTCTTTCCTGTGAGGGTAACGGAGCCCTAGAACAGGCTGCCCAGAGAGGCTGTGGAGTCTCCTTCTCTGGAGATCTTCCAAACCCGCCTGGATGCCACCCTGTGCCACGTGCTCTGGATGTCCCTGCTGGAGCAGGGGGGTTGCACTACATGATTTCTAGAGGTCCCTTCCAACCTTAACCACTCTGTGATTCTGTGATCCCGTGATCACTATGGGACAATGAAGCCACAGCTTTAGCCCATTCTCACCTCCTTCTTATGCTGCCACTTTTTTTCCCCCGCTCCCAAAGGAAGAATTTTTTTTGATGAAAGTATTAGAATTCTCAAAATTTTTCCTTACTGATTTGGGTTGCAGAATACATTTTTCTAACTATACCCAGCAAGTTCTTCTCCAGGATGGAGTCATCTATCCTGTGAGTCCAGATACAGTTTTTGTCCAAATGTAAGGTATTATCTTTCATCATAATAAAACACTTTTCCCCTCTTACTTATTAAATGATTTTAAATTGCTCAGAATTGCTCACCCATTTAGCATTCCTCTAGGCCCTGTCTCACTTGAAACTTAATTTGTAATGTTTTTGTGTTACCTTTCATGTCCTTATTAAAAATATCAGAGAGCATAGGGTGAAAAGACAATTCCTCATCAATATCACTGTGAGTACATATATGAAATATTGGATTTATAACTGCATTTTATCATCCTTATAGCAGACAGACCAGTTTTAATATACTTTAATTTTTATTGGATTTTTGTGCTACATGGGACCAAGTTACCTGGCTAAAAAACTAAGCACATTAGCACAGAACTGTAACCTTTGTAATTTATCTTTTCAGAATCAGGTTAGCTTAAAAATAACTTCACCTTTGAATATATGTAGTTAGAAATTTGAATATATGTAGTTTAGTTGGTATAGTATTTAAATATGTTATTATATTATTGAAACTGAATATAATTAGTTCACAGACATGACAGAACAAATCCTCGAAAGAATTTTCATTCACCCCTGTTCTAGCCAAAATATTTTTGAGGATATAGATTGCCCATTTTTGTAACATAATTATTCAGCCTCTCCTCATATACACACTTATCATGATGAGAGGAGACACTGAACTAAATATAACAATATATCACCAATGAAAATTGATATATAATTGCTGACAACTAATGCTTTTATGTATAACATAAAACTTGTAATAGCCTTCTGTACAGCAGCATTTTTTCTCTTTCTTATGATCTTATGATTATCGTTCATCATTCCCTGCTTCTGGGAGAGTACTATAGCATATTAGCATCTAAATATTAGCTCCATATCAACAGTTGAGAAAATCGTCTTGCATTTGATCAAGGAAAAGCATTATCTTTGGATACTCATGGGATGGTAAGACTGAAAGCAACTAAGAGATGTATCTTTGCTATCATTTTAAAAGAAACTGAATAACCAAGTAAATTTTTGTTGTTGATTTAATGGCTTTATTTTAAAAAGTGTCAGGTAATATGAGAGAATGATATGATGATGAGAGATATGATGAATCATATTCATCTAGAATAATACTGGAAATTATTAAAATCATAATATTCACTCAGTATTTTGTTTTGTTGAGCATATTCCCACATATTTTATTATATCATACTTAAAGAATTATTCTTCTTTTTGTTGTCTTCTCAAAAAAATATTAACAACTGTGAAGTGCCATAGGTACCATAGAGAAGAGCCTCCATAAGCATAATCCTTTCATTCAGACATGTACCTGCACCATGGAACTGAATAAGATGCACTTCAGTAGGAATATAGGCTAGAAAGCATAACACATTTTGCATTTTAATTGAATTACCATTTTCACAATAGATGGAATTGCAATCTGATGTGAAACCCCTCTTCTTAGTCATAGCTTCCATAGGCCATGAAAGGCAGCTCTCCACAGCAAATTACCTGTACTCTAATTTGGAAGGACTAGTCTAGAAGTAAGAGGTGTGTGTGTATCAATGTCTTGGAATATATACAATCATCTCATTCATTCTGGGTATATGTTAGGGCAACTAACAATTACAAATAATGCTAGTTCTGGAAATCTTTGTGATACTGTCTTTTAAAAATACGCTTGACATTGCCAGGCTAATTCAGACAGTGTGTCACATACTTCAGGAGGAACTGAGAAAAAAAAAATTACAGGCATTACCCTATGTTGCAGAACATACTCCCTGAAATATATTCAACAAAACATTAATAGAATTAGGCGTAAGCTGGTGGCATGTCAGATTTATGAACTAGATGCTAAAATAATAGGACAGGGAAGTAAACACATTTGTCAAAATTGTAAAACCTTCTCTAGACTATTGATTTTTTTCAATATGTTTTGATAATAAAATAATTCATAATGACAATGCTAGAAAATGTCTCTTTCTTTCCAAAGAAAGACCCTTGGAAAAGACAGGCAGAAGCTGTAATAGCATTCTTGGCAACAATATCCACTATTCCACATGTATTCTGAATCAGATTTAATTTGAATTTAATAGAAATAAAAGCTATTTACAATTGCTCCCTAATGACTGTAATTGTCTCTCAAACTTACTTACAGAATAATATGCTACACTTTTAAAATCACCTTTTACTTCTTTTCTGTCTGGAGGATGAAGTTTTGCTGCATGTGTTTTTAATCACAAGAAACAAATTTAAAGACTCAATGAAAAGACTAATACAAAAGCCAAAAAGAAAGACCAACTTTTCCTTTCATGGTGGAGAAATTCTGAATTTATATCTATCCAACTGGCTGAGCTGCCAATAGCTGCAGCTAATGAAATGATACCACCCTGTCTCCACTTTCCAGAGCTGGATGTCTGTGATAAACATTTAACTCACCAAATAGCTATTATCCTGCTCATTTAGTGTTGTAGCCAAAATATCTCCATTATAACTGCAAGTAGCTAACTCTTCAGTGCCAGATGGTATACAAATTGGTCTCATCACAGAGATACAGATGTCATCATGCTCGCCATTTGTTAGTATTATGAGCCTCCCCCTCCTTGCTCTGAACTTAGTGTGACAGAGTTCTCTTATTTAATCTCTAACATAGTAATTAATATATACCAAAAATCACTATCACACCAAAATGTACTAATTACCAGAAAATTAGCATCTCCTCATTGTCAGCAAATAAATAACCAACTTGAGAGTCAGTGTAGGGATATGCTGGAAATAGCTGCACATTAAAAAATAAATTAGCTTTTTGAGTGCAAGTTTGGTGCATGTTAGCTGAATTACTCCAAAGTGGCTTTGCATAGCTTCTCACCCAACATTGTAAACATTTGTTTGCTATGTAGGAGCATTCAGTTTTTCATGCCAAATGAACAAGTATAAATGACAGCCTACTCTGTTCCATCTAAGTCGCCCTCTGCAAAAGATTTATCACTTACTCTTCATGTTCTTGTACATTATAATTTCAGCAAATTACTGGAGGGAATTTCAAGACTAATGCATGCTAGCTGGAATTCAGGCTTTATCTTCAGGAAACAGCTAAATATCATTTTGGATCATCTTCTGTTTGACTAGGAAAACTCAACTGAAAAAGACCAAAAATAGTCAAAGAGTTTACTGATTTTAAAGGTTATTTCAAAATTTGAAACCTATCTTAGTTTGCAGAACACCTTCATAGGGAAAGATGGACAGACATTATTCCTCTAATATTCTCAAGATCTATTTTGAATGAAAGAGAAAATCCTTTTACACTTTTACATTCTTCTGATAAAATAGCTCAAGTAAAAGAAAAGATTTTTTTTCCCTCTGCATACATGTTTGTTTGGAAATACAGCACTTATTAATATGTCTCCATCTAACCTGGATGCCCTGGGTTCCCTCCTTTCTGTCAACAATATCTAGAGAGAATTATAGGTTTTAAGGAAAGGCGGATTGGTTTTAATTTGGGACCTAGGTACATAACCAACCCGCAGTTACTTTATTTATTTTCTGCTTGCAGCATCCATTTCCAAATGAGCCATTTCTGATGTGGTTACCAACCTTGGAATTATGTGATATTAACAATTCAGCTACTGATGGCTTTGCCAGATCCCCAACCCTTCAATCTTCTCGCAGGGCAGGACAAGCCACAGCCTAGACATTTATCTGCACACCTAAAGCAAGATACAGATTATGCAGATACCTCTTCAACAACACACACATTCCTATTACTCACTACTTAATTTAGAAGATATACTATGAAAATTGAAAGGCATAAAACTAGAAGCCAAAGAATACAAAAAGCCAGTGTATACAAAATATAGGCCAAAATGTTGCCATTATGAACCTACTTATTGCAGGCCAATTATTAGATTTACATTTTGTGCAAAGTGCACATATCATTAGATATCTGCGCTTAACTCTGCACCTCAGATACCTCAACTGTGTCTTGCTTGCCTAACTGATGGTGGTAGCTTTGATAATACAACTCGCAAGTGTTAGTGTCATGATACATGCCGGAAGTGAGCCGAGAATTCTCGTTGCTCAAAGAAGGTATCGCACAGGGCACCTTTACAGCTGGCTTCTGGGGATGTGCAGTGCGTTGTGCAAGTCTGCAAAAACAGGTTAGGCAAAGCCTGCAGGTGCTGCAACTGTATTCAGTCTCTGCAGATCTGAAGGAGAATTTGTGGGGAAGGCAAGCAGGGATTTCAGAGAGAAGACTTGAGTATCTGTTGATTAGTGCTGATTGAGAATGGTTTTAGTCTAAAAGATTCCACGCTGAAAAGACCTGGTAAAACACTTTTTTTTTCTTCCTCAGAAGAGAATTAAAATATTGATTTAGGCTAACAATCTCCTGTTTGGAGCATCTTTTTGAGGGAGCACATTTTCCACTTTTCTTAAATCAAATAGTGCATTTTTTTTGGCTTAAAAAGACCTTAAAAAGATGAGTATCTCTATGTTCAAGTTTAATATGTGGACAAATTTTATTTTACATCACAATGTATTTTATTTTGAACATTCCAATGTGCCTCTTGAAACTGGTAGTTCAGTATTATAACACAAAAGTAGGCTAAAAACCCCAAAAGTGGATCAGTAAAATTTATTTAAATGATGTAGAGCCTAAGTTGGATTTTGGGAGAACAAGTTGAGAAGGAATTTTCTAGATTTCTGGTTATTATTGTGCTAGATTGGATAGGATGGATAATGATTCCACATGTGGAAAGATTGTGTCATCACATCTTCTGAGTAGAGAGAAAGAATCCAAATTATAGTTTCAATCCTTTCCTCTTGTTTTGTTACATGGTACAGAGGCAATGTTTATATGATTTTTAAATTTTATTTTCTACTAGGTCTATGCCCATAGGAAACTTTGACATATGGTTTGTAAAAAAATACCTTTTGTAACATTTGTTTTCCTTCCAATTTTAAAATGTAATTGTGTTGGAAGTATGACTATGCTCAATGCTAGGAGATTAGAACAACGAACCTTAAGAGTCAATAGGGCTCATATTTTTTAATTCCTCAGGTGCTTCTAAAAATCTTGGTTCCTAAAAACCCAAACAGAAATAAAAATGATGCTGTGCAAATGTTGTGATATTTAAACCACTTTTTGTTAGCTTTTCTTAAAAGAAATCAGATTATTGATCACTAAAATGTTCTCTCTCATAAATTCTAATCTGAATCACTGTTGACCATTTAACAGATTTTTGGTTATCTGATGCTGAACATCAGATGCATCAGCACATTAATTGAACCTGTAGTAAGCACATTTCATGCATAAAATATGTGTGAGGGGGTAAAGAATACAATTTTTGACTACATAACTGAGAAGTCTTAAAGAATCATAGATTTCATATGTATCAGTCAAACTTTTAAGAATTTTGGCATACACTTCTTTTGACTTCTAATAGTTAACAAAATTTAACTCAATTTTTTTCATTACTTTTTAATTTTATTTATTATCTTTTTATTAATTTACTTATTATTGTATTATTTGTTTATTATTTTTCATTACATTTTTTTCTTAAACACTCTTGTGATTGAGGAACTATTACTGCCCACTGTTGTCGACATACGTGAAGGTCTTTATATATTTTATACAATAACTCTAAAAAGGGCAATGCATAAACAGCAAAGATATGCTGTCTTTCTCGATGTGTAGTCTCACCAACTCACATACTTAGTGCAATTTAGCAAGATTATGGCACCTATAGTATTTATTAAAGTTATTGCTGAAAAAGAGTAAAGAAAGAGTATCCCAGATTGCTATATGTCTTACTGATTAAAAAAAAATTCAAAATGAGTTGGAGAAAAAGGCCTCAGAAGTAAGGCCCCTTTTCCTCAAAGCTCTCTAGCTACAAAACTACTGTGATAATGTTATTTTTGTTGTTTCTGCTGTGTGTTTCCAATGAAGTCCTGCATTTTCTAAAAGCTAAAGAAATAAATAGAGGTATGTATTGTGCACACTTCAGTCGGGTATTGGTGCAGGCTTTTTCCTAGTAGCTGCATATTCATCACAAAGAATAATGAATCATCCAACAAAAGTTATCCATAGAATTTGAAAGGAGAGAGAAAGGAGGCAGTTAGTTTCCATAAAAGCTGTAAAGAAGAGCTGCCTTTCTCTGTCGGCTTGATGGAGCTGATTGCCAGTGCTCCAGGGCACTCCGCAAAGATCTTCATGCTGAGTGTTACAGTGATCAGCTTTGAAGCATAAAGTCATCTCAATCTCCCTTCCATACACTATACACTGCAATTAATTTTCCTGTTTCTAGCTTCAGTGCAGGCTCCTTTCTATTACCTATGTAGATCAAAAAGCATAAAAATGTGGACCTAGATTGCAAGGATAAAAATATGACATAAATCTCACTTTTTTTTAGAGCTTTTGTGCTTGTTCAGAACACTTTTGTAAGTACAGTACTCACCTAAGATATGGGAATATTCCCCAGTAAATGTGCTAACTTAGACTTCCAATTTCTTTGGGGAATGACTTTACTGAAAAAGGAAAAAGAATGGATTCATTATGACAAAGACAAAAGCATGATTCTGATGCATAAAAGTTAGAACAATAACTGAGAGGACACAATTAATACTCTGATCTTCAGTACTAGGACAGTTCATGTAATTTTACATTAAACAGTGAATAGAGTCCTGAACTGTTCTTGAAACTTACTCGTTCCTACTTGAGGACCCTGTTTACTCAGCTATGAAGCAGTGTGAACACGATCTTTTTCTTTAACGATTTAATTCTCCACTCCTGTAAGGAATTTAAGTATGTCCTTAAATTTAAATTCACAAATTGTTTTATCTAAGATATATTTTCTTGTGATAGTGATTTGTTCTGTGTTTGAGGTCGTATGTATGTTCAAGAATCTTGATGAAGTGTAGCCTTTAGGCTGAAATTGTTTTTTAACTGTCTTTGAAATCATTTTGACCTCCATGCATAGACTGTGTTTGTTTCTAATAAGGTAATTTGTTTCATTCTGCTGCTAGTATAGCCTTGGTCCCTTCAGATCATCTTAAAGTGCCATTTTTATTTCTGATATGTAATACAGTAACTTCAAAATTGGTACACAAATTCTCCTAGAAAGAATCTGTAAAGACCATATGAAAGACAGGCTTCAGAAATTGTTTGTTAAGAGAAATTAGGCCAGTGCCATATGTCTCCTCTGAGTGAATATTATTGCACTTTTTTCTGACTTTTTTAGTCCTACAGATCTTCTGACAGTACATGATTTGCTTCTGAAGTGTAGGAATTTCTCTCATGTGTACACTGTTCATTTTTCAGCATCCACTATTCTAACATGAGCAATTTCAACCTCCTTTCCCAGTGTGGAATATGTGCTCTTTAATGGCTTTTTATGAGTCTGTGATTGAAGTAAGTATTGCTTACTGAATTGAATTTTCTCCATGAAAAGAAGAATTTGTGATTCAATGCCTGATGGCAGTATGTAGCCATCTTTTTCTTGAGAAAAGTAGATATTAATTTTAAGGTCTTTTTGAGAGGAGTTATTTCACTATCCATGACTATTTTTTCACAGTAATACTTTTGATCTTCAGCTATCTCCATCTTCCTCACATTCCTGTGTCTGTACTTGATTTTACAAATACCTCAAGAGTTATTCATGTTGGGAAGGTTGGACCTGAGATATTTAATTCTTGTTCCTTAAAGTGTGTAGAACAGCAATGAACAAAAGATTTAGACACATGTGAGATGATAGACACATGTTAAAACTCAACAACATCCATCTCTGATGAACCTGAGAAAAGATCTGAGTTTATATATTTTATGTTAAAGAGTTATGAGAAAGGCAAACAGAATTTGTCATAGGAGGGAAAAAGTAACTGTGGCACTCAAAACTGGTACACTTAATCTCTGGCTACAAGAAAATGCATGATCCTTGATCTGTGCATGGGGATTGTTTAGGAGACTGCTAGGCACTGTTCTTTCAGAAAAAAAAGTGAAGACAGTAATAATTTCTTTCATTGTCTATTGTAACCTTGTACAAATGGCAGAGAAAAAGGCAGAGAGCTGGGATTCTCCTGGAGTAAAGCAACAGCTAGACAGATAAATAAAAGTTAAAAATGATCCTAGAGCATCATGTCACAGGCCACTAATTTGTGTGTCTGTGTATGACATCATTGGTCAGCAACTTCTATTTGAAGGAATACTGAATGATGTTTCTACAGTGTACCCTCTTTCTTCTGGATTTGGTCATTTAAATGCTACGTCCGGCTTTAGGCAATTAAAGCTTATGTGAATAGATAACAAGCATTTCTTTGATAATAGATGGCTTATCATTCTAACATAAAAAGAAATAACAAGAAACAGAGACTAAAAATCAAAGCAAATTCCTCTGTGATATAAGGTAGGTTGAAAATAAGAGCTATCATCCCATAATTATTTACAGATTACATATCACTAGTATTTTTAAACTGTAAACATTTTTTTAAAATAAATAATATTCTCTATTTTATATAGAAATGAACTGAGAGCTAACTGTACTTGAAAGTCAAATCGAAGAATCACAAACACTTTTTACTGGACTTGCAAAAACATACATAATAGTCCTGCTATAATTTTGTTATTCTGATCTGATATGCAACATATCCTGCTGATTCTTTTGATGATATATGGTACAACAATATATTTTAAGAGAAGAAAGCACAAACTAGCATTTAAACTTTTAGCCTGTGGGCAGTTAGAAAAAAAAACAAAAGACACCTTTATTTTCTCTTAGCCCTGATAAGAAAATGGTGAGGACATGGGAAGGTCACAGACAATTTTTGTTTAATTGCCTATTTTCAAGTGCTTGTTATTTGAGTAATCTATTAAACAGAGCAGTAACATGTAGATGGTAGCTTTCTAGGTGGCATTATATTAACTATAAAGATGCTGGTGTTCACTTCTGCGTATTATCAGCAGTAGGAGTAGGAGAAAATGGTTGTATAAAAGAAAGGACCAGATCAGAGTTCAGTAGATAAAATGCCACATCAATCTTCATAATTCTTGGCTCTGTATTACTATCTTGATATTATTTAAAATATTTTCACTAAGACATGCACAGAGAAGGAACAAGAGGATGCATTTTCTTCTTTTGCATGTGTCTTTTTACTAGAAGGAAAGATGACTTGATGCTGTGTCTGGCTGTAAATATTACCTCAGAGATGTTCTCAACATAGTGATCAAAATTTACAGGTTCTTCCAATCTGAGTCTTCCAGTCTATAGTTGGGAACAATTTATCAGTTTGTTGAAACAGTTGTCCAAAATCAGTTGTAACAAAAGTAGCAGATTGTGACTGATATTAATACAGAATACGTTGTGAATTAACTAATAATTGTAGAATACTGTGATTAACAAGCTGCATATCTAAATTAACAAACATACAAGTTCTGTCATGTTTTGATTATTTTTCTTTTCAATTATTTCCTTATGAGGGTAGATCTTTTAGATAGTACTTTAAAAATGGCAATAAAATATTAAAATGTATTAAAATAACACAAAAAAAAATCTACATTTTGATCCAAGAAATATTGGCAAAGAAGAGACAGGTACCAGCGTCTTTTACAGTACAGACTAGTGGTGATTGGTTAATAGACCAGCTTATAGGTCTCCCCAGCAGCATTGTCAATGGCGTCTTACCCAAGAAAATACTCAGCCAACTTCACTAAACATGTTTAGTGGTAATGAGACAATAGAATGTTAATAGAAATATTAGTCATAAGGAAGCAAGATAGATGAGTAGATCAAAGAATCACTGAGCTTATTCTATTATATTAAGTATATGCAAAATACTCATTACACTTTTTTACTGAAAAATGCAGGTGTAATTATAATTCCAGAACATAGAGTACAGTGCCTCCAATTTATAATGACAGATTCACATAAAGATGTGAATGCTTACAATTTACAGAGATTCTTTTATGCTTTACTCTTTTTTAAATCCTGTACTTAGACTTAGATAGAAATTAGCTTCAGTTTATGGGACAGTAAGTTGCACCTTAAGATCTTAAATCACAAAATTCTTTAAGTCAAGAATCCTGTCTACCTGTGTCCCTGGTTTATATCTAAGGAAAGGGAATGCTGTTTTTTCCACCTATTCTGAAAAGTACAAATTGTATTATCTTTAGTCCTTTACTGAATGATGAGATGCCCTTTTTTTTTTAAGTTCTCTAAAATTGTCTACTTCTTGTAAATAATACTCCAAGCTAATTTACAAGTTAAAGCTCAGGATTAACCACTTGAGAATACATTGCCTCAGCAAAAAACAAACTTTTGCCTTGTGCAGTTTTGCAATTTGACCTTTCTTTTGTTGGGAACCTTAGCCCAGAGCACTTTATTTTAAAGAGCGAATATACAAGATATTGTATCGTATATATATATATATAGTTTAAACAATTTCCAACATAATAAGCACATATGTAAGAAATGTATTAAAAGTTGCTTGTTATCATAGAATCATAGAATCATAGAATGCCTAAGGTTGGAAGGGACCTCTAGAGGTCATCTAGTCCAACCCCCCTGCACACACAGGGCCACCTAGAGCACGTGGCACAGGGCTGCATCCAAGTGGGTCTTGAGGATCTCCAGAGAAGGAGAATCCACAACCTCTTTGCGGAGCCTGTTCCAGGGCTCTGTCACCCTCACTGTCAGGAAATTTTTCCTTAAGTTCCTGTGGAACTTTTGGTGCTTCAGTTTGTGGCCATTTCCTCTAGTTCTGTCAGTGGCCACCACTGAAAAGAGGCCAGCCCCATCCTCCTCACTGCCTCCCTTGAGGTACTTGTACACACTGATTAGATTCCCTCTCAGCCTTCTCTTCCTCTTCTCCAGGCCGAGCAGTCCCAGCTCTCTCAACCTTTCCTCACAGGGCAGATGTTTCAGGCCCCTGATCATCCTCGTGGCCCTGCGCTGGACTCTCTCCAGCAGCTCCACATCCCTCTTGTACTGGGGGGCCCAGAACTGGACACAGT
>VWPW01031448.1:729254-781306 GCA_013389825.1 Crypturellus undulatus
TACGGAGGTGAGGCTGACCGGCCTGTAGTTGCCCGGATCCTCCTTCTTGCCTTTTTTGAAGACTGGCGTGACATTGGCCTTCTTCCAGTCCTCTGTCACCTCCCCTGTTTTTCAGGATCTTTCAAAGATGATGGAGAGTGGTTTGGCTATGACATCCGCCAGCTCACGCAGAACTCTGTGGTGCATCCCATCGGGGCCCATGGATTTGTTGGTATCGAGGTGCCTTAGGTGCTCTCTGACCCAATCTTCCTCTACCCTGGGCAAGTCTTCCTTTCTCCCATCTTCTCTTGTCGCGAGGGCCTGGGACTCTACAGGGCTGCCCTTGGTAAACACCGAAGCAAAGCAGGCATTCAGCAGCTCTGCTTTTTCTGTGTTATTCGTAACCAGGGTGCCCATCCCATTCACTAGAGGACCCACATTTCCCCTGATCTGCCTTTTACTGTTAATATATTTATAGAAGTTTTTCTTGTTATTTTTAACATCCCTTGCCAGGCTGCGTTCCAGCTGCGCCTTAGCTTTCCTAGTTGCATCTCTGCATTCCCTGACTACGCTCCTGTATTTTTCCCAGGCGGCCTGCCCTTTCTTCCACATTCTGTATACCACCTTCTTCTGCTTGAGCATTGCCACAAGCTCCTTGCTCATCCACGCAAGTGTCTTGCCCCCTCTGCCTGACTTCCTACATATAGGGATGCACTGTTGCTGGGCGCAGATGTTATGTACATATAGAGTGAGTCAGTGGAGCTCCACTAAGATGGTTATTCCAGAGTGCATGTAAAAGGGTTTATTCAATCAGAAGAAAGGAAGGTAAAGGGGGGACCTTACCACTGTCTTCAGTGTGAAGGTATACAGAAGATGAAAAAGAATTGGCAGAGCAGGCGGATGCTGGAGGAAGAAGACACAGACTGGAATGAGGGAAAATCTATTTGGATATTAGGAAAAAAAAATGTTCACATCACAGATAGACAAACACAGAAACAGATTGTCCAAAGAGGTTATAAACCACCTCTCTTGCATCAATTCAAGACTCAACAAGGCAAGGCCCTGAACAATCTGATCCTCACTAACCTTACTTGTTAGGTAATTCCAAACAGTTTATCTTAATATAATGTGACCAGAGTTAGGAATATATACATGGTGTCGTTGAGTTGGCTGTCTTATGCCCTAGACCTAGGTAGTCAAGATGCTGTTCAATGGTCTTTACAAGCATTACTTTTTGATTTGCATTTTGAACATATAAGCATATCAAGTATTAGAGGAATTTTGTGAGATTTTGCAAGTTTAAATCATTTTGTGCAGTATTATTTCTTTCTGTTTTCCTGTGAGTTACCTCTCAGTTCCATGAACTTATTGATTCCACATCTATTCAAGGGAGGATAAGGTAGTCATTCCTTAGTTTGCCATTAAAGCTTCAGTGAAAGTTAGTTTATTTTTTTCTTGTTTGCCTTACTAAGACATATTTCAAAAGTTTCAACATTTTCTTTACCTACTGAAAACTGAAAGTTGGATTTTTTTTTTCCATTCTATTTCCTTGTCGTGCATTCTGCAGAAACTTTGACAAAAACAAGTAAAAACTGCATGGATTTCCTTTTGGATTTCTGCAACATCACAGTGGTAAAGTGGTTTTGTAGGGATCTATACTTGCACAGCTCAGTAGGACAGTGAAGTTATCTGCATTGAGTGTTTGCTTTTGACTCACATTCAATAAATTTGTCAACGGCTGAGACTACCAACGCAAACTCCCAATCGTTATTCGTTTGAACTCTGACATAAGGCTGTGTGTTGTTTTATGTCAGCAGATTACAGTAGTGATGATCAAACATAGAAACTGTGATAGGGTAATATCAGCTGGATGCTTCAAGTCTCCACTGCAGTTAGGCAGTAAACAATTTTCTTACACCACAAAAAAAAAATCAAAGTTGCAAAATAACTCTCACTGTGCTTCAGGATAAAGCCAAAGCCCGGAGAAGCATGTCACAAAAGCAAGGGGAGATTCCTTCTCCAGTGTAGCTAATACTTATTGAGGAAGAGTTGCAGACTAAAGGCTAGAATCCAGACCTCTAGCAGTGTAAAATCATTTACTATTTCGTTTGTAACCTTCTATGTTTCTTTGTGTGAAAAAAAATATTTTCCCATTAATCTTTTCTGGAACTAGTATGGTTTCTCAAGAAGACTTTTGTTTAAATGTTCTGTTATTTTCTGATTAAAAAAAAAAAAAAAAGGTTAACTTTTAGTACCATAGAGTAAATATATATACATATATATACGTATATATGGTCCACGGCTTCATATCCATGAAATTATCTGCTGAGTGTCCACAGAATCATAGAATTGTTATGGTTGGAAAAGACCTTCAAGATCATCATGTCCAACCGTACACCCTTCAACACCATGCAAGCTAGATCATGTCCCTAAGTGCCCCATCTACATGTTTCTTGAACACTGCCAGGGACTGCCCACTTCCCTGTGAGCAGCCTGCTCGAGTGCTTGACTACTCCTTCCATGTAGAAATTCTTCCTAATGTCTAACCTGAAGCTCCCCGGTGTGAATTGAGACCATTTCCTCTTGTCCTCTTGGTAGTTATTATGGAGAAGAGACTGACCCCTACCTCGCTGCAACCTCCTTTCAGGTAGCTGTTGAGAGCGATAAGGTCTTTTCCAGGGCCTCCTCTCCTTTAGACTATAAACAATCCCAGCTCCCTCAGCTGTTCCTCATAAGGTCTGTGCTCCAGGCCCTTTCCCAGCTTCATTATGCTTCTTGGGACACAAGCATGATCTTGTACATATCAGATTTGCATGAGGTATATGTATCAGAAGACCAGGATAATTCTGAACCACCTAGGCAAAACAAGCACCATTTTTACCACACAAAATGATCACTCTATTAGAGATCTATGTGTTTGTACATGGAGGCCCTCTTTTTAGAGGACACTTAAAAACAAAGAAGAGCTTGCTTAACCCTTGAGCCTCAAAGAAGGACTTGTTTAAATGTTAATAAATAGCTTCCATTAAGGTAAGGAAGGCAGATGAATGCTCACATGTAGTTTGCATAGCAGCATTTGATAATGCAGACTGTCTGAACACCTTACATGCCAAGATGAATAACTTAAATAGCATGTGTACCCCAAATGTGCAGCAACCTATCTGATCAAAGCAATGCAGAAATCAAAGGATTTGTTTTTAAAAGCAAGCAATTACAAAGAACATAGTATGCGGAGTAAAAGCAGATATGATCTGAGAAAGACAGAGGCCTTGCTGCCTTTTAGTTAATCGATCTGTTGTCATATTTTAGACATTTTTAGACACATTTAGAAAATCCTATTCACTTTCCTTTTTTCCCCAGCCAGTGTTTGGAATTTGAATTTTCAGTGCATATTAGCTGGAACTGTAAGCACCCCCTTTCAGCTCACATATTATGAAGCCATGACTGATAACGAAAAGACAAGAAAATGTGCAGAATTTTCTCATTTTCTTTTTCTTTAGGGCACATTTAAAGATTATCCTCTCCTCTCCATTTCTACTGTTAACATGCTTATCTATGTTTCTTATTTGACTGACACATCTCCCTGTCTGTGTCCCTTTCAGTTTTCATAAATGCTGCACAATGTCACTTACTCTGTTGGACACCTTGACCATGTCTGTCTTCTCTTCAGACTGCTTTTATTCCTTCGCATAAGCTGTAAGTAGACTTGAAAGCCACATGACTTTCAGACTGGTACTTGCTTCATTTTCTGTCCTTCCCACTTCTGCCTTTCTTAATTGACATAATTTATCTCCCATATCTGATCATCCTCTTATCCTGGGCACCCTCCTTCACAAAGTACCTTATATCTGCACATAGATACCTCTCAGGTGGGGTCTGTGTACTCCCTGTCCTTCAAGCGTTCTTTGCAAAAGTTTGTATTCCACCAATCCCCTAAAAGTAACAGGCAGAAAGTAAGGGAAAGGAGAATACAGACGCATAAGTATAATTTACCATTCACAATTATCGGCATTTTTCTGTTGCTTGATATTTTCTTACCTTTTGCAATACCTGATGAATATAATCTGCAGAAAAATAAATATGAGATAGAGAACTGCAATGTGCTTTAAATACTAATAGAAAAAATATGGCATTAATAATAATGGATACTAGACATGCTGTGTTTGATTATGAACTACTTGCTTTTATTTGTATATTGATGATCAAATCATAAAATCCTCCAGGTAGATATTTCATTTCCTAGAATCCCTGCTGATCACGTAAAACCCTTAACTCATTGCTGTGGCAGACAAGTTCATTTGGAACCTACATCTATGTTTAAGAGATTGTGCTTGAGCTTTGTTTTGGTTTAGATTGTTTTTTTCACTACAGAGGGACAAGCTTCTAGATACATGGGTTAGATGTGCTAGATGAAGCAGACAAAAGAGACATTCAAAGGATGCATTTTGTGAAATGGGTATTGATTTGGTAATAACTTGTTTTAATCGCATAGTAGAAAGAAAAGAAATGCAATTATTGTTCTGTACACAAATAAATGCCTTTCTGTGTTTGGAAACAACTCCTAACAGAAAGAATTATGAAGTTTTATGACCGTGTCTTCAAGGGATTTAGGACAAATTAACCTTGATATGTTCTACATATGTTTCTTGACACATAACAAAACCTACTATTAGAGAAAAATAAAAGGCACTAAAAAGAGCTGGTTCAGCCTTCAAAAACTAGCTAGTCAGGTATCACAGCAGTGAGGACTAATCAGACATTCCTTAATTGCTAGTTAACTGGACTTTGTGTTAAGAAGTACATTGTATTACTCAGCTGTGGTAAACTGATTGAGAAAAAAAAGACCATTGCAGTTTAGCAGAATACAGATTTCTTTAATGAGGCCAAAATGAGACAAAAACAGAAAACAAAAAGAACTGCAGGCTGTGCTTTCAACAGGAGGCAACTTACTTCACATTTTTCTTTTCTTTTCTCTTGTTATCAAGCAAGTTCACACCAGCAGGATTGCCTTGTGGGTACAGAACAAGATAATTGGTCTAAAATAAGGTGGTTTTGTGCTTTTGAAAAGCTGCTCTGCCACCAAAGACATCATACTGCCAGCAAACATTAGCATACATTTCAAAACTAAACAGATTACAGCTTCTGTGAACTTGAATTGAGTGAATCAGTTTTGGCATAAGTGCTGGAAAGCTAAGCAGGGCATTCTCTTTGTGCAAGTTCTCCTGGATATGATACTTTTAGATACCACTGTTTATTTTTAGTTTAGTTGTGGTTGGTGCAAGCTGAATTTTCCTTCCTCTGTTGCATGGTGCTGTGAAAATGGAAAGAAGCAAAACTGAATTCACAGTTGAATCATGGTCAAAGCGCACTCACAAATATACCTGGTTGAATTTTGTCCTCCCCCAAAATAGCTGTGGGTCGTGGGACAAAAATGTATTGAAGAATGTTGTGTGGTAGCATTTCTTTCCTCTTTTCTGTATAATTGGAAGCCAAAAGCCTCATTTATTGTCAATGTTAACTATGACTAATGCTCCATAATTTGTGCAAAATTAATTTCTGCTACAATGGTTTCTTTGAAAGCCACCTTGCAATAATTGTTGAGTTAGCACGTGTGTAGGAGTAATACAGAAATATTATCATTAGATTTTAATTGCTTAGTATAAGGAAGGCAAGAAAAGCCCCAGAGTTAGTTAATTGAATGTATTTTGTGACTTTTACTATCACCATCATTTTTACTATAGAATCGAACATGAAAGAAGTGGAAGAGAGTATATGGTTCACACACAGCAGTGAGATGCATCACTTCTATATCATTTTTATGGAGAAAATCTATTGCATTCCTCACTACAGCCTGTCAAGTCTCTTTACTCATATTTCTTACTCTTTAAACTGCTTTTAGTGATGTGTTCTACATTATTGGCTTGGTTAGGTCTGTCCCCTAATTGCCTTTTTGTTAAATATTTTCTACTACAGATTAATCTCAATTGTTCTTATTCCTCTCAGTCGAACACATTCTTGAATTTATTTATAATATTTCTTTAGAAAATTGCTTCAATCAACATTTCCCATTGGTTACTTAAGTACCTGAGCAAGGTGTGAGAGTTTTACTGAGTCATAGATAATAAAAGCATTGCCAAGTTAATGATGTAAGAGCTCCATTCTGTTTAGGAGTGTGTATATGGGCATGTGGTGAGTTCATGCAAAATATGACTGACATACTGGAGGCTTCCAGAAGATACTGGAGTTAGTTACACTGAAGAACTGAGAGTGTGGGAGACCAACAGGCTTGAACAGAAGGAAGGAGGGTTGGGGCTTTTAATAAAGCTGAACTGAGGAATGAGATGGGAAAGATCATCTAATTTTTGTATTCATCTTTTGAAGTTATGAGTGCTTATCTGAAAAGAATTAATAATATATTTAGTAAATATTCACCTCCTACCTTTTTGTAAAAAAACTGTTAAAACTGTGCATTAATATCCTGTGAACAGAAGCTCAGTTTATAGGCAGTTGTCTGGAGACAACATGCAGCTATCTGTTTTCTTTTACTCAAAAAGACAACAGAAATATATGCCATTTTATAATTCCCAGAATGAATGTGGAGGTATCTTTTACCTTTCTACAAGAAAAAAAAATCAAGTAGATGGACTCCTACAATAAGAACCACGTCCACTGTGAACTAACACACAACTTTCTGGCTCAAGCCAAAGTAAAATGCAGGAATGAAGGAAACTAAGTAGCAGCTAAAATGTTGCCTTTACCACTAGAATTTTAAGAATTCTAGTTCTATTCTACATTTTATTTGTATTATTTTTTCTCACTCCAGTTAAATGACTGTCATATGGTTCAAACATGGCTAAAATTTCTGAGAAACTATGATCAAAATTCTTGGGCAGACTTTTTTTTTCTCTTTTTAAATATAACAATGCAATGGTTGATTACTGTAAGATATTTCAAAAGGTAAACACATTTCAGCTTTCGAAGTTTCCTTTAATTCAATTTCAGGAATGAAAGTATGAAAACTTAAAAAAGATCTGTAAAAAGAAATTTAGGAAAAAAAGATTTTGTTTTATAACATGTTTCAAACCAAGTGCCTCAAATGAGACTTTGATAATTTGATCTTAAAAGGAAAGGAAATCTCCTTAATCTTAGCAAAGAATTTTAGCAAATCAGCATTTTAAGGTAGAAAAGTCTTCCATTGGAGAATTTTATCTGTACTATGTGCAAAATGCACATATTTTCTTGAGGAACAATTGTTTGTGCCTGAGAAAACTCCCGAATTAACTGCAAGAGAAGTACAGAGGAGAATACTTCTGATATTTGGTAATCATGTTTTTCTCCTAACTTCATGGTTATTGCTGAATTATTACTATTATTACTATGACTATTATTATTATTACTTAGTTAATAAAACAATTCTTATAATTCAGCCTGGAACAGGGAGAAGTTCCGGGAAAAGACTGTGTGGTCTGAGATGAAATTAGAGATAATTGCTTTCAAACAAGGAGCTCAGATGCCAAGATTACAGCATTGTTTACAATGATAAAATAAACAGATTTTAGAACATAAAGGAGATATTATACCTAGGCAAAGAGTACTGTAATGCACTGTGCAGAAGTGAAAGTAACAGCTGTAGCATGAATAGTGACAGAGTAGTAAGTTTTAATTTAAGATTCATCGTCATGGTGAATGTGGAGGAGCAGTGCTAAAATTACATTTGTACAATTTTCTCCTTCCTCTGCTCTGAATCAAGATCTTTCTGCACCATTAAATTTCAGCGTATCTTCTGGCTTGAACTGTGAAATGTTACTTTAATATTTATCTATATGTGTGTATTTTATTTTTTTTATTTATGTGAGAAGGGAGACCGAAGAAGGGAGAAAATTGTATTTTGTTTAATTTGCTTGTCACGTTGTTTATTTGGGAGAATTGAATTTTGAAAGCTCTTTTTGAGAAACCTGGGGGACCTGAAAGTCTACCTTTCATTTTCACTTCTGAAGCCCCTTGCCTTGATTCCTAGAGCTGCAGATTGTTTCCTAACTGTAAATCACTCAGTTACGAGGTCTAACATTTCCAATTATAATGTCTCAGTAGGTTCTCCCAGAGAAAGCTATGGAAGGCTGCACTGTCACACCATTACCTGGCCACGCTAGTGAGATGGCAATCTGCCACTTCTGCCAGCCAAGCTCAAAGCACATCCTTGCTGCTCACCTATTTGTTTTCTAAAGGCTCTTTAGTCTTGTTTTCTACCCTGCTTTATTCATAGGATCCTTCCAATTCTCACATTCATTACTATGCCATGGCTTTATTTTTACTCCTGTCACCTTCTTCTATTAAATCCTTTCTTATTTCCCTGTGTACATTTTCTCCTTGTATTTTCTGACTATTCAGGAGTCTCTGGAACCTCCATTCCCACTTTCCATCCTTTCTGTATGGTCTCTTTGGTGTCCTACCTGGGCTCTCGGATGAGCTTCTTGCCAGTGTTTCCCAGTTTTCTTCCTATGACAAGTTCTGTATGTTCCCTCTCACCCCCTTCAAGCTTTGTTCTTCCAGTCCTAGCAAAAGGTCTGTATTTCTGCCATTTCTCCTTATCTTCTTACCCTTTCAGGACTTCCCATGTGTTTTGTGTGAAGTAGATAGGCAATGAGTTATTTAAGATATCGTGTACATTTCATTCGGAGAATAATATGCCATTAGATTTACAGCCCATTACAATTATCCTTACCATGGTTAAGCTAGCTATGATTTAACATAAATGTCTATCTCTATTGCTGTTCCCCTTCTGATTCAGAGATCTTTCACTGATCATTTCATACCTTTGCTATGCTAAGTGTTGTCATTATTGTTTTTCCTGTCCTTTACCCTTTCCTTACTCATCTTCTGTCCAAAATTTCCCTTCATTTGTCCATTTTATTCCAATTCTACAATTATCATGGAGAATGCAGATGTAGTTCTCCACAATAAAATGTTTACATATCCTACAGATTTCTACTGGAAATGCAAGGAGCATCTTGTATGGACTGCAGGTTCCTTCTTGACTTTGTTCTGCATTTATGCTGCTGAGGACTCACTTATCGGTCAGTGTTAATAGCACGAGAATAGGACAGGTTTTACACTACTCAATACTATTGCTGTATACGATGTAACATTATAATTCCATTTTCTGCAGGTATTCCTGCAAATTTCTACAGGCATAGGAAATAAAGAAAAAAGCCCCAGAAAGCCCTTAAAAACATTTCAGCTGCTAAAGTGTGATTACTGAGTATTCTATCATTAAGAAATTGCCCAAATCCCTGTTTCACTCCTTCAGAACAGGGACTGCGAGCATTGTGGCTGCTAGGAAGGCAAGATGTGGGTGGCTTGGTGGGCTGTGGATGTTGGAGTTATTATCCAGTAGTTTTCTAGTTTTTAAAACACTATTTTTTTCAGGTTGAAAAGTTCACCCAACATTTGTTTAGCAACTTGAAATACAGACTTCACATTTTTCCAGAACTTTCTTACTTTTACTCGTGAAGATTTCAAAGTATAAAATCTTCAAATAACTTTTTGTCCTTTCATAACATTCCTGCAACATGGGAGATGAATTTATTTTATGCCCTGCAAGTTCTCTTACATTTTAAATGTATCAACCTGTCACACTGATGTATTTTTTTTTTGAAGGTTAACTTCTTCTTTTTCCTTCTGTCTTTCATATAGCCTCCTCTGTCTTAAGCAGGAAAATATTGATAGGCTTTCTTTGGAAAATCCTTCTTTAGTTATTCCTGCTGTTCTATTTCTGAATTATAGATACTTTATGGATTTTTTTTCAGTATCATCATAGGCTGTGATCTTTTTTGATCTCAAGGGGAAGATGGCATAGAGATTCATTATTTATTTACTAAGTACTCAAGGTATTCTGAGCTGGTCATATCAGTATTTCGGTGGTAGATCTCAAAGGACAATGCAGATATAGGATAATTTATTGAGAAGTGTAGATTTCAATGAACTCATTTATCTTTTTGTTTGTCTATCCAGCCTACTGCAGTTAGATGCAGCTTCAGCCAATGCATGGCTGTCATTTTTTGGATGAGAAACATAATAGAATTCTCAAGTACTTCCTCAACTTCTTAACCAAAGAAGAGGATTTTGTTTTTACTCTGGTTAATGGACAGATACATTTGCCTCTTCAAACAGACTTTTAAATAGTTTAACACACTTATATTTTCAATTTATTGTCTACTGATATTTAACATTGCAGGCAGTGTCTGCTTTCAATTTTGATGTCAGATCCTCAGTTTAAAACAAATAAGTTTTTTTTTTCATTAAATCTCATTTGATTTTTAAAATAGCAAGAGTTTGACTCATGTTCTTTAGCATTAGAAATGGTCTTAGCATCATTATTTTGCTCATATAGATTTTAACCTTCCTGTAAAAGTGTATATTTTATTTACTCAGTGCTTTATATCTTATACTGACTTTCATTACTTTCCTGTTGCAGGGAAAATCAGATGGTACATATGTATGCTTTTCAAAATACTGGTTATTATTCAGGTGAGCTGTCAAAATGCCTTTGAAAATCTAATAATTGTTCATGTAAAGAATAATAACCTTGTACAATGTTATTCAAAATTATAACACAATAGGCCGTGTGATTTAATAGCTGTAGATTAAAAAAGCAATGTGGTAATAACATTTGCCTAAGGTTGTAAGATTTTGCATGTGTTAACACACCTAACAAGCCTTTGTTGTGAATTGCTGTCTAAAAACAATGGACTTTGCAGTCACCGACGCTTTGTCAAATCTTCTACAATGTTTTATACATGTAACAATGTTGTAGTGGAATTTGCTTGATTCTGTAATAATGTTTCTTAGTTGAGGTATTCTTTGCAGATATAATAAGTCACAACAATGTCTTAAAATTGCTTTTTACTTGTTTATAAAAATGTTAATAACTTAAAAATATTTTTACCTGAATGAGAGAAGTTATTTATGCAATAATCACAATTCTAATTAAATGTATATACATTATTTGTCCCTGTTTTATCTCAGAACATTTTACGTGAGTTACATTAATATCAATATTTCATTCCTTTTTTTTTAAAGCAGAAGTATGACACTGATGTCTAGGACTTTGACCTTTTTCTATATAAAGGTATGCAAGAGAAACTGTGACGTAGAGCTCTATTTTCTGTCACATAGATATTCTAAGAAATCTTCTAGTTTAAGTCATTTAGGTGACACTAATCTCAGGAATTCAGAATGACAAAACATGCTAATAACTTTTTGAGCTGATCACTATGACAAATTTCATCTTTTTTAATGAACATTTTGAATCAACCTCAGGCTTTTACTATGATCCTTTCACCTATTATACAGCCAGAAGTTCTCAATGTTTAGACTTGACATACTTGCTAGGGGAGTTCTAGCATAATCTTGGGATGACCTGTAACTGCTTTATCTGCAGAAGTGTTTTAAACAGACCATATTTGAGCTGCATTTGTAAGCTAACAGTCATAATAGAGTTCATGTATATAGTCTATTATGTGCTCACTTTTACAGGATAATAACCAACTTGTTTTTGAAAATATTATGTTTAGTTATTGGACTTGCGGATATTTAAACTGATCACTTAATGTAGTTCCTGCAGTGCAATTTCATACATTCATACATTGCAGGCAGAAGATATTTACAATAAATTAGAGGGCACTTACTGACTCTATATTGGGCATTGCAGACTGAGGTCATTATGGGAAAGCTGAAGGATGCTTATTTATGGCAAAAACTGCCAGTAAGATCAGCAACTCACTAATGAGAGCATTATTTATTAAATTTAGGAATTATACTATTGCATTTCAGGTTCCCAAGGGAAAGTCCAATCCCATTAGTTATCTTTCTTTGCATGGCTGAAACTTCAGTGCAATAACAGAAACAGCCAGTGACTTGTATAAACAAATACCATTGTCCTGGAGACTTGCCTGGGCACATTGGTGGTAAAAGCTTTCTGACAGCTTTCCTATCAGAAAAAGAAGAATTCCATGAGCTTGGATGTACACTTCAAAACTTTGACGCTGGATCTTAGCATCATTATGCCAGCTTTTCAAGAAAATTTTCTAGCCCTGGCTGAATTGCTCTTGGTCAATATAGATTAAAGATTACTTGATACAACAGCTAAGATTTTTTTTTCCCTTTCAACTAATCAACATTACAATTGTAGGACTGAGAGAACTCTTAGTAATTGTACTGAACTTGACAGTCACAATGGGTGGAACAAAATGAAGAGATGTATTTCAAAAGAAAGTTGAAAAAATATCTTTTAAAATTCTTCTTCTTCTTCTTCTTCTTCTTCTTCTTCTTCTTCTTCTTCTTCTTCTTCTTCTTCTTCTTCTTCTTCTTCTCCTTCTTCTTCTTCTTCTTCTTCCTCTTCTTCCTCTTCTTCTTCCTTCTCTTCTTTCTCTTCTTCTTCCTCCTCTTCTTCCTCTTCTACTTCCTGTTCTTCTTCTTTCTCTTCTTCTTCCTCTTCTGCTGCTGCTGCTTCTTTGTATTTGTTTTTTCCCTAATTGTAAAGTCTTCCTCAGCTACTGGCTATATGGCTCTTATTCACATAGTTGCAGCATTATGTTCATTACAGGGAAATACACAAAACTGCAATTTCTTTTTTCCTCATATGAGATAGTTCCTTGTTTGTTTTGTGATTATTATCACAGTCATTAAATTTCCACACAACAGAACAAGAGTCCAACACCAGAGCTACACAGAGACATTTTTGGTTCTAACGTTACTTACCCCAGATGTTTCTACATCTGGTCTTCCCACTGTGACCAGAAGCTTTCTCTGGGAAGTGACAAGAACTGCTGGCAATATTTAAGTCTGTTTTACTATAGTTGATACTCACCACAGGAAGATGCTTGCAGTGATCGTCACTTCTCTGCTTCACCTTACAGCTTTCTATATTACAACTTTTTATGGAAAGCTATAAACATTTACCTTTGAGGAGAAGTAAATGGTGGCTTGTCGAGGTCAACAGAAGGAAATAAAATACCATACATTGTGGGCAAATTATAATCTGTGTTCTTTGTAAACTGTAGTTACATTTACCCTGAAGAAATTCTCTGACAGATTATTTAAAGAGAAAAAAAAAAATCAACCATGGTTGGGTACATGAAAACATGAATTTAGATTTGTTCAGATATCCATACTTTAAAATTGAGAAAATATATAATGTGATATCAATAAAAGATTAATTTGAGAAGAGAATTTTGATATAAAATGAAGATGCAAGATACTGTTCTTTTATTATATTTGTCAGGGTTTACGTCTAAGATAGGATTTAAACTGAAAGTAGTAACAAATGAAATCAAGACAATTAAAACTTCTTGAAATGGTATGTTGTATGTTTTATTAATAATATCAAATTGAATTCTTTCTCCATGGAGTTACCAGTGGTATTATTTGCATTTTAGAGGGAAGTGATGATGCATGTAACACTTATTTAGTGGAAAAATGGATTTCTATTTGGAAGCTTTCTGGGTTTTGCACCCTCTCAGAGATGTGCTGGGGGTAATCAATTGAAAAAGAAAAAAAAAACAAAAACAAAAAAATAAAAAAACTTTTCAGATTTCTGGTTAAATACATCTCTCTTTTTTATTTTTTCTATCATTTTTTTCCTGTATTTCAGTACCATCACAAATAAACATATAGAATTAAAAAATGTTTTTGTGAGTCTTAGGTTTAAATCCTAACGCAATTATTGGTGAGGTGACTTACTTACTTAAAATAAATCACAAAGAGAGCAATAATGGAAAGTTTTGGAGATTTGCTGCAACACTGGACTTTCAAAATTATCATTAAAATATATCAGACTTGCTAAAAAAGGGAGCATGCTACTTTTTTTATTTGAGAAATTTTGGTGATAAAAATGCTAATGTAACCACTTCAAAATAGATAGTTCCTTGTTGGATGTAAAAACTATCAGCTTTTGCTTTAGATCAGAGATTCTTCAGAAGGAGAAATTCTGGAATGTATGTGAAATCTCTTGTAAAATTAGTGCTGTTTCTGGATAGTAGACCTTTTCTCACTTCCTATAATGAATTACTTGAATAAAATAGAGATCTCAGCCTCACTTATTCATAGCATGAAAAAATTAAGTCAGGTTTCACATGAACTCAGTTTGAAAAAGTAGAGAAGAGTACAGTACCTAGCCTAGTTACATGTAACAGTAACTATTATAGAGGACAAATATTCAATTAGTTCATTTTCATGCAGCACATGCAGTGGTCAACAATAATATGAGACACTTGAACAATTCAGTATTTCATACTTAAAAATATGGATAGGTTTATTATTTTAGTGCCAGAAATTTACCCAGTCCTTGGTGTGATTTTAACTAGTCTGCCAGATCACATTTCAATGCCTGATCTACAAGATCATCTCTTAATCTGGTTATCAGAACTTCATTTCTACTGTTATCCTTAGCACGTTTCTATCAAGCATATGGTGAAATTTATCTTAATCATTAGAGCAAAAAGTGATACAAAGGAGAACATCTTGATTAAGTGTGGATAATCCTTCTTTATTCCTATAAAGAATGTGATATAGTTTGCTTCATTTATACACTTTGTTTTTCCATAACAGTCTTTTCAAGAATACAAGATTAGTTGCTAGCTTTTCCAGAGCAAGGAAAAGTAAACTGCACATACATTTACAGGAAGAGGCAACAAAAAAGCTTTATTGTTTGTTCCTTTTCTAACTGTGACATTTTTTGTGTTTTTATGTGTTAATATATTGTGTGTTTTCTGTTTCTTCAATATTAGCTCTTAATACCCTGTAACAGTAATGGGTGTTATGGAAAATAGTAGAATAAGTGAAAAATAAAATAAGCATTTTTGTTGTTGTTGTTGTTTTAGATGAATGATACAGATATAAGTAAAAATAAAATTTCCCTTGGGGCTACCCTAAAGCTTTTCTTTTTTATGTATAACTAAAAGATTTTAGCAGGTATATAAACAACAACAGTTTAATGAATAAGAAGATTTTTAAAGAGTTCAGTTCCAGGTGAGCAGTAGTTCTGAATCATATAAAACTGTGGAATTAGAAAGCTTTCCTCCTACAACATTCACTGGAAAAAAAATGAAATTAAAAAAAAAAAAAAAAACTCATTGTAAATACTCTATTTGCATATGAGGAAAACATTAATATCCTGTTATCTACTTTCTCTCCATGAGTTTGCAGAAATCCCCTAAATTAGATTACAGCTTTTAATCTATGTGAGCAGGATGCCAAGGGAAAATAGATAAAGGAAGAATCCTTAAAGAAAATTTTTGCTTCTGTCCTGACTGTTTAAGTGAAATGCTCCCCAAACAGCCATTAGCTGGGAGGAAAACCAAAGATCAAAAGGAAGCACAGAGATGAAACCTATGAAACTGATTAACCATTATATGGTAGCAACAGGGATTCTGTGACATCTAAGTATTTCAGACTGGTAAAAAATAATAAACACTAAACCAAACCTAAAGAAAACAAAACAAAACAAAAAAACAAACAAGCAAAGGAAAAATATTTCTCTTAATTCTGACAAGAGAAATAAGATGGTATTAAAAAAAAATCAATTCTGCCTCCATTCCATTGTATACAGTTATTCACACACTTTTGCTCAGCTCCTTTGTCACAGGATGGTTCTTGAACAATCATTGTCACACCTGTTTTACAACTTTTAAAAATAAATAATAAATGTTAAATAATATGTGTGCTGGGATTATATATCTTTACTGAATAAGGACACTGCATTTATCAAAAAGACAGAATAATGACTAATATATAAAAGGAAGAAAAAAAAAGAAATAAAGCACAATGTCAAATCCTATGTGAATAGATCTTTTAAAAATTATCATCAAGAGTGTCTCTTAAACTGTTGTTTTCTTAAATGCTTTATAGTTTTCAGGGAAAAGATAATAGAGAGATTAAATTCTTAGAAACTGGTTAGAGTTAAAACAAAAAAATTAATTTGTCCAATGTCATTTTTCTTCAGGAATGAGGACCAATTTTATATTGGATCTACAATCTCCAGTAACACTGGAAGTCTTACAGAACTATCCTTTTTTATTTCTAAGGTAATATTATTGATCATGGAATACCTATGGTCCCCTTTTGGGATGATTTTTAGTTCCTTAGAATAATATAAACACAGCTTGTTCCCAGTATTTCCATTACAGTTATTCTTTATAAGTGCTAATATAACCAATGCTATAATTTTAAAAGTAGTTAGTTCTCTAACACTCTCAGTGTGTCTCCCTGTTGATATTTCTGATCTGCAGATTTCCTCCTCCATTGAACCGGTCCATCTGTTTGGTAGTTTGGAGAAACAAGCTGGAGAGCTGGTTTTCATACTCTTTAAAATGCTAGAATGACTAGGAGAATGCCGTATAAATTAATTGCTCAAAATGCTCTAAAATATATTCTCTTACTTAAGCTTTTGTTGTTATTGACTGAATACTTTTTACACTTTCTGCTTTAGTTACGTCTAAGCACATTTTGAATAAAACTAACATCATATTTTATTAAGCACTTTCAAAGTTGAGATAGACTATCCACTATATTTTCGAAAAGATTGCTAAGAATTGTATTCTGTTAGTTCTAAAAACTTACAGGTTTCTTCTAATTATGTATATTCTTTCTTTTCCTTTTTTCAAATAGAAGTATGTGATATGACATTTCAGAGGCTGGGCTTAGCAGACAAAGAAAAAGAAATCGTAAGAAAAGGAAGAAAGAAATCAACAACAGAAAACACTCATGGATACACATACATACAATGTGCAGTGCTCAAGAATGCAACTCTTTAAAACATAAAGTATTTGGGAGTGTTTTTTCTTTGGAACTCTGTCAAAAGAAGGCTTTAATGCAGAGAGGTCATCCCACCTCCATTTCCTCTGAGAGGAAAAACAGCATTTCTAGATAAGTATATAAAAAAAAAGCTAAATTTATTTAAACATGACTCTTCTAGATAGGACTCACACTTTACCTCACTAAACCCATCATACATTGTAAAATGCCTGAGGATGTAGATCATATGCTTATGGAAAACAAAACAAAGTAAAACAAAAAAAGTGAAAAGTCATGTCTGGGTTAACCAAATACAATTTCAAATACATAAACATTTCAGATAGCATTAACCAACGTATTCACAAAAAGGTTGGAGAAGGTTTTTTTAAAGCAAATTTCTCAAGGCTGCAATAAAAGTCTTTAGTTAAAAAAAAAAAAAAAAGAAAAGAAAAACAGATATAACAGGCATAACATTCTTTGACAGTCTGAGAGCCTTCAGTTACCATGCATTTTTATCCCAAGTGTTAGCTCCAACTGTCCACAGTTTTTTAAAGGTCTTAGGATGTCTGAAAGCAATTATATTTAATGAAAACCTTATAATAATGTGCAGTTTGATTCACTGTCAAAACTAGGTTTGCTTCAATACCAACAAAAATATATGCTATCTTTACTGTCACTTGAGTGACAGTAACACACTGAAGTGTGTTACTTAAGACCTTGATTGTATAATGTATTGAAAGGCATTTCCTTGAGTCTCAAGTCCTGTCAATACAGAATGAAGAGACCTGATTAAAATCAATTACATGCTTATGTGCTTTTCAGGATCAGAGTTAGTATGAGCAGCACAGTTATTATTCTACAGCTTAGTAATTCTGTCTTTGTAATTTTTTAATTGTTGTATATAGTTGTAGTAAAACACATCTCTCTCTCTTTTGTATTTAAATCTGCTTACAAAATTATTAAAGCTTCTTTCCAGATCATTCACCTGGCTACACATTGTTCTGTGATCAGTCATGCAAGCATTTTCCTCCTTTGAATTTGCTTTAGGAGCCATTCTGACATTGACTTCCATGCCAAAATAGCTTTTTCATCTCTCTCCTCTCCCTGTCCTTACAGTATTTCATTGCTAGCTGAAACTTTTGTCACAGAGGAGTTTATATGTAGAATGCATACATAATTATATGTGATTTGGGTGTGTAATGTTTTCAAATGTGTGTTAGTCTATTGTTCTATACCAAATCACATAATTGCATGTAATTCCACATTTTATAATACCTTTTTATATAATATATATTTTACTTATAAGCATTTTACTTACTTAGGGTTTCTTCTTCTCATTACAGTCCAAGGCAATCACCTTCACCTGAGGATGAGGAAAAATGGAAGATAAATCATTGTAAAATATAAGCAAGGCATTTCCTGTACTTGCACAGGTATCCTCAAACTATCCAGTCTTCCTCTGTCACTATATTAGATTACATGATGGTATCTATTTTGCTGTCCTCTGTCTCCCTAAAGAATTTTATGCTTTACCGGTCTTCAAATATGCTATTTCCTTTTACTTAATG
The DNA here is from genome assembly GCA_013389825.1 of Crypturellus undulatus. Lineage (NCBI taxonomy): Eukaryota > Metazoa > Chordata > Aves > Tinamiformes > Tinamidae > Crypturellus > Crypturellus undulatus. The sequence goes on from VWPW01031448.1 coordinate 747,593, forward strand.
CTTGTACGAGTTTATCTTAGATGCATTAGCTTGCATTTTCAAAGGTTGAATGAATTTCAGTTAGCTACCTGCGGACATTTTAGAATTATAAACTCTTCTTGTCACTTTGTTTTTTTTTTTTTAATCCTGTTATCTGTAATGCCTTCCATTTTGTACCACTGTAACAGAAAGTATCCTCTTTGTATTTAATTTTTTATTTAGATGATTAACTAAAAATATAACTGACGTTTACCTTCACAGAGGATGCTCCAGGACCACTGAAATCAAAGAGTATTTGCCTTCCTCATTTATAATCTTAAGTCTCTTTTTCAGTTTTGGTATCTTTTATTTTTCACTGTCTCCATTTGTGAGTTGCTAAAGACTGTATATGAGTGATTTTTTTCTGGCAAAACACCCAGATCATGAGGTAACTGAAGGTATTGATCTAGTTCTTAGTCACAGAACCAGGAGGCCTTGTCTCAGCTTCAGTGTTAGTGAAAGTATGTTTTAAAAATAGTTACCCAATCACATCTGAAAAGTAGAATAGAAAAAAAAATGCTAAAATGAAGAGCTCCTCCTGCATGCATCCTACATTGCAAGTTTCAGCTGTAGTTTTGTAGCCCATTAGAAAATAGACATATGCTGACACTATCAGCCTGAAATTAGCCCCTATTTCACCTCAGGATCCTGTTCTTCTAGCCGTCGTCACTGCCTATCTGCAGGATGACTCCTTTTCAGAATGGAGGAGCAAAGTCTCACTCCAGATCAATTCTGGGAGCAGCTGGGTGGTCCCAGAAACAACTCTAAAAGACTGTGTGAAGAGGCCTCTGTAAGCTCTTACAGCCATTTCTTGCGCTGTAAACCATCACAGTAGATATATCTTTCTTCAGCCTATGTAAGACTTCTTATTATCTTGGATATATTGTAAAAGACTTATAATTCTTAAGGAACCTTAACCAAATTCTATAAATATATCTATCATCGGAAGACCCATGTGGAGTCAGATGAAACATACCATGTATATATGCTGTGATCCTCGTCTAGACAGCTGGAGTTAAGTTAGGAGTACGCCAGGGAGTTCTTTTACAAGAAGAAGCAACTGTGACCACCTGTGGATCTAAGGCAGGGGGCTTTCAGTTGTAGGAGATATTTGCAATATTCCCATACATCCTAACTTGGTCAGAAAGAGAAATCTGAATCCCAGAATTGGCCTAATAAGAATCAGCATACTTATATGCCGGGAATAAGTAGTGGACAAATGTGTTTGACTTCTGGAAACCTCTAAATGAACAGGCACAAAGGCTTGTAAGATACGTACCAAGCCAGGGATTGAACTAGGTACACATTATTCAGGTGCAGAGAGATTACTGTAAAGAGGTCTAGTAAGAACAGAATGTTCCAGTTGAACAGGAACAGGAGCAATATAGATTAAGTGACTTATGCTGTAGCTGGTTGCCAGTGCGGATTCATCTTCTCTGCCATTCTGATAACAAATGATCATCTGGGCAAGAGGTATGTGTAAATGCAGTGTCATCAGGACATTTTGAGAAAAGTCGTTGAACTGCCACAGCTGGAAGAAAATTCCAGGAATACATGCATGCCCTGGGCAGATAGTTCTGCATTTCAGACCAGCCCTCCTTGTATTCAGGCTAAAAGCCCATTTGTGCAATCACAGAACAAAACGTTCTCCAGAGCTGCAGATGGCTGAGCACATGCAGTAAATCAGCCCAGCAACTGTCAGCGAAGGTAGTGTTTAGACTCATTTGTGGGTAGGAAGTAGGCTGTGGATGTGGCCATTGAAAGTAGTATAGTTGAAGTCATGGGGATTTAAGTAGCCAGATCTCTCCAGAGTGACTATATTCAGCTGGGAGGGTAGAATATTAGGTCAATCTGTGAGTGTCGAGACATGACTCTTTGCCTGACTCTTGAGTTGTTAGGTGGTGTTTAACAAGACAGAAAATATAAGTCATAAAAAGATGGAATACACAAATACTTTCAACAGACCAAAGATTCATAAAAGACGTATTCTTGCAGTAACACTATTTTCATTGCACAGAAAACGTCATTTGAGTAATCTTCAGTAAAACTTAGAAGTCTTCCTCCTTTGTCTATCCTCTATTTCTTCTATACAGTAACTCCTTAAAGAAATATTTTTAGTCAAGCTCTCTCATACGAGCTTAGATACAATCCTGAGCTAGATAGCTCAGGACATTTTCATTTAGATCACCTGCCATTACTGATAAAACTAACCTCAGAAGTAACAGCTGAGCACTCTTAAACTTTAGGGCATATGGCATCTGAATTTCATTCTTGCAGCTCAAAACAGTCACTACTGGTAGCTCATCTGGTTTATTTATTGCTCAAATACCTTGCATTTGTATGTATAAGTCCAAGAATATTGTCTTAAAAATACATCTATATTATCCACCTTATTCCCTTAGGGCTCTCTCCTTCATATTTGTTATAACTTTGCCCTCACAGACATTTTCATTTCTGAGAGCCAAGGACTCTTCCAAGCTATGGAATTTTAAAATTAGTTTCAGTCTTAACTATGAAATGCCTTGTTTTTGGCAAGATCAATAAAAGAATCAAAAGATAGCTTTTCTGAATTGATATTATAATTGTATCAGAAATTTGTTTATTTGGTGTGACTGTTCTTAAATGGTGCTATTTGAAAATCACATTTCAAAAATACATTGATCCCAATAGCTTTTTAAATCTTTGGGTTATCTATTTCAGGTAAAATTTAAAACACACTACTATGTATTACGAAATGGAGTTCAGTGCTTCAGGCATTTCAGCTTAAAATGGTACAAAAAATATCTGTTTTGTAAATGCCTTTTTTAATAGCATACCGAATAGTGTGCATAAATGTTAATGTAACAATATAAAACATATGGAGAATTATACATACACGTCAATTCATAATAGGTATTTCTGCAAAGGATTTAGTCTCAGGATTGGGCTATTGTACATAAAATGGTATATTTTCTTACTCATTCGTGTTATGTTTAGTTTCTTCTCAGTATCACTAAATTTTTCTGTCCTATTTTTGAGATGGTTAATCTTCTGTTATAATCATATCTCAGTATTATCATTTTGAGGTTTTCAGTGCTTAATTTCTTTTCTTGGCTGTACAAATTATTTTCATGTCCCCTGCAGCCAAGTACAATAATTTTCACTGACTACAGTAATGAGGGCAGAACTGATTAAGTATCGTCTCCCATCCCGCTAAACTCAGACAACTAGATGCCTGTCAGGATCTAGGGACTTTTTCTAGAGATTTTTTTCCCCAAAAATAAATGAGAATTTTCTGATTAGAGGTTTATATTCCTGTCAGAAATAAATATATGAACAGATGAATCATTATGATGTTGGAATGCATAGTCTCAGCATTTAGAACAAAACCCTTTAGCACAAGGAGGAAAAGTAATGTTGTAGTACTGTAGACATCAATATGATACCACTGTTTAGAGAAAAGATAGGAAATATTGGCTTAGACCAGTAGCGCATTTCCTCTGTGTCATGTAATATAAAAACTTGTATTTCTTGTTAGCTGGAAATCTTAAAAAGACAGCCCAGAAACAAGACTAGCAGAATTACAAAAGTATGAACAAATAGCTAAATTCCAGTACAGTATCTTCAGTGATATTAGTGTTTGTTAATATTTGGTTATTCTCATGGCATGGTTGCGACCGGCACAGTTGTCCTCAAAAGGAAAACATTACCTCAGGCCAAACAATATGGAAGGACTTGGAATCTCCAAGGAACTGGTGAAAGAATCTGATAGCTGTGAAAGTGTCATTAGCTAATGCAACACTAAAATATCCAAAAGCATAGCAGTGGTTCAGTAAAACAAACTAAGATGATGATAGATTTTTAAGTAATATATTGGAAAGTTAGATACAGTTGTTGATGCTAGGTAGGTGTTTACCTAGCATTGTCTTAATCTATGAGGGTTAAACTCTTCATAAATATTCTTTTATTTCCAAAATAGTCCTGGCAATGGTTGTTTTTACATAGTGTTTCCCATCTTTTGCATTTTAATGAAATGTTCAAGCAATGTTCAACCAGTTTTAATGCCAACAAACATATATGTTGTATAAAAACTGATATTGGAAATGAGAAAATAGAATCAAGAAGTATTTGTCAGTATTGTAGAAAATTAAACCAGCCAGGTAATTCTTGAGCACCTTTTTTAAATTACTGTGAATGAAATTTGATTCATAAAAATGTTCCTGCATAGAAAAGAATTTGCTACTATAATAAATAAATATTATGGCAGAATTCTTTCCAGAAATTTTTGCATGAATGTTTGAATAATTTTTTTTTATTATTATTTTCGTAGTAGAACAATTGTTAATTGATTGCTATGTACATTTATTTAGACAGGACTTTTGAGGCTCTTTTACAAAATGGAAGTCATTTATAGAAGGTCAAAATGTTATAGTAAAAAATAGCAGTGCGTTCTTCGAAAGACCACCAACAAAATCTTTGAAATAATGTATTTTTCTAATATCTAGTATAACACAGTATTTCTCAAAGTTCATAAAATTTACTCATGATCAACATTAGGTTAGGAGATCTGCTACAGTTAATCTCTTAGAGAACTGTAGTTGCTGTAGGCAGCAGTAACATTCTGCATTAAAGCATGCCTAACAAATATCAATGGGATGGTTTGTTCAGTGATGTCATTCTTTCTGGTTTGTGATACTTAGACTTGTTAAGAGTTTACTGACCTTCAGCTTGATAGCTACATTGGACATTTTCACTTGGGAACTGGAATAACTTTTTGCATGCCATTACAGGGCCTTACTCTCAGTAGGACCCATCTTTCTTGATATGAAAAACAAGTTGGAAGCTTTGCTTGGTTGAGGTTGTCCTTGGGAAGATGCAATAAGAAAGTGTGCTTTGCTTCTTACTATGAAGTAACATGTAGCACTGACAGAGTACTACCATTTTCAATAAGCCTTTGCAGGTAAGACTGCAGAAAAGTAGCAGCTTTAAAATATTGCTAGTAGAACCATTATTTCTTCTTCAGCTTCTTAAAAGAGAAGATTAAAAGATGATGGATTGTTTATCTTACAAAAATAGAGTCACAATAAATAGAATTTCTCTATTATAAATATACCAGGTTAGAAAACTCTGGCTAAGGAAAGAAGTTATAAATAAAAAAGGTTAATACATGAAAAGGTCATAAGTAATTCTAGACTGAAAATCAGAAAGCAGTTTCTAACTTTTGGAGGATTATGACATAATGTGTAAGAATTGTTTGAAAAGGCAGAACTTAGGGAAAAACTAAGGCCTAACAGAAGTTTTGGCATTACAAAACCTTGCTTGGGGTGATACACAGTTGCCACTGCTGGAATGGCTGGTACACACGGACTCTGCTCCTCCACGGTTCCCCAAGCAGCACAACCTGCCCTCCTTGCAGCTGCAAAGGGGAGTAACGGAGGCTGGAGCAGAGGGAAGACACCGCGGCCAAACTCTGTTGCACGTCCTGTACTGGCCTGCTGATAGGCTGCACAGTAGCTGTCCAACGGGAGATATACGGTAACATGTCCAGTGCTGAGCCAGCAAGGGTGGCAAATCATTCCTTTCGGATGAACCTTGCTTGAATTTTGCTCTTTACAAGCATTATAATGCCAACGCACACCTCCCTCTCAAAAGTTGCCTGCCTCTGAAGTACGAGCACTCCTCACAGTGCATGTGCCCTAGGCTTTCGATTGATTGTACCTTTAAATGAAAGTAAGAAACTTTATCATCAATCAATAACAAAAGTATGACTGCAAGCACTCAAGCTCCACTTAAACATAAAAAAATACCACACTTTCCAATAGAATAATAAAGGGAAAGAAACCCTATAGTCCTGAAAAGGAATTTGAAACAGGGCTGTGGAATAGGACAGTATTATCTGGTTACACGAGGGAAGGAAACTAGTACTTTTAGACAGATAATGCCTCTACTAACTCCTAAGAGTTTTTGCTCTTTTTCATGCATTGTTCAAATATATATTTTTTTTCTATGCAATCAATCAAAAAAACATTTAATGTCTTGTATTGTCTTAACAAAAATGTAACTTTTTTGTGGAAATGCCAAGTTCTACGTGCTCTTTTCAGTCATGAATTCTTCCTGCTTCCAGTGGCACCTTAGAATAGAAGGTTGTCCCCCCTATACTACAAACTCAGCAGACAGAGAAAGCTTTGCAAAGGAATATAGCTGCAATATTGAACAATTCTCCCTCTCTCTCTTTTTTTTTTTTAATCTTTTCTTGCCCTTAAGGTCTGACCTATGCTTTAAATCTCTTGTGGGAGATACCTTTTCTTGTGAGAAGATTTGTTTTCTCCCATTATATGTAAGTGCCACTCTCAAATATCAGTGTAGTTTTTTGATTTTTGCAGTGTTTTGCTGTTGGGAATGTAGAAACACATTTTGCTTAATTACTTCCCCACAATAGGTTTGAAAATTAGACTTAAATTCTAGCTTTAATGCTTCATTTAAGAGTCTTTTGGATAATGAAGCAGAAGAAAAGAAAAAAAAAATCAGCTTGAAAACTAACAGACAACAAAACCATGGCAAAAAATATAACAGAAAGCGAAAAGAATGGTGAAACTATATTTCTTAGAAATGGCTAGAAGTATAATATGAAAAGGAAAAAAAAAAAATAAGTACTTGAGGTTAAAATTGTACCAACTTGATTTTTGAAAAGAAAGACAAAAAATTTCTCCTACTGCTTCTTTCAGAAGAAAAGGACTCTCCAGGTAAACACACTTAAAATTCCAGATTTAAAACAAACAAACAAACAAAAAAACCCACAAAAAGCAGACATATATGATATTAAACTTAACGAACTCAATTTTTGGTCACATTTTTGAAAAGTCTCATCCCTCCCAGGTGTTCTTTTCTGTGAGAACATCCTGAGGTTTGAACACATATCCTCAAGCATGAGTGAAGTTGTCTATAGGCATTCTATATGAATATAAACTTTGGTTTTTATGCCTAAATATACATATATATACTAAGATCCAGGTTATAGAAATGCGTGAGAAAAGAGAAAAGATTGCTTTCTTGGCATCGCTACGGCTACCTCAATACATAGTTTTGTCCTTCGTGTTATGCCTAAAAAGGTCATAATAGTTCTTCCAGGCATAGCTAGTACTACCTGGCTGTGAAATTTTGAGTTTCCTTTCAGACAATTCCTCTGTTCCTTTCTCTGTCTTGTAGCTCCCAGGGTGAAAATTTTCAGTTAGTGCTTGTAGCCAAGACATTTCTGCTGATGATTTAAATGCTTCTGAGGAGAAGGACTATTATAAAGCAATAGGTATGCCCATGAAGCGTGACTGGTATAGGATTAAACTGTGAGAGATTGTGTGTGGGTGTTTTACTGAGAACACGCACTGCTCCAGGTTATATACATAGAGGAGCATATAACGTCACCTCTTGATCTGTCTGGAAGAGGATGACAGATGGATGGGTGCACCTTTCAGTCTGCATGCCAGATACTTAAATTGTATACATAATGATGACATCTCTTTTCTTTAATGCGAAGTAGCTTTCAGAGGAAAGAGTATAATTTAAGGTTAGCTTGTTTCAGTTGGTAAAACAGCAAAAGATACCAGAGATCTTCAGAAAGTCTATCTATACTAGGCTTGCACACAGGTAGACTGACAGTCTCCTTTTTCCTATATAAAATGTCAGAGAGAAGAAGACACATAAACAGAGAGCAAAATTATAATGGACACAATACAGAGACAGGAAAAGAAGTGCCCAAATGTTGCAGTTAAATTAAACCATGCACATGTACAGACACACCAAAATACTTAGCATGATAGTTTAAGGCAGACAGACCATATGGTCTCTTTAGCGATGTACGATGCTTTTCGCTGTCTTCCTCTCACTGCAAAAATAAAAAGTTGCATTCTGGGGGTGCCAGATGTCTTTTCAGTCAGCCAAGTTCACATTTAACAGTGTTTTTTCCCTAAACTTGACATAAACACAATGGCACGACCTACCAAGTAGCTTCCTCCTTACTCTGAGGAAAATAATTATTATAACAGAATATATGAAATAGTAGACAGCCTTAGATAGTTCCTCCTGGACAGGTTTCCAGTAAAGAAAAACTACCATTTATTAATTGTGGAAGAAAAATAAAGTTTGACTCCTGAAGCCATAAAAAGGAGAGACTCACATAGGGCATATATATATTCTACCATTTTTATTCCTTTATCAGCATATTTGCAAATATTTTCCGTCCATTTACTGGTGCCTTTCTCCAGTACTGTGACCCGTGGTTTGCAGTGCAGGACCCAGCTCAGTTGCCTAAAGAAAAGGCACAGTGAGTAAACAGGATGTCAGCATTATGTCTAAGGGCAAAGCGGGTGCAATATCATCTGGCTGTTTCCCTCTTCAGTATCGCACAAGCACCTGAAGCTCCTCAATGCTTTATCAACAGTGTTGCAAGATGGTTGTCTAAACAGGTATCAGTGAAGATGCGCATGAAGACTTGCCTTTCTCTGGCTTACTATACAATCCTGCCACTTCCCGGGGGACAATGTTTGCATTAGAGAAATGCCGAGAAAAATCAGGCCTCCTTCATGAAACAGTTTGGTACTTCTCAGGAGGAAATTCTAATCTTTGTTATATATCTAGTATTTTCTGTACTTGGCTAGTAAGTCAGTATTCTTGGAAGAAAAGAACAGCTTGAGGAGATTGACTCCCTTTTGGGTAACGGTCACAGTTATAGAGACATAGAAAATATTCCCAAATTCATTGAAGGCATTAGCTGTGCTCAGATTTAATGGATAAACTTGAACAATCATTAATTTTTCAAAAATAAGACATGACAGCTCAAAGCTTAGGTGTTTTAAGAATGTAATTAAAATTATGCACCCCAGATGACCCTGTATCCTGGAACATATGCTGATTTCTAAACATTCTGGTCAAAAAATAACTTATAGTGATAAACTGGAAAGCTTTTGAAATAATTTTATAAATTAAAAGGAATTCTTTTTTTTTTCTTTTTTTTTCTTTTTTTTTTTAACATTTTCAGCTATTTGTTAAGAATTATGCTTCCATGTCCTCCCTCTAAGAAATAGGGGTGAAAGACAGGATGGTGGTTTTTCATTTGTCTTTCCTCAACTCAAAACAAGTTTTTATTAGTGACTTTCCATCTCTTACTAGATGATAGCCACAAAATGTAGTTGTTTCTCTATGCTTGCCTGTGGGATTAATGACAAACTAGTCTTTCCTTGGATCTGCTTGTCAAGCTGCTCTGTCTTAATTCATTTCTAGTTCCTCCAGAAGCAAAATACAGAAATCTTCCTATTTAGAGGCTTCTTCTTTAGATATTTGCTATTAATGCAAGGCTGCAAGTCATGCTATATTCATTAGCTTCATTTAGATGCAGAAGTCACTGACAACCCAAGAAAATGCAAACATTGTTTAGATACTGTGGAACTCATTGCTGAGTGTAGCTCTGCACAGCAGCAGTTCACTTATTTAACCAAATAACACCAACATATGATGCAGACTACATTATTAGGGAACAAAGAGACACACTACTTCTTTTAATTAGACAGGAAAGCTTGCTCATGGTAAATGTTATTGAGAAAAAAAATCTCTTTTATTCCCTATCACCTGGCAATTTTTTGATGTCACAGTCACAAAACAAGGTACCTGAAAAGGGAGATTAAGGTCAAGAAAAATATTATGTGTGATGTATTTTCTAGAAAAAAAAAGTATTAAGGAAAAATATTTGGAGATTTGACATATAATAAATCTCCTTCATCACTGGAGGATTCAGGTTCCTTTTGATTTAATATTTTTAAAAAACACTTTTCTTCTGTTACTTTAAATAAAAAGAATTAAAAGCATTTGTAGTACATTTTAAAATTGCCTCAAGCAGTTAGAATCTACTTATTTCCTCCTTTTAATTGCAGTAGAGAAATACAAACATATATTAACTAGTATTGTCATTGATATTCAGGATAATTCTTTACCAAAGAGGAAAGAATAAAGGTGTACGTCCAAATTTAATTTCATGACTCCAAGACAAGTTTATGTAAGTGTAATAGTACATTTCTATCGACTTACAGCCTCATTCTTAATCTTCTCTTCTGAATTCCTCATATGAGGAAAACGCTTTTTACCTTGAGGGTAGTCAAATATTAAAACAAGTTGCCCAAAGAGGTTGTGGAATCTGTGTCTTTGGAGATATTCTAAACTCATCTGGACAGGGCCCTGAGCAATCTGATCTAATTGGCTCTGCTTTAAGTAGAGTGTTGGGCTAGGTGACCTCCAAAAGTCCCTTTCGACCGAAATTCTATTCTGTCATTTTACTCATTAATGTAACCTAATGTCAGTTAATATAATGTCACTTGAATCTGATGTCATATTTCATTTTTAAAATATATTAAGTATATTTATATAAATACAAAATATTAAATGTATTTTGCAAAATAACTACTATATGTTTTTATGTATGTATATACAAATGTATGTATGTATTTAAGTATGTATATATACACAAATACATATGTACACACACACACAAATAGAGGGTATCTATAAATGAATGGAATAAAGAACATTTCTTCTTCAGAAAATTTGTAAAGATAGAAAATTTTTAGAAAATTTTCTAAAGAAATTTCTTTAGAAGAAATGTTATCAGAATAAAGAAAGAGGAAATGACTCATTAACACATCTTCCAATAAATAAATGAAATTGTCAAGATTCTGGAAAACGTTGTATCTCTATTTTAAGTAATATTTTTTTTCTGTAGAAGAGCAGTCCCTAAAATGTTTAGCTAGTACTAATATTTGTTATCTGCCCTTGTCTTAGACTCTGAAATCTTTACTGCAAGCATAAAAACCTTGAAAATAATTTTGAGCATATGAAAATGAAGTCTTGACAAATTGTATTTTGTCAAGAACATAAAGAAAATCAATCTAGTGAAAACTGTATCAAGTCCATTGTCTATCATAACTACCCCCCATTGTGCTTCACAGTTATGCTCAACATAGTGACATAATGCAGAATGGCTCAGGAGTTTAAAATTATATATTTTGTATTCATAACACAAAAGTCACCTTGATTTTTTAGTTCTCCCATGCAATTATATTACCACTAACAAAGTGGAGGAGGGCTGAGCTGTCATTTGTGCAAACGGAGAAGCACATCGTGTATAATGTTTGACTGAAACACACAGAAAGTAGACGTTGCTGACTCTGATAAGGATGCAATGATGTTTGTGAGGACTACATTTAATGTATAGCTTGTTTATCATTGTTAATCTACTAGATATTTTGAAATATAGCCATCTATTATTTGATGCTGTAAAACTATTCTCTCAAGAGAACTTCAAGGAGGGATTGAAATTCAATCTTATGATATGATACAGAGTAACAGAGAAATAATACAGGGTGACAATTTCAGGGAATGTTCCCCACCACTTAGGATGCAATCTGAAGCCCTCTGAAAGTAAAAGGAAGAGAGTGATTTAATTCATACTTGAGATCTGACACCTCTCCCTTGTTCTGAGAGCTTAAATAGAACTCAAGGGGTACCAACCTTGATGTTTGTCCTCTAAAAATATTAGAACTTATTTACTGACAGGCAGGTTATTATCATTAAAACCTGCATCCTTTAGGAACCTAAAATCCTAAGTGAGAAGATGATGATGCGAACTAGAAAATTAGTTCTATTAAAATAAAATATATGTGGAATCTGGTCTCTTAGACAAAACAGTAGATGACATGGTGAAATATGGACTCCTTTGATCTAATGTTAAATTAATCTGTAAAATTTATTAGAAAGGGAATTTTGAATGGACTTTAGAGTGAAATAAATGTGGAAAGGAAGTTATGAATATAAACTTTTTCTTTATGTATTGGAATTAACTTGAGAATTTTCATGTCTCAGTCTTTGATATGTGCTTCCTTTTGCAGAATACCATTAGGAATCCACATGCATAATAACTGTCTCAGTATCTCAGCTTAATTTTTTCTTGAGAATATTTTCCCTCAATTGCTCTGTGATGGCAGGTGCTGCAACAAATGATGTTAGAAAGATGTTAGAAATCAGAGAAACTTCCAAATACTATCATTCTTAATGAAGAAATGAATTAATTCTTATGTTTTTCACAAAATATGCAAAAAGTAATGAAAGCAGAAAACTGTATATGGCTTTATATAAAGCTACTTATAAATGTATCTTTCTCTTTTTACTTTGACATTTCAGAATTCCTCCTGAAAGTCTACTTAACTTATCAGGTAGCTAAATGTTACTTTGTTAAGGATGGTTATTTTTGACCGTTTTTATGGACAATGCTGCTATGAACTTGGAAGACGAAATACAGATCTCATAAGGATAAATTTATGAAACTTGTCTTTTGGGCCTGAAAACTTTATCCAGAAATTCACTTCACTAAGGGCTATAGTTAGTCAAGTGTCTCCTCCATCTCTCAGTACTTCTTACTAGTTGATATAGATATCCCACTGCTCATTGTGTTTGCCACTCTAGCTATGACTCTACTTGTAAATAAAAAGGTTTGGATCCATTCTCATACCTTAAGAAAAGTTGCTAATACAGATTTTGCTGTGGATAGCTTACCGGCAAGTCTAGGTTGTGGCTGAGCAACCTCTGGATACAACCCAGCACCAATGCTAATTAGTGCATGGGACAGAAAAATGCCAACCTCCAACAAAGAGTGTATACAATTAACTATCAGTGCTTAAGACCAACATAAGGAGTGTTTTCTTTATTAATGTAAAGGTAACACCTTGTCCTCTGCCACATATGTGAATATTCTCAATAATTGTCCTCATTTACATAGATTGCAACTGAGGATACCAATGATTAACAGTATTGATCCTCATAGATCTGAATCCTAATATAGGGTATTTTGGATCTGCAGTGCTCGTAGGGTTATAAAATACATTAGCCAGTAGAGAGAGTGACTTGTGAAAACAGGAAAATTATTTAATTCATATGGTGCTTGAAATAATTTAAATACTGCCTGCAAAGAAAGAGATAAAAATCACATATGGCTACATAGCTGAATATTGTATAATTACATATGCATAGGTGGAAATTCTCTTTTACCTGGAATATGCAAAATGAGGAAGTATGGGTAAAGGGACCATTCTAATAGCATATACCCAGCAATGATATTTACACTTTCTCTGGGAGACATGAAGAAACATAAATATCCTTAGTTCAGATGATGATCTCAGCTCCAATGAAAACTCAGCAGGCATGCAACATTTATTTAGCAGAACTGGTCTAATGAGAAGTTAAATCAGCATTTGGACTGTTTCCGCTGCAAAATGATGGATGAGTTTCTAACATTCTCATAGGGCTTCCTTTATTGAGATGCAAATACAAATATAAGCTTAGGAGGCTAGGTGGTAGGTCTATCAAGACAGTCCGGTACGAATGAGAAAGAATTAGTATAATAATAAGCTGTAAATTTTCATTGACTTTTGACAAGTTTAACTAAACAACAGATGAAAGATCTATAAGGAATGCATCTTTTTAAAGGGCTTTGAGGAAAGAAACAGAATTGAACATTGTCAGAATCCCTTTCATTTGCAAAAAGAGATCTAGAAAAGTAAGTTCCTAAATAAATTCTTGAAAAATATGAAAATGTCCATGAAACTTCTATTAAAAATACTGCCTATTGCTTTATTTGTTGAAAGAAAATTTTTCTATTACTGCAAAACATAGTGCAGCAGTTGACATGAATTTTCTTACCCCATTAGACCCCATTAAAAAAAAAAAATCTTTTACATTTGTAAAGCCTGGCTACCTTTTTTCCTCAGCAAACAGCATATACATGAGATATCTTTAAGGGACAAAAGTCCTTTCTCAAGATTGTAGAGTATCAGCTAATCAATCATCTCCTGTTATAAATTACAGACCTTATGAAGGCAGAAATTGTGCTAGCTTCTAAGAAATACTTCCCATGCGATAGTCAGGTAGCTCCCATGCAGCACAATTCTGACTTGCGTAGAAAAGTTTTTGGCTGTATGCTCCATTGCATGGACTCCTGGCTTTTCAATCGATATTGTTATCTGAATCCTCAGGATGTGCAAAGTGACAGGAAAAGCAAGATTGGGCATTGTAATGATGAAGATGATGATAATGATGATGATGATGATAATAATAATAATATATAGGATTTAATTTTTATTGTTCATCTGTGGAAATGCTGATTCCACTTTACACATTCAGAGAGACCTCTAAAGAGTCTAAAGCAGTGATATAAAAAGAGATTGGATATCACATGAAATACTGTGTAAACATCAATTTTGAACATATCACATAAAATACTTTGTAAACAGCAATTTTGAACAACTCAAAATTTGTGTACCAATCTAGGCTCACAGTTAAAAAAAAACAGTGCTTAGAGATTGTTTTCCCAGTATTCTGAAAATAGAGAGCATAAAATATACAAGTACTGGATTGAAGACAAATTCATGATTCACAACTTGGTGTACACATATATATTATTCATCCTTGAATATATTTGCAGTTTTCCTACTTGTTCAATCTAGTGGATATATGTCTTCATTAATTTAGTTACTGTATAAACACATCAGTGTTTAAGTATATGTATGTGCATGTGCCATAAAATACAACAATTGCACGTTATAGGATACGAACGTGTGGTCATACATTTATAAAATTCATATTATGTAACTTTAGGCATCAAAAGTAGTTTTTTTAATGTAAAGTTTTTTGAACAGCTTCCAAATTTAGTGGAAAGAAATTGTCACGAGCTGGTATTTTTCTGTTTTAGTACAAATGGAGTCAGGTGGTGCCCACCTCTACATTGACCACAACTAGGATAGACTGAGTGCTTAATCACGTAGTAGGTTAGGCCAGAATCTAATCTGACACCGTGATCCATTTATAGTAGACATTAATACCTAATACATAATATTAAAACTTGATGAAGTCATTCTAGCTCTAGCTCTAGCTGTTCTAGTTAATGTACATAAAAACTAGTTAATGTACATATAAACTGTATCACAGCAGAAATATTAGTGGAAGTTTTTATTTTTATAAAGACACATTAAAGCACATTGGCTGTTTTATATCAATCGAGTTGAATTCACTGCTCTCCTCATTATTTACACCACCTGACGGTCTGTACATCTTTGTGTGTAGGCATGGTAATTGCAGCTAGAGCACAATTCTGAAAAGACTCCCATGCATGGCTTTGCTTATGAGACCAAAATGCATATAAAATATCCTGGCTTACTTGCTACTTCAGCTGATGCATTTATTCTCAATTACTGTCCTTCTTTGGGTGGGGGGAAGGCTGGAAGTAATATTGGAAGTATGTACATTGTCACTTGTTTTCATTTCTGATCTGTGTTTGTTTATCCATCAAAATGTGTCTTCAGGATGGAAATGGAAAAATGAAATTGGTTTACTATTTACTGAGCTCTGATGGTCATATGGGTGAAGGATTTCGTCTGGTCCTGGATGGTCATGTGAAGATATTAATATGGCTTATTGAAGCTGTTACACCAGGGTTAATCTGATAAAGCTCTTGGGATGACAATGCTCTTTATCCTATTGACACAAAGTATTAAAAGACTGTCATAACTTCACGCACATGCTATCTACAGAAGAGCTATTGCTAAAGTCCAGGATAGCAGTAAGGAAGAGCTAGATAAAAACCTTAGATGTAATGGCCAGCCAAAGCAGAGAAAGTTAAGGTAATGGGTTAATCACAAGGAATTTTCCCAGAGAAAACCAGTAGAAGAAAAAGTAACTATTTTTTTACCTTCCTTAGTTTTCAATAAGGAATGATATTGAAAATGGTAGAATGAACACAGACATGGTCTGAAACTATCAAAAACATCAATTAAATGCCAATGGTGCTAAATAATGCATTTTTTTTAACTCACAGAGTACCCAGTGATCTTCATAGTATAAAGATTTGGCTAAATTTGTGGTTATTTTCAGAGCAATTTCTCTGAGCAATTTCACATAAAGACTAACTTCATGTTGTGGCATAAGGAAAGTATTTCAGCAGGACATTAGCGAAATACCTGATCGAGCTTGGCCAGCATTTTAAGTGCATGTGCAAAGACCATAAGACCAATTTTCATGACATATATATGCTAATTTACTGTAGAATTAAAAGTAGGATACACATATATTTAAAATTGGTTTGGTACTTAATATATCACCTGGCTTGAGTGATATGTGAATAGAAAGTTGAAGAAATCCAATGTAGAATTAGAAACTCTCTTATACTGTTTTTATTTCTATTATTATTATTATGATGTAGGACTCCAAAAGCTTCAATACACTCAGCTCAAATTGTAGAGAAGACTATCCTTCTCTTTCCCTCTTTTCTTTGTACAGGAAAAAGTATTGAGATATTAGAGTTTGCTGTAATGAAATGTTCTTCACCACACACAAATCATAACTTATATCACAGACAAATCATAACTTATCATGTACAAAAGAAAGTAGAGGAGGAACAGCTGCGCTCTATTAGGTCATTGATTAATAACTTATATCTTAAAAATATTAACTGAAATCAAAGAATCACATTTTTTTCTTTTCTTTTTAGATATCTTTGTTCCTATGCAATGACTTTGAAGAGACACGGTATGATACATTGTTAAACAGTTCAAAATGACAGAATACCGTTTCGGTGAAGATCACTGGGTACTCTGCGAGTTTCGCGAGAAACAAATACTCTCCTTTAGCCAACACTTTCCTCGACTTATATTGCCTACCAGAGACTTAGAAATGCTCAAAATCCAGAGTCAGATTTTCTTTTGGAGGAAGGCCATGTTGCTGTGCTGACTGAGTAGAACATCTGTTTGTTAGACTGGGCCCCAAAACTTTTTAACCTTCATGTGATGTGATTCTACTAACAGGTCGAATCTTGGAGATATGATTATATTATCATTCTTTGTTTGCTTTACAGTTGTACTTAGGATTCTCAAACTAGAGCTAGGGTCACTTGTAAAGGACAGTATATAAAGTAGTAGAAGCCAGTGTTCAGTATTCTGTGATTCTATGATTTGAACTGGTCAGTTTGAACATGGACAGTTAAAATTGGGCAGTTTAAATGAATGAAATCAGGAGAATATTGGTTAGAAACTTCCTAGGCAAAATGCCTCCGATCTAATTTTAGGCTCTTAGCTAAGCATTCTCATTTATTTGAAGCCCCTTTATACTCAGCAGTGTAAGACAGAAACCTCTTATGAGCAATTCACAGTGTTTAAAAGTGGAGGAGCAGTTTCTAACCTAGGATTTATCTACCTGGTTTTTGATAGGCATCACAGCATGCCCAAAGGTTTTGGTCACCTAGTCCTCCAGGTCAAGACTGTTCAGAGCTTTTGGTATTTTCTGCCCAATCATGCATCTGAATTTCTTTCATGGAAAAGAACCGGAGCATCTGTTGGTGGATTTTGCATTGCCCTGTCTTCTGGGCCGTGGATACATGATCGGACAGAGTGCAAATTCAGAGGTGGTGGCACAACTGCAACAACTGCAGCACAAGCAAGGTGGAATAAACTAGGGCAGAGGTCCTATCTAACTACAAACAGATTTTGAACCATGTCCATTTTTTCTTATGAAATACTGTGACTAACTGTGCATTGCTATTGGTACTAGTTTGGTGAACCAGAGGGTAAAGATTTGTCTGCCTTGCCTCTTGTTTGCCTTGTCTCCCCAATGATTCTTCATTTAATGTTTCTTCATATAATAATGTAAAGAATGAGAAAGGACTTCGGAAGTTTGAGTGAATTCTGTATAACTTACATAATTAAATATGTAGAGATGTATTATTGAAAGTAACCCCAAAACTTAAAAGCATCTCCTCATCAAGAAATTAGAATACATCTGTTTATTCTTTTGAAATACTACCATTAAAACATTCGGTAAAACTTCAAAAATCCATGTAATCTAGATCACAAACTTGGCAGTAAATTGCATAATACAAAGCAAGTATTTACAGTTTAATAATAATTAGATAAATGATATGGAGATTGAATTCCCCATGTTAATTATTCCTTTTATTTGAATAGGCACACAACTGTGTATTTACTCAGTGAGAAGGTGAAGTTGTGTCTCAGTCATTTCATATTAGCTCAGGTTTTACGAGCTAAAACAAAGAAATGGAAGGGAGGAAAATTAAATGTATAAGAAGAAAGTCCACCTCTCTGTAAATTATTAAATACAGATGGGAAGCTCCTACACCACAACAGATGGCCAGCAACTACAAGCAAATTAGCATATAGACAACCATTACTGAATTCAATTAAATGTGAATCTAAATATTAATTAGGATTTAAAGGCGATAGCATAAGCAAATAAATTGCATGTTTCTGTAACATAGAGAAATCTGATTACAGAGGAGGGATATGTTGTCACTTACATTTGAATTTGACACCCTAATTACTATATGAATCACATGCAACTCTAGCATGGAGAATATCATATTTTATGTGCACTCTGCACTGTGGTCTGTTCTAATCTACAACTACTCAGTGGGAACTGACCTAAGACATGAATTAATGAATATTTTTTTCTTCCTTGCTGCTGTCTAGTGTTTCAAAGGCATTTCCAAGATTAGCTCCAATATATTGGTAAATACTCTAAAATATAAATGTATTTACCCTCAGAAATCTCTTTTCTGTCCCCAAAAGACATGTATCTCTGAACAGAAGTAATATTAGTTTGTATATTTTAACAGCCTGATTGAACAAAAATCTGTGGAGATTATCGAGATATATGATAAGATCAAAACCAACCAGTTTTGTAGGCTAATGACTTATTAAAGAATATATTAATTTGGAGAACAATAACTAACTCTTTTATCCCAGCACAGGAATGAGAGATCTGATATTCTAATCAAGCTCCAAAGTCGTAGTTATATCTTGTCTTCAGAGATTTCCCATAGTGCTTATATAAATTGCATATACACTTCCTAAAACGATCACTCTATACTAGCATTGTACTTGTTGCATGGCCATGGCTGAAAAGCAGACAATATTATCATTAGCTGTCATGTAAGCATTTACATGTTTTAAATTCACCTTTATCATTTTAAAATGTTCCTCTTTTAATTATTAACATTAAAAATAATTGTTACTTGGCTAGGAAATAGTAATATTGTGGTTGGTTATTCTGCCAAATATTTCCAGAACATAGGGGAACAATCTTCTTGGGAACAACTGTAGTAGTAAAAGGTGTTTGTTACCTTCCATATCCTGCAGGATTAATGCTGTTCCGGATGCAGTGTATCCATGGGATTGTACATCATCTGCCTCAAGTTAAACCACTAATCAAGTCATTAGAATTAACTCGGTTGATTTTTCCTATTGCTCACAGAATTCAAACAGCTATTCAGGTGCTCAGTGGGAGCATGAAAATGGGAAGCAGGAGCCTCTTGCAAAGGGACAGTAATGAACTGGAGGTAACACCTTTACGCACCCAACTGGCTGAGCAAAGGAACATCTGTCTCTCACTCCAGATTTCCTGTCCAAGTCTCAACTGTTCTCTACTTCCAACCTCCACTGCTTCCCATACCTAGTCCTAGACCAATTTGCCCTTCTATTCAATCATTTTTTTTCTATTGTCATGATGACTTCCATTCCTGTTCTGTTTCAGTTAAAAAGCAAAATCCCCCAAATATTTCCCAGAGTCCAGGTTTCAGAGGTTGAAAATACTTTGCTATGAATGCTTTGACCTCTCTTTATCAAGGAGACAGCTGATCATATCTTCGCGTTCAATACCTCAGCATTTTCACTGTCTTCCCCTTGTGGAAGTGAAAGTATAGCTGTAACTAATGGTGACAGTAACTGGTATTTTAAGGCCTATTTTTCTGTCTAGGAATAGCAATATCCCAGCCTTTTCTTCTTTTTCCATGTCTTCTCCTAAGCAGGTTTCCTTCTTTTGGACACAAGCAGAAATATTAAAGAACCGTAGTTCCAATGATTAGATATTTTTCTTATTCTGAGCAATCCAGCTTCCACTCTAAGTTTGGTCCATAGCACAGAGACAATGCTGAAGTCTTTACCACAGGGACTATTGCCTTTTCTTCTCAGTCTTTGCTGAGCTAAACCAAATTTATTTGCTTCTGTAGTTGAAAGTTTCATTAATCAAACCAAGTTCTGTTATTTTCACACAGGAAATTTGTACCAGATTTACTGCACGTGATTTACAAAATCCAAATAAACCCACTGTATACACACCCTATATTTCAATCTCTTTTTACATTTTTTTTGTGTGTTTCCTTTAGGAGTTAAAAAAAGGCTATTGGACTTTAGTGCAAAATCAATAGGAAACTAGATAAAAAATGTCAGTTGAGTGGGAGATGGACAGAGCTCTGGAATCAATCTATATAGCATTTTTTTCACTTGTAAAGATCTGAAGTTACATTATTTGACTGGTGTTAGAACAGTTTGAAAGAATTTTCAAACACACCATTTTCCTTTTGTTCAGATAAATGAATTCACCATAATATTCTCCTTATTTATTTCACAGAATCACAGAATGGTTCAGGTTGGAAGGGACCTCTAGAGATCATCTAGTCCAATCCCCCTGCTCCAGCAGGGACACCTAGAGTACGTGGCACAGGGTGGCATCCAGGCGGGTTTGGAAGATCTCCAGAGGAGGAGACTCCACAGCCTCTCTGGGCAGCCTGTTCCAGGGCTCTGTCACCCTCACAGGAAAGAAATTCTTCCCCATACGGAGTTTAAACTGCCCGTGTTTCAACTTACACTCCTTACCCCTCGTCCCGTTACCAGCCACCACGGAGAAGAGCCTGGCCCCATCCTCCCTACAGTCATTCATCAGGTACCTGAACATGTTGATCAAATTTCCTCTCAGCCTTCTCTTTTCCAGACTAAACAGGCCCAGCTCGCTTAGCCTTTCCTCACAGGATAGATGCTCCCATCCCTTAGTCATCTTTGTGGCTCTACGCTGCCCTATCTCTAGAAGCTCAATGTCCTTTTTGTACTGGGGAGCTCAGAACTTCACACTATAGCGCAGTCACACCAGAGCTGAGTAGAGAGGGAGGATCACCTCCCTTGACCTCCTGCCAGCACTCCTCCTGATAGGTTTTATACAAGCTAAATATGATTTCATACATCCAGAATAATCCTCCTCCCTCTCCCCACCAAGAAAAAAGTGCAAAAATGTTTCTCAGGTAAGGAAATAATTACAGTGCTATCCAATATTTATTTATGAAATCAAAAAGATATATGTGTGAATATATTATTAAGAGAAAATGGATCTAGATGATTTTGAAATAGAGAATTTCTCTCTCCTGGTCCACTGGAGCCAAATCTGATTGCACTATAAGACCGAGGTGATTTCTTGGTTTTCAGTGTGCCAAATCTGAAGCAGCCATGGTTCCTTATTTCTAGGTTCAGCTAGAAGTCTGCTGGGCCAGATGGAAGTCCTGCTGGAAGACTGCTCATGTCTTCCCAGTACATATCTATACACAGCACACATATACATGAGAAAAAGCTAAACCTGGGCATTTTTCAGCCTGAAATGCACATCTCCATGCTGTCATGTAGCTTTTTCACATTATTTTAAAGGAAATCAGTAAAGGACAACTTCTGAGTTAGCATTTTCCTCAGTATATCCTGAACAATTCTAAAGTAGTGTAAAACTTATAGGAAGCTGGCTTTAGATGACCATAGGTAGCATCATTTTGAAATTCATAAAAATAATTAAAACACATAGGCTCCTAAGTGCTGTGTTTCTCCATGCTGTACTCACTAAAATAATGAAAACTTGGTACCCACGTTTCCTGTACACTGTAGAAAAATGAGACTACTCGAGAATAAATTAGATTTAGAAATATTCAGGAAAATAGCAGGATGGACATAGGAATAGAAAGCTTCTGAATGGCTGAGTACTCTGGACACATCAATCCGGAACAGATATCACTGAGGGAAGGGAAAATGTAGTGGACAATAGAATGATTTTGTGTCAATAGAACGATAAACAGCAAAGACAAGATTGTTCACCAGTTCTTCCAGCACAAGAATGAAGACCATGAAATGAATTAGTAAAAGGTAGGTTCAAAAAACAAAAAGAGAAAGATTACCTTTTCTTAAATGAGGCTGAGGACCTATGACAATCCTTTGGCAGTCACGAGATGTTATGGATATCCCAAACTTTACATTAGTTTAAGAGAAGACTGCACGGAGAGACCTCATAAAGTTCCGGAAATCGTTCGAGCTAAAAAGGCTAAAAAGAAACCAAAGATTAGAAGACTACTCAAGGGAAATGATGCTTTCCCTATTCCTCTTGCATGGATGCCCATCCATGGCTGTTGTGGAAAGCATGAGACTTGACCTCTCTTCTGGACCATTCCAGCCATTCTGATGTTTGTGCATATGTCAGTAGCTGTAAGAGCTTGCCTGCTTAGCATGGGAAGACCCTGACCAGCAAACAGGACAAATCAAAGAGGCTCAGACTTTTAGTAGGAGCTTGTAATTAGCACCCCAGTAAAAACTGGAATCAGTGCTTGAAATGACATCCTGGGGTTCTTAACCCTAACCCTATCCTTATGCCTGAGGTCACCAGTCCTAGTGTTGGCTAAATGACATACATGGTCCTAGCACCAGTCTGGACACAGTGCTACAAAACTGCCGGCATGCACTTTCTAGCCCCACTCTCCATGGGGCTCTAGCCTTTCTCTTAATCCTAACCCTAGCCATAACCCTAACCCGAGCCCAAAAACTGAGGTCACCACGCCTACTGATACATAGAGACATTGCGCTTTCTTACCTCATTGGCCTGATTCAGTCTACCAGATTTCATATAATTGAATTGTCAATTTTTCTTTCACCTATGCTACATTTTACACCCTGCCTCCTCATTCATAGGAGTTCAGAACTTTTACTGACGGTTTTGTTTTATTTATTTATTTATTTGTTCTTTTCCTCAGACTTCAGGAAAACAGGGGCAAGAGCTGCAGAGACACAGCTTTGACTTGGTGTTCAAGGTGAGGAAGTTAAAAGAAAGGTCCTTTGTTGTTTTTTTCAGTGAATACACTGATTTTGGTAGCGTCCTCACGTAAACCTCCAATATTTGCTTTGGAATCATGTATTCATGACTGCATGGAACCATACTTCATTGGTTAAGGTCTCATCCAGAATATCCCAGTATTTTGGGAATAACCATAACTCTCAAGGTGCACTCAACGTGCAGTAATCTCAGCACCTTTCCCTCCCTATCATTCAGAGAGAATGAATCTATCATTTCTTGGATATGATAAAAAATTTCTTGGATACAAAAACTTTATTACTGTGTTAAAAGAGTATTAGCACAGTTTTAACCATTCAGGGAAATAAGAAGGAGAAAAAAATTGCAAGCAGGATGGCAGAACTGTCACATCAAGAATGCATGATGTTTGTTGATTTGTTCTGTATGTATTATGTTTTTTTTTTACGGTGCTCTTTAACACTGACAACACATCCCATGGTCAAATCTGCAGTAGACGTAGAGTAGGATGTTTTGTCCTAGGTTTCTGTAAATGCTATAACAGGGAAAAGATGGTCTGGTTTGAATTTTAGTGATGTGCAAAAGGGCAGAATACTTTCCATATAAAATATGTCAGGGAACATAAATTTTCTGATATTTAACAATACAAAACCATGTTTTTACATTTCACATGAGATCTTTTTTTTATTACATTGCTTTCCAAGATATATGACTCCACATCAATCTTATTGGACTGTTACCAGAAATTATTGTTCATATTCATTTAAGTTTGAGCTAATTCTGTTTCTATGGATGCTAGCCATATAGTGTGTATATACTTGTATATATTTCTCCATTAATGTGTCTGGCAACCACAAGGATATCAATATGATATTTCATAAAATATTTTTTCTGATTTCCAGATAATAAAAGACTATGTTAAAATATATTGTTCCTATCTACCATATAAACAGATATATGAATGAAAGAGGAAAATATAGTCATATATATGTATGGAGAAAAGGAATGACTTGATAAGGTGATCTTTAATGCGTGATTTTGTCAAAAGAAAAATTATTAATCTCCCCTAAATCCTAATCAAGAAGAACACAATAATCTTTATCTATTTTGAAATTTGTTTCTTTTCTGAAATAAAGCAAGATGTGTTTATTAGCAAAGATCTTTTTCGAACACTTGCTCTATGATAAATTGATTCTTTAAAGCTTTACACACATTGTAGTATTGGAAATGATGTTTAGATATGTAAAAATAAACAGACGTATGTCATATTTTCCTATTCTTTCTCTTTTACTCCAGTTTATTTTAGCCAGAGAACTCTGTGATGCTATTTTAATTTGCTGTAAATTGCATTCTAATCTGAATTGTCTAAGATCATTTAAATTCACTTCTATATTCATTTCAAATGGTATTGTTATCCTTCAGAAAATCTTCTAATACATTTAAAGACCTTATTTGAATACAGTAATTCTGACAGTAGAAAAATGTGATATGAAACAATGAAAAGAAATGGACAATAAAATTCTACGAATAAAAAGAGCAAAAACTGTACATTAGGATTTTGCTATAAAAATAAATTTGTCATACTATGTGTTGCCTCAGGAAGTTTTCATTATTGTTTTTAAAAAAGTGCCAGCACTTACTTTTTAGTATTGAAACTATACATTTTCTGGCTCAAGCTGAAATTTTACTCATTTCACATTTATTGCAACCACAGAACACAGATATAGACAGTGCTTGCCTAACAGTTATACTCTGCCTAACTTTTGTTAGGGGTTGATTTATCACTAGGGAACTATGAGTTTGGAAAGAACTTGCAGTGGTATGGTGTCGGAAAAACAAAAAAAGTGGAAGAAGTGGTGTGGATGCTTTGCCTGATGTACTCATCAACACTGTTTTTCTTTGTTGTTGGAATTTTTTTCCTGTTTTTGTGTTGTTTATTTGTATTCTCTGGTTTAATTGCTATACTCATAGTAAGTTCATAAGTATGTTTATATTGATAAGTCTTGATAACTGTTGACAGTTGAAATATTTAATCATCAGCAGTCAAGCAAATAGATAAAATGTCTAAACAGGAGTCTGTGCACCCTGTGACCTGAGGAAAGAAGGTCTTTAGTAAAGAAAGGTAAGCTGAGAACTTCAGATTGCCCTGCACTGTTGCAGAAAAGGAATCAGGGTTCCCAGCCCTGACAGAACCACAAACAATTGTATCATCTCAAAACCCGCCTTGTCTGTGGGTAATTATTTGTGATGTCAATTGCTTAGATTTAGTGCTTGCGATGTCAAATAAAATAAATCTGCTCTAACAAATAAAAAGATGTTTAGCCTTTCTAAAAAAGTCATTGTCTTAATCTTTTCTGAAACTGTGAAAGACATGGACAGGGTAACCCTAACAGCTATGTCTTGGGGATAATTTTTTGTATAATTAGATGTGTCATTTTTTTTCCCATATAATTTCCATCTAATATGATCAACTTTTTTCAACACAGCATTTTTTCAACACGGCATTTTTTCAACACAAGTAACCATATCCTTAATGAACACATTTCAAACAATGCATTTTCTGTGGTGAGAAAAGTGAAACTTGGTACTGTAAGAGGAGTCCCATGGAGAAGTTGCCCTAAGAAGGCAAATGTCTACATGAATGCAAATAAAATCTTTAGATCTAGAGACTGGTTATCTCTACACGTGCTGGAGAAAATCTTTCTCCTCAAGGAGTTCATGCCGTGACTAAGTCAACATGCTCAGAGTAACCCTGCTTTACAGAATTGTCTCCATTCTTATTTCCCTTGAGCTGATGTCTCCTTTATGTCCATTTCCCTCTCTTTGTGGTCCTCCAGTGTTTGGGAGTAAAGTGGAAAGACAGAACCCTGTAGATGCTTCAAGCTTCTCTATGACTTCAGTAAGTAAATATCTACCAGGAAGGGTACAGTATAAAACCAAATGAGAAAGAGAGTGAAAATGAATGAGAAATGCTAAGCTTCTGGGAGAAGGTGTGGGAGCTGGAAAATTTGGGAGAATTGTGGCAGAAGTTTAACAGGTCTCACAATGAAAATGAAAATTCCGTAATCTCTCTGTTTCCCCAAACTCAGACTGACTTTCACCCCTTCATCACATTTAGGAAATTATTATGTGTTGGATGATTTCAAGAACATTTCAAGAAAATGGCCTGCTGAGGATAAGCATAAGCACTTTTTGTTTGTGTAAAGTGTTCTGGCTAATTTCATTACAACAAATTCAGCTTTAGACTTTAGTCTAAGCCAGATGCATACATGTCAGATGATTGAAATTAGAGAAATAGAACTAAGCAAAAAACTGAATTGAGGTCATAGAGATATAAGGAGTCAATTAATTAATATTGTCTTGTGGGAATGAAGCCATAGAGGAGAAACTTTTAATGGTACATTTTGCTACCTGAGTATGACTAGGCAGCCATGAGGCTAGTCTCCTACTTTCTGAGTGCTGACCACTGACGGTCTGGTTAGATGGCTATGGTAGACTGAGACATTGAATCTGGGCTCTTCAACTGCCAGTATTATCAATTATCAAGTTTTCATTCAAAAAGTATTTTCTGCAAGAACAGAAATTATTAAAATATATTTTATTTGTATTTATATGTGTCTTTTTTGCTGGAAGGATCAACAACGGCTCACTTCACTAACCAAGACAGAATGGATTCCACTGAAATCCCCAGCTTAATTTAAGATGAAGATTAAGGCTTTTCTGCTGTGTGCTTTTGTAACAAATCATAAGCTCAATGAAAAAAAAAATGTTATGTTAAGTTGCCATAGGCTTTTCATCAAGAACTTCAGGAGAAATTCAAAGCTTAAAGGTTCTCATCAGGGAGGGAAAAATATGATTTTATCCTCCTTTTTAGGATAAATCTCTGACAAATGAATGTTTTTGTCTTTTCTTTCTCCGCTTGTTTGTCTGTATATCTCTCATCATCTATAAGACTATTTTTTAATACATATATAAAACAGGTGTTTATAAATGCCATTTAATAAATAGATTTCTACTAGCTTAGATATAAAGGAGTTTTGTAAAGACAAGCTACAAAAAATAGAATAGCTCTTACCCCGTCTATAAAAAAAGGGTTTTTTAAGACTAAGTATTAAAGAAAAAAAAAGTGATTTATTTATTTATTTATTTTAATTCACACGTGTTGCATATGTTGGATGACAACATGCATTAGTCCATGAAAGCCCTGGGAGGGGGTCCAGAGGGGAGATTTCAATGATTAATCTGCACAACTCTTTTTCACTTGCAGGAAATGACTTTGATAGAGCTTTTCTCCTAAGAATATAAACTGACATATAATAGGTTTTATCTCTGTTAAATGCATCCAAAGTTGAACATCGCTCTCATTGACAATCAAGATACTCAATACTTCCCAAAATAAAGTCAGTGCCTTGAAGAGTAGGACCTTTGGACTATATCTCTTTATGGTCAGGTAGCTGTAAAAATCTCCTATATGTTCCATAAACGTGGTCCTGGAAAGATAAAATATTTTTTAGTAAAATTTTCTTCAGGTGTCTGATCCATGCTGTTTCCAGCATTTTTATTTTCAAAGGGAAATAGTTCTGCAAATCTTATGTAGATAGCAATGTTAATAGCAATGTATAATCTTGAATTCCTGCAAAAACTATTATTTCGCACATGTGTGACAGACAGAAAGAAAAGCATGCAACCCACTGTTGAGGAAAAGAGCTAATTTAAGCTGTTTGATATCTATTGGTTTGAATACATTATTGTTTTTCTTAACAGTGCATTGAAACATCAGCCTTACCGACGCTTAGTTGGAGAGAAGCAGAATAAAATTATATGGGCCAAAGCCTCTGAATATTCAATCTACTGTAGCATATTATGTAGTGCTTACAGATTCATGGCAGTTCGCATTTTCTCTGAAACATACTTGAGAGCTGTCAACCAAACTTGTGTGCTTTACTGTCTTTATATGTGATTCTACTATATAATTTAAAGGTTGCTGCAAACACCCAGTAGAAACCCTTATTTGAAAGGATAAAGTTAAAATAGAGTTAAACAAGTTCTAAAGAAGTTATCAAGGATGAGAGGAGAAGGAGACGAGAGAAGGGGAGAGGAGAGGAAGAGAAGGAGAGAGCAAAAGAGAGGAAAGACATTATTGGTTACACTTATGGCTATATATATATATTTAATAAATTGTTTTAGGAAATGTTATTATCCTGATTTATTTTCTCATGCTTCATATCGGGCAGTAATTTAATAATTACTGTGCGATACAATTAATCTTAAAACAGTTGTTGAAACTTCTGAGTGCTTGATCTTTAGCCAAGGTAAGTCAACCCCAAGGTCAGTGATGGAGCTCATTATTACACTAGGCTGTGTTTAACTGGGATTTTCTAAAGAGTCTAAATAGTCATGGTCTGAAGACTCATGAATGCTATCTGGATAATAAAGCTTACTGTAATAATGCTAATTATTGCTACTAAGTAATAAAGCTTACTGAGTGTTATTTGGTGATCATTTATTCCTTCAGATATTTAAGAGTGGAGAAAATCCTTGACACCATAAGAATGGAAAAACTGAAATTCATTGGTAGTCTGTTGCAAAACAATTATTTTGGAAATATGATGGTAAAAGAACAAGGTAAAAAAGTAATGTACTATAAAACAGTAGAATGAGCATTCAGAAAATAATTAACTCCCTCTTCTGGGAAATTTACTGATAAAGAAACAATTGAACAGAGACTCCCAAGTGGACATGATAAAAAATAAATAACATGATAGGTGACTGCCTATAGTAAGATGTCGTTATTATATAATGTTAGGAAAAAAAAAGATATAATCTGTAGCTGTGATCATGATCCATGATCATGGAGTTCACAAAGTTCTGGGTGAGATAAATGAGGAAGTTCACAACTCCCTGAGATACAATTTCAAGTTTTCTTCCACCTCAGGAAGACATTTGATTACACCGTTACGTTCCATTGGTCACACATACCGCTTGTACTTTCAAGGTTATGGGAAGTAAGACTAGAAAAAAATCTGTGTTTTGTTTTTGTCCTTAATGAATACTGAGAGTCTAGTTCCCCATTGCTTGTGAGAAGTGCATCCTACAGCAAACTATGATGCCATGAAATGAAGTGAGCTCCGGACTCATTTCCTTCCCCACATATTTCTTCATTTTCTTTTATTCTTCCTCTCACAACCACTATGACTGATAAAAAATGAGTTCTGAAGGATTTTCAGTAAAGTCTCACTTTGATTAACAGGTAGCAACATCTAGGTGAGATAATATAAACCCCATGCTGAAAGGGTAAACTTGGCAATACAATTCTAAATGTGTAGGATTTCTTTACTTCAGATAAAGGTAGCATTTTAGAGATAATACAGAAAGTTTATCCAATTTCCTTTCTAATTCTCTGTGACCATGCAGGATCATCCCATAAATGATCACACAAAACTTAGTATGTTACCATCTATAGACTGGTTTCAGTAACAGTACAAATTTCCTCCTCTGTGAGGGATCGACAAAACATGAAACCAATGACTATAAAATCAGGCATTCTGTATTAATGGACAGTTATGAAGAAGAGAGGCCTCATAACAATTAAAGAGCATAGAAATGGAGAAATGTGCTGATAATAATGAAAAATTACATTAAATTAAATTCAAAATAAAACAAAAATATTAACAGCAAGATAATTTAATCATTAACTCAAGTTTTTTTATTGGCTCCTTCTTGTATCTTTTTAAACTATTCTAAGATATTTATTCTTCAAATCATTTTTGTAATGTTAATGATTGATGAAACAAACAAACAAAACAAAACAAACAAACAAACAAAACCTCAAACACCTTAGAAGTTCTGGACTCTGAAAAATATTTTTTTTCTCTTACTCATGCGAACAGTCAGAAGTAATGAAGCAAGTTCTTGGAGAGAAAGGAAAAAAGAAAAAAGTTTTTTATCTTCCTATCCAAGTTCCAGATCTGAAAGAAATTTAAAGAGAATCACTAAACGCTCTATTAATGTATATTTTCCTGCTTCTGCATTTCAGCATAATGCAATAGGCTCAGTTCTCAATTATAATACTATAAATTCAGAATGCCATACATAAAATCTTCTATGTAAAAGAAATATCTCACAAATCTTACAAATTATTATATACACTTCAGTTACAATTGATAAAATTATTTTGGATAACATGAATATCTGATGGATAACAATTACATATTTAAGATGCAAAAGAATTACATATATAAGATGTAATTACCTACAGTAGCCAGTAAGATCAGTAAAATGCTATATTTATTTTATGGTTTCAAGTTCCAAACCCATACAATTTAATAGAATTCTTCCTAAGGAGCAAAATGAATCCCATAAATTTTGTGAAGAATCCTCTTTCTTAGTCTTACAGTAGTTAAACCTCCATTATCCTTTCTGTCTAGGAAAAAAAAAAAAAAAAGAGAAGGCTTTCAAAGGGAGGTTTATATGAACTTTAAAAAAAAAAAAAGAATGAGAGAGAAAATGTAGAAAGGAGAGATATAATGAGACATACTCATTTGAAGACCTTACAAGTAATTTCTTTAAAAGGAGAGAACCTATCAATCAGATACTTGGCATAGTTTAGATTGTTGAATGAAGAATCTCATTTACAAGGTAAGTGCACTGCTGTTTTACTGTCACTTACGATTCTTATAGAATGAGCCTAATTAAATTTCAGACAGAATAATTCTGACCACACTGCTGAAATTATTGTACTGTCTTGTCAGCTTCTGCAAAAATTGAAAGAACTCCCATTTACATTAGAATGTGCTCCCTTTTGATTTAGGAATTGATATATTGTGTCAGGTTAGACTGTACTTCTATTTTATGATGTTATTTTACTCTAAAACATATTATCAATTGCAGAATAGCTTGGGCACGTCTCAATACATTCATAGCCACTCAGCCCTGACTATTGTTATTAGGTGTTTTTATTTTCATTCTTTTCCCAATGAATATTATGTGCATGATAGATACAAATTATATCTTCCTTTCCACAACTATTTTGTGATGCTTCAGCTTGCTAATGTAAACTGGTTACTTCTGCTGAACTTTCCTTTTTATAGATGTGACTATAAGGAACATTAATGTTTAAATATTAAAAGTAATAAATTAATTATTTGGGGTTGTACTCTATCTTTTCTGTGTACCATAGAAGATATTTTGTGTTTGCCCCAGATGACTGAGGGACCAGAGCATCTCTCATACTAGGAAAGTCTGAGAGAACTGGTATGGTTCAGTCTGAAGAAGAGAAGAATGAACGTAAATATCTGAAGGGAGATTGTTGGGAAGATAGAGACAGACTCTCTATAATGATGCCCACTGACAGGATGAAAGGCAAAGGGCAGAAATTAAAGCACGGGCAACTACATCCGAACATGAGGAAAAACTTCCTTACTGTCAGAGTGAGAGAGCACTGGCACAGGCTGCTCAGAGAGATTGTGGAGTCTCCTTCTCTGGAAATGTTCAAAAGGTA
Organism: Crypturellus undulatus; assembly: GCA_013389825.1. Lineage (NCBI taxonomy): Eukaryota > Metazoa > Chordata > Aves > Tinamiformes > Tinamidae > Crypturellus > Crypturellus undulatus. The sequence goes on from VWPW01031448.1 coordinate 779,073, forward strand.
CCTGGACACAATACTGGGCAACGTGCTCTAGACGACACCACTTGAATAGAGGGGTTGGACTAGATCATCTCCAGAGGTTCCTTCCAATCTCAACCAGTCTGTGTTTATGTGGATTTGTCATTTTTAAGGGTATACATGCTCTTTAACCTGGAGAACTAAAAATTAAAATGGGTCTCATTCTAAACTACAGTAAAATGTCTTTGGCATTTGTCATACCTCAAAGGAATTGTGCCAACATATACATTTATTTTCTACAAAAATATGCTGCAATCTTTAAACATAAAGACACACTACCAGACTGCGTCCAACCACTATGCATATTGTGTAATGTTCTAGAGAACAGAAACTCTAAATCTGAGCACGTGAAGATTTATTAAGGTGGTGTTCTCTAAGCATCCGTTTTGTTTGTCTTATGAAAGCTGCAAAGAGAAGGTAAGAAGTGACTGGTGTTTTCAAAACATATAAGCCTGCCTCAAGGATTATAATGGAAAATGCAGTATATTGACAATATTTTAATAAATGCAAGAGGTCTCTGGTTAACCTAATGTTATTCAATTTGAAACAGTAGAAATATTGATTAGTCTTTCCTTTGTAAAAAAAAAAATTTTCAAAGCCATGCTATCAAATTGGGAGCTTTTAAATATGAACCCCTGAAGTGTGTTTACGCTAAAGTCAAAGTTGTGTTGCCTATCATAAGTGATACTTATGATATGCTAAAGCTGCTGCAGAAAATCCCTCTGGGAATTTGAGACAGCATTTCATTTAACTGGACTATAATTGCCAATATTCTGAAAGAGAGAGAGATTAAAATAAGACTTAAAACTGTTACATGAGATGCCTTGTAAAAAGTCACTGGAGAGATAAAAAATACAATTATATAGTTTGTACATAGCAACAAGAACAACAACAGCAAAGGCATTGCTAAGGTTGCATTTGCGGTATTGTCTGCCTTCTTTCATCCACCACAGAAACTGTGATTTGGGTCTTACTTTCATTGCAGATGTAATTTGAGAATTAATATGCAGCAGGCATAGTTATAATAACTTATTCCGTTCTACTAATTTTACTTGTTTCAAAGCTGTAGAAATGGATCTATATGATCGATCTGTAAGTTTAAGTCAATACTTGTCTATAAATATTCTCAATAACCAGCAGAGCAAAAGCTAAGAAGTGAGAAATTAGCCTATTGCTACTGAAAAAAAAAAAAAAAAAAAGAGCCAACTGCTCTTCATTCTCCATGGAAGACATTTCTAGACTTATCATGGTACAATCTGTGTGCACCTTGATTAGATGCAACCTGAAATTCAGAATAAAGAATTCAGACCGTACAGCAAAAAAATAAAAAAGGAAAAGAGGTAAAGAAATAAGGATCATAAAGTATTTTGCCTTATTTAAGGAAAAATCATATTGACTTCACTGTAATGTCTCACATGAAGAAGACAGGCATAATTCAGTTCACACACAAAGCAAAAAATGGTCAGAAAAAACCCTAGAGATATCACGTATTTCTTGGGTGAATCAGTATTGCACAAATTAATATGTGCTCTAGGTGACCAGGACATGGAAGTTGATGAGGCCTTCTACAGGCAGCTGGATATTGCCTCACGGACACAGGCCCTGGTTCTCATGGGGGACTTCAACTTCCCCGACATCAGCTGGAAGGACAACACAGCCAGGCACAAACAGTCCTGGAGGTTCCTGCAGAGTGTTGATGATCTCGAAGTGTTGATCTCGAAGGGAAGGGCTCTGGAGCGGACGCTCGCGCCGGAGCTCCTTGTCTAGAGGCGAATAACTGCGGCCAAAGCCGCCGAACGAGCACGCGTAGAGCGCGAGAGGCAGCCCCGGCGGCGACCCCCGTGCGGGCAGTGCTGAGCTCGGGCCCAGAGGCGGCTCTGACTCAGCGGGGGCGGAGCCGGCAGGACAGGCGGGAATTTAAAAGCTGTGAAACTGCCTTTCTGGCTCAGATCTCGAAGGGAAGGGCTCTGGAGCGGACGCTCGCGCCGGAGCTCCTTGTCTAGAGGCGAATAACTGCGGCCAAAGCCGCCGAACGAGCACACGTAGAGCGCGAGAGGCAGCCCCGGCGGCGACCCCCGTGCGGGCAGTGCTGAGCTCGGGCCCCGAGGCGGCTCTGACTCAGCGGGGGCGGAGCCGGCAGGACAGGCGGGAATTTAAAAGCTGTGAAACTGCCTTTCTGGCTCAGATCTCGAAGGGAAGGGCTCTGGAGCGGACGCTCG
>VWPW01031448.1:782537-912284 GCA_013389825.1 Crypturellus undulatus
CCCCTCTACTCAGCCCTGGTGAGGCCACATCTGGAGTACTGTGTCCAGTTCTGGGCCCCCCAGTACAAGAGGGATGTGGAGCTGCTGGAGAGAGTCCAGCGCAGGGCCACGAGGATGATCAGGGGCCTGGAACATCTGCCCTATGAGGAGAGGCTGAGGGACCTTGGCCTGTTCAGCCTGGAGAAGAGAAGGCTGAGAGGGGACCTGATCAGTGTCTATAAGTGCCTCAAGGGAGGCAGTGAAGAGGATGAGGCCGGCCTCTTTTCAGTGGTGGCCACTGACAGAACAACAGGAAATGGCCACAAACTTAAACATCAAAAGTTCCCCAGAAATTTAAGGAAAAAATTCCTGACAGTGAGGGTGACAGAGCACTGGAGCAGGCTGCCCAGAGAGGTTGTGGAGTCTCCTTCTCTGGAGATCTTCAAGACCCGCTTGGATGCAGTCCTGTGCCACGTGCTCTAGGTGGCCCTGCGTGTGCAAGGGGGTTGGACTAGATGACCTCTAGAGGTCCCTGCCAACCTTAGGCATTCTATGATTTTATGATTCTATGACCTTGTGTGTGCAGGGTGTTGGACAAGATGATCCCTTCCAACCTTAAGGATTCAATGATTCTATGACTGTTTACATTGATTCATTTCAGGCATCAGATATTGTATGCCTTTTCAGTCTTATATCTTCAGTCTACAAAGAAAGACATAAATTGAAATGATTTATGAGAATAATTTGTCTGTAATTAATTTCCTTATTTTTATTCTAGATATGTTGTATTTAGTATAGACTAAGATTCATATATTCTTCCATACCAAACTTCTAAAAGAAACAATATTCTTTGGCTCATGAAATGGAAGCAGTGATTACTGCATATTAAAAACAAAAACAAGAAAACTTTTCCTTGAGGACTGAAATTTGGTCAAAAATAAGAAATCTTGTTTGACCATCCCAAAATATGAAGAAAATTGATCCCTAAAGAAGGCTATATGTCTCTTTCGAGTTTCCTGTCCTGCTTTATATATAATGCAGCAATAACTTTGAGCAACTTTTTATTATCTTTTGTATATTATTAACTTTTTTGTTATTATTGAATTTGAGTAGTCTGCAATTGTTTATCTTATTCTTTACAGATAACTATTAGAACTTCAACCTGCTCTGGCATTCACTATGGCTTTCCTTCTGAAAGTATATATGAGTATCTGGTTGAGAATAGGCCAGCTGCATTTCCTCCTAAAATTGTCTCAGAATGGAATACAACTTTTCCTAACACTTCAGTGAGCAGAAGCTATATACAGCCCAACTGATACCCACTGTATTTCCACAGAATTGCAAAATCAGTATTGGCTATGTACTATTCACAAATCATTTCAGAATGGAGAGGGCATAACAGCAGCTGAATGGTATCTCTTGTTTTATCTTACAGAGAAGCTACAATGAATACAAGACCACTACATAAAAGAAAGCAAAGGAAAATATAGAAATGTGTAACCTCAAAAGACATATTTTTCAAAAGTGTATATCCCACTTACAAATATGTCAGTGAGTTATTATAAAGCAAGCGACAGGAGAAGAAAGAGAGAAAGAAAACATAGCAAAATACAAAATGCTCCAAAGACACTGAGGAGTTGAAGAGTTTTTTAGAGAGTAAATAGAATGATTGTATTTAGTATCAAAATCAATCCTGCTAGGAGGCTGCATTTTTAAAACCATCTGCTAATTAAGAAGATAATTAGGCAAGATTTACTATGGACTTCAATAAGGCCCAACTTTCACCTGCATTGGGCAGATATGATCTAGAATGCAAATAAATAATGTTTATTTTTAAAGAATATCTGATCCAGAAAAACTGAGAGAAGACATATATTGGAAGTTTTTACCTGCTATTAATACGATTTCATTTTATTTCACAGTATTATAAATTATATCTCACAGACTTTACAGTCCAATTGGCACCTTCATTGCACAATTTAATTAGTTGTCTAGGTTACCCCAGTAGTTAAGAGAGAGGAATAGACATATTTAAGGTATGAATAATTTCATTTGAAAGTAGATAAATTGTGCTCCGAAGTTTTTATGACTTCTTTCTATCTATGAAGAGAACCTATGATAATTGGCTCATATACAGAGTCTACCTTGTAGGAGACTACAAACGGTTTGCCCCAGTAATGTATTAAGGATAGAAGTAAGAGTGAATCAGAGAATCAGACTAGGTTTTAAAATGATGGATTCTTCAGAAAAAAAAATCCACGATAGTTCTATATGATTCTATGATAACTTATCCATTTTTATTAGAAAGGATGGTTTAATTGTTTAAAGAAGATGCGGTTAATGTAATATCTTAAGATGGATTAGGGAATGGATTTCTTGTGAAGTGGGGCAAGAACAAACACTTATGCAAATATTGTTTCAATCTATATAAAAAAAAGTAGTATATCAGATGATTGCTTCATAGGTCTGATAGGTTTGGGGAAGGAAAGAAAAAGTGAATTTGGGGCTTAGGAGCAGAAAGAGATTATAGGACTGGAAGAGGGCAGACTGAAAATCTAATGGTGATCAACAGGTTGCTTGTATTTGTTTTACTATTTAAGTAGTATTTCCTAAATAAAGATGAAGGAGGAACATAGCAAAATGAAAACTGCTTTCTTGTAGCTGCTTTTTTATGCAGCTGCTTTCTTATGGCATTTTCAACACAGTCTGGATTTTTCTCAGAGATGAACATTTTTAATGAGGAACATTTTCTAGCGTGTGGCAAATACACCTGATACTGAAATAAGAAACTAAACAGAAAACATGTTATGTACGCATGATATCACTTTTTTTTTAATATACAAGTTGTGAATTCAATTGTGTATCTCATGCCACAGTCTTCTAACCCTTGAGATTACTTCTGGACATCTTTGAATACTTCTGGGGCTCTGGTGGAAGGAAAAAAAAAACAATTTCAGTAGGGTTATAAACTCCATGTATTCGGATAGCATATTCAGCATATTTTCCACTCCATTTTTCTTGATCTTTTTAGAGTAAAACACTATGGCTAGTTTGCACATGGAGCCCATTCTTGGCTCTGAAGAGACCCCAGCTATTTATTTCAAAAGCATTCCCTGAGGAAGGCTGAAACATTCCATATGTGCACTCCCTCCCTCTAGTACCTTTACTCTCTTTTGCAGCCTTCTTCATCCATTTTACTCATCTTTCCCTGACATCTTTTCTCTCCTGTATGCCCTTTTAATCCAGCCCTATCTTCTCATTTGGGAAACAACAAAATTCAGCTTTGTCTGCACAATTACGCCTTGAGGTGGCTCTTTTCATGACTGTAACTCTCATTAATTTTATTTTTATTTGTTATTCCTTGAGTCTTTGGAACACACTTGTTCAAGCTTTACTCAGCTTCAGTTGCAGCAAGGAAGTTGCAGGGGATAAAGGAATAAAATCTTACTTGCTATGTGAGACACAGAAAGATAGGTGAGAAAACATTTAATTAGATAAACTAGACTGTAGTGATGAGGTGCAGGGCTTGGTCAGGCAACACACTGACTGGCTGCTGCCTACATGCAACTGGCCCCTTAAGATTTTCTCGCTCTCTATTCCTGTGCCGCTCCTGCCTTATTCCTCCCAATCTTCTTCCTCAAAACACTACTTAATAAATTCTACATAGTCCCACAGGCCCTCACTCGATATCTAGATCCTCATGTTCATCTTGTTTCCTCGTTTTCATCAACTGTAATGTCCAGGCTGACCCTCTTCAAAGCCATGCCTGTAGTTTCTTAATGACCCATCAATTAGTGCCTGCAGAGTCTTACTCTTAGCTATTATCTCTGTTATAGTTTACTTGTCAAGTTTGTGTCTCCCTGTGTTTTGTTTATGTTCTTTCCCTGTCCTACTTATGATTCCCTTCGAATTGTAACGGTCTTTGGCCTGGTGACTTTGATGAAGCAGATACTCTTCCACTCCACATACACTTACAAGTGTTTGTTAGCATTAATTTTCTCTGGTGCATTCTTATTGTCCAATCTTTCTGTTTTCAGATGCTCTGTACCCTGTGACGAGATGATAAAGTGGGCTAGGATCCATTCAGGAATCCAGCTGGATGTTAATAGAGACTGTCTGGACCGTAGGGCACCCCCAGGACTCCCTGTCCCTGCCTTCTGCTGGGGCATCCCCAACTCTGTCCATGTCCAGCCCCACAACACTTTTGCTAGGGCAGCAGGGCACAGGGCAGCAGGGAAGTGCCTGTCCTTCAGCACATCCTGAGATCCTCACCTACCCCGAGATCTTCCATAAGGAGTCCCTGATGGGTGCAGCCAGGCTCAATGAGCCTCAAACCCTCACCCATCCCAGCACCCGGGCAACTTCACGTCTAATAAAATGATAATGACAAAATTATTAGAAATAATTTAAAAATATATTTTTAATTAAAAAAATCATTGTTTTCTGAGAAAATTTACTTAAAAATACATATTTTCAAAAGTTAACAGAAGTTTTCATATATTCAGTAAGAGCATAAATTTATATGCACTATTATAGAACTGTGTTTTTCAGAATTGCATTTTGCCTGGAAACTATGTGCCCCATCTGTGCCCCATCTCTATGTACACATTATATGTTCAACTGGGCTGCAAACACACAGAGTTTTTTATAGTTATACCATATACACATTTCTACTGGACAGCTGTGTTATGAAGCAAGCAATTTTGCATTTGTCATCTTCACAGGAAGAATAATGTGTTGTGGTCTTTAACGTCTTTTCATAAAGACATGATGGAAAGTGGGCAATTATAAAGGCAATCTTGCAAAGAGACAATCTAGAAAGGTAGATACAATCCTAGATTATATCATTCAATCATTTCCAATGGGCATAAAAATGTGAATGAATTTCTGCAAGCCTTTACTTGTAGTATAGAGATTACTTTGCTCTTTAGAGTTAAGCTAAAATCATGTCAAAAGTAAAGGAGTCTACTAATTTATCATCATTGGAAAAAATATTTAAGAGACAGAAACAGAAAGAATATTTAGCCAATAAATGTTGTCTCAGAAGCCTAAAGATAAATACCAAAAAAGTCAAAAATCTAAGCAGCAATATTAATGAGCATTAATATTTCCCTCAAGCCAAATAGCTATTACCTTGCTAGGTAGATAATTATTAAAAAAGGTTTTAACCTCGAGGGCAGTATGACTTTAACATATTAATCCAACAATTGGAGGAAAAGGTAGAACTATCTAAGTATGTATATTCATAAATTCATGTAATTTTTTTTTTCTGTCATAATAGATGTCTATGAAGAGTAATCCAGGAGGCCCAATAGGTTCAATGTTCTGAATATAAAGCCAGAAAAAAATATATCAGCTTTTACCTGATATTTGTCCATCAGCTAAACATTAATAAGGATGTCTCTCAAAAGAGATATAACATAGTTTGGTATGACATATTTTTAGAGCAGACTTGAGCAAGGGGAGTTATTTTCACATCATTAGAAAGGATAAGGGAAAAAATATCCAGGATAAAAGTCTGCTAAAAATGTGTTTGTGTAGTGAAGAACTGACAGTATCTAGAGTATGAGTTTCTCTTACATTTAAGAAAATAGTCTATTGCATCCTTTTATGGTTTAGATCATATATATAAGTATACTGATGTATTTTCTAAAATATATGTAGAAATTTACCATGCATGCTTCTCACTCTTTCACCAAGTGAAAGATATTATGAAAAAAAAAGAATTTTGAGACTTTTTTTCTGTTTAATTTTGAATTTTTGCTCACTTTTCTATACACTTATTACTTAGGATCTTCACAGTCTTCAGTATAGGGCAGAAAAAATGATAAACTAACTTTTAGACATAGACTGTAGTAGTCAACAGATTCACTCTTCATAGACAAATAAGTGTTAAGGAGTAAAAATACTTCAAGTGGGAGATATTTCAGAGTGAAAGCTCATACATGTTTTATGAGAATTAAAGAGAATTAATTATCTCTCAGAACATGACAATCTGTTTTACTTATCTACACACATGGGACTGACAAAGGAAAAAATAAGTATCAGTCATGAACTGAGTTATACTTATAAATGTCAGTATTGTACTTTCCTTTTCAGCTGAGTTTTTAGAAATGACTTAATAGTTTAGCATATCCCAAGTAAGAAGTAACGAAACGACTTTGAGCAAAATACAAAACATTGTTGAACAGAATTTGGAGAATTTTCTTCACGTCAAATACGTGTTTCCAGGATCTGGAACTAAATTTATGTTACCACCCTTGATCAGTATAGATAAGTGTGTTCTTTATCTACTTTTTTTGAAGCAGACATTGAAGAGAAGCAAAGTTGTTGCTGTTCCTCCTCTTTTATCTTATGTAGAAACACAGCTTTTGACAGGAACCATGCTATCTTTACATTATACAGTAACCTAAAGTTAAGAGATTGTATATCCTAACAATTAAGTCAGTTTTTATAAGTGTCTCAGTCATTTTGTCTTTTGGAAATGTTCCTCAGGACTAGGAGGCCTGACTTTTTTCATGATGCCAGAAATACAAATTGTATACTTTTCCAGAACTAAAGGTGATGTAGGTGGGATTGTTTTTTCGTATTCCCTGCTTCTTATCTTGTTATATCCACTTCACTCTTTGAGCAGTTATCTGTTTAATATCACCATCGAGTATCATCTAGAGTGCATTGAGAGTAATAAAAAAAAAACCCTACTGATTAAAACACCAGCCTTTTAGAATGCAGCCAATTAGCCTGTGATAATACTCAGGCTAAGAGCATGCACTGCCATCTCTGTCGTTAAAAAATTAGAGGTCATAAAACGCATCTGTCACCACCTGAAAAAAGAGGGAGTTGATTACCCTCCCCGACATACAATTCACACTAGATAACTACATCTAGAGTACTGCCTCCAGTTTGGGGCTGCTTGATACAAACCAAACACTGATAAACTGGAGCCTGTTTAGAGCAGGGCTACTATGGTTAGGCTGGAGCACATGTCCTACGAGAAGAGCTCTCTCAGGCTCTTGGTCAGTCTGGAGATTAGGTATCTCTGAACGGCATGGGGAGGTATTGAGAAGCTGGAGCCAAGCTGTGCGCAGCAAGACAGTAGAAAACAGGCTTACAATGAAAGAAGAAGGGTACAGATCCATACTAGAAGAAATTATATTTCCTCCTGAGGACAGTTAAGTAGTGGAACAGATTGTCCTGAGAGAGGAGGTGCAGTGTCCCTCTCTGGGCTTTTTCAAGACCAGAATGGATAAATTGCTGAACAACCTGGTCTGAGCTTACAGCTACCCCTGCTTTGAGCAGGCCTTTGGACAGAAGGTTTCCTGAGGTCCCTCTCAACCTTAATTGTCTTATGATTCCATGAACAAACCCTCTTTTGCCCAGGACAGTGCCATTTCTAATTCTCCGTCTTTCCTTTTCCATTGTCTTGAACTGAATCCCAAGCTCTTTCTGCTGAATAGATCTTATTTTTTTTCTATTTTCCATAGTCCCAGAGGTGTAATGTTCTTGTCTCCTGTTTGCACTTAGAAGCTATTAGATAACAGAACCAGGTCGTGAAATGCTCTGAAGAATAAAACTGCGCTCCTAATTTAGACTGAATATTTGTGAAGTAAGTGCAAGTAATGATACAAAAATTAAACATTTCAGTAGTTCTGTCTTCTAATAAGAAATATGTAGTCTCTCACTAGCATCTCCTGGCTGGATTTTCCCCATTCTAAATGGTTCATGCCCAAGCATTCTTCATTACTGCAATCTGGCTGGAAAGTAAAAACAAAACAAACAAACAAACAAAAAAAAAAAAAAAAAAAAAAAAACTTGACAGGAAATATTAATAGTAATTAACAATGATTGCCTTTAGCCTGAGTTTACTGATCTCAAATAAAGAAACAGACTAAATCAACCTTTTCTGATCGTGTACTTTGGAGTGTACTCTTCTGATCGTGTACTTTGGAGCGTACTCAGTGTTTATAATTAATGACAAAAATGTTTTGAAGGATACCTTCTCAACTTAAAAAAAAAAAAAACAAAAATTGAATCCATTTTTATTAGATCAATAAATAAAAAAAAATATTGTGTAAATAATGAAGTTGCTTTGGCCTAGGAAAAAAAATCAATGGCAAATTTCCTCAAATACATAAAGAAATATCAGGATTTTAGAGAAGGTTTAAAACAATAAGATTTGCTGTTGGTGGTAATGTTTTCTATAAAGTGATTCTCTGTATCAAGCTGGTACAAATAACCATCTTAAAATCAGAAAAGCAGATACAAAGATAGTATATTATGTACTATTTTTGTTTAAAATACTTTGTAAATAATAATTTTATTCTTCAAGGACTTGATCACAAAATATTAATATAAACATTGTAATGGGTGTTAGTTTATTGAGAATTTTGACTGTATAAGAATTTGTGTCTATTGAAGAACATAGCAGTTGGAAAGTGTTTTCAGTTACTCAGATTCTTTAAGTCTGAAGAACAGAGGTTTTCTGAAGATCAAATAAACTGAGGTACATAAAAAAGGATTGTAAATAAAAAAAGGATTAAAAGAATACAGAGGTCTCAGGCTTAATTAAAAACACAGAGAATTAAGAGCTTTCTGAGAACACAGTGCTGTCACTGAATTGACTACTTTAACTAATTCTGCACAGAAGGGTTGTCTTATCATCACTGTGATAGTAGTCATAAAAGGAAACAAAGGCTCTTGTTAATATTCATCATTATAATTACTCAGCTATAAAACTGGGTCAAATCTGATGAGCACAGGATTTAATTCGAGTTCTAATAATGTTAATTTAAAGAAATCAGTTTTTAAAAGCCTTAGTAAGTGTGGTCACACATATTTATATGTGTAGGATGAAGAGTAGGAGGAAAAATTATTCTATTTTAGTTGATGACAGGAGAGGCTTAGTATTATAAAATCAAAAAGAGAAGTCACGAGGACTAGGAATGGTTTCTGAGTACCAATAAAAGGGTCTCCATCATTGCTCAAAATTATTCTACACAACTTTTGATCATAAATAGTCAAAACAGCTCACCTTTTAAAAGAAAGACAGAGAAGTAGCTTGCCAAATCTGGTGTTGACTAAGTTTCCAACATTTCCTGGTAAAATATATTAGGGCAAAAATATCACTACCTTGACATTCAAATAAAAGTTAATTCCTGCTTCATTGCTGTAAAGCATTCAAGCTTCATGATCTCAAGGGATCTTCTGAAGCCCTTTTTTGGAAGACGAAAGACTTGGTGTCTTACTGCAGAAAACATCATAATTACGCTGGAGGAAAGGGGAAACCAGGGGAAAGGCTGAATATGTGAATGTATGGGTATGTATATCACATCTGGTGTTAACAGAAGTCCTTTTACAGAGCAGTTTGGGCAGTGTTCCTGCTGTGCCTCCTGCCTATTCCTTTCTTCTCTCATTTAAGCAGGATAGCTGTGCAATTTCAAAAAAGGTGGCTCAGGCCAAGCCCGGAAAGTAGATAATTATTCTACCGCCTAAGTAAAGCTGCTGCTGCCATCAGAGCTAAGATGTTTAGGATGCTTCTATATGAGCTGCAATTACTTTGTACTGGACTTATAGTCTCTTGAAACCTGTTAGGAAAAAAGAAAAGATTGAATTTTTAAAAACAGGTTGAACATGAGATTTACACATCTTAAGCATTCTGAATGCTTTGCCATGGCAAAGTGTCACTTCTGCAATACTGGAGATGCAATTCAGCTTGCATGTTAAAATGCTGGCCTTTAGGTGTCTTCACAGGAGCCAACTGAGGCAACTGCAGTTAATGTACCATCAACACAGCCAACAGATTTGAGAGAACTACTGAATCTGTTAAATGCAGGTGTCTGCTTTAGAAAGAGCTCCACATGGAATAGACTTAAATTTTGAAAACTGACTTTACTGTCTTGTGTTACCTCTTATCAAAATAGCATCACCAGAAATATGGATCAACTAGACCTCCCAGCAACAAAGGACAGGAAGGGATCCTGAAACGATAATGGTTGGTCTTGTGCTGATTTAGGTGACCATACCACATGATCATCTTCACAACCTACTCAGATGAGTTATGTCTTCTGATCCCATACCATATTCTTCCCATATGTTATAGAACCACCAGCACTACTTGTCTGTGCATACGCTTTCATACTCCATAGATATAAAAATACCTTTATTTTTGTTCAGAATTGTGAGATATAACTATGGGAAAAGATGAAGATACTCCTCATTCAAAATGAACACAATTACATTGAAGTTAAAATGTTCAGGCTCATAAAACTTCAGTGCTGGACTGAAATTGTAAATTTTAACCCCATTTTTATATTTAATTACATAGTAATATACATTCTTTTAAATTTTTATTCCTATTTTCAGTGTCAGTAATAACAGATAATACTAAAGTAGTTGCATTTTGAATTCTTGAATGAAGTGTATATATTTAAATTAATAACCCTAAAACAAGATCATCACCTGAAGGAAATAACTGAATAGGAAAACCAAACCAAACCAAAACAAATTCTTGTTTTGATAGATAAAGACAGAAAAGGAGATGTAGATGTAAAGAATCAGACAATTTGAGTTTCTGCAATCTAGTCTAGATTCTTTCTGTATACTGAAGGTAACTAGAAGAAGATATAAGCTAAGATATAAGTGTACAGTTTTATTTTACTTCATCACTTTACAGAAATACAACCTCTCATTAACAACACAAGCATGGTTTATAATAGTGTTATTTTTCATGAAAAATCAACACTTCTAAAAGAATTCTAAAAGAATTACAGGTGCCTCTCTTTTCTAGTTGACAATTTGCATATAGCCCACACACTTGTAAACATTAAAATATTGAGGCATGCATGTTATACTGATAGGAGGCTGTACAAACACTCAAATTCCTTGATTCAGTTACAACCCCTCTGAATTGTCATTTTGTCCAAGCATTGGCTATAGAATTCAAATTCAAATTCAAAGTCTGAAAACTGTTTAATTTGATCAAGTATAGACTAGATCTGTTTATGAAAAGCTTTGGGGAATAATGTAGTAATGATGTACTCAAAGTCCTGTAAGCTATAGAGAAAGGTGCCTATCACTTTCTATTTTGCTCTGTTTATAGTAGGACAAAAGTTTTAGTATTTTAAATATGAGAAAGAATTTTAAAATCCTATTACATGGACATGAAACATTTTATTGTGTCTTAAAGAAGTCATGGATTATTTCATCATTCTAACCAATGTCAACACTCAAAAGCTTGGCAGCTTCACATTCCCCTTTTTTTTTTTTTTTTTTTATTTAATAGTCAAGCAACTGAATCCCTGTAGTGAAATCTGAAGTCATGAATGCGACGTAGGAAATCAAATCTGACATCATTATGAAATACATAAGAACTGAAGGGAAATTTTATACAGAGGGACAATTCTAGACCTGCAAACTTGAAGCAACATTTTAATACTGTAGATATGTTATTAAATGCAGTATAGACTTACATGGGATTATTCTTATACATCCAGAGTTTGCTGGACATGCTGTCACAATTGCTGCACTTGTACCTTTAGTAGTGCGTACCTTATGACTAGGAAATATTTGATGAGAATGCTCTTTTAACTTTCATTTTATCTCCTCTAAACAGTAGTTGTAAGGAGTTAATTAAATTGTATACTTACTTTTTGATGCTGTACTGAACTCACATCTCGCCTTTTTAAGAGATTTTGAGGATGATTATTATTAACAACTAATATGCAGTTATGCACATTGTACCAACAAAGTCAACCTTATGTTGTTAGACATGACTAAAACATACCATAGGACAAACCCTGTACCACTGAGTATCAACAGCTGAATAGACAGGATAGACTCATTATTTCCATTTTTACAGTGCATAAAAAGAAATACTGTAAGACTGTATAGATCACCAAAGTCAGATTATATAGATCACAAAACAAAATGAAACAGCAAGGACTGCCTGGAGTCAAGTCAGTAGTTGTCCTGCTTCTCAATTTTCAGTTCATTACATCAACTGAAATATTGTTCTGTCTCTCCATATAGACCTCACTTGTGGTCTAGGAGTGCAGCAAAACTTCAGTATTTTCATTTCTTACTTTTTTTTTCTATTTTTGTACTGATAGGTACCAATGTGGTTCCCTTATGCATTATCATAATATTAGGGTAACAGGACTGAGCAATTAACTATGTGTGGGGAAAGATTCTCATGCTTTTAATCTGAAAATGTAATTTACAGACCTGTAGCGATTATACTCCATTGAGCTCTCTCTCTATTTATTTATTCCATTCTATTTTTAGCATAGTAAAGGATATAATCTGAAAAACTCACTTTTATTCTACTACATTGATGGAGCAAATAAATATGCTAGGTTATTAAAATCTGTTTTATAAGCCTTTTAACCTCTTTTTATTCAAATTTCAGTAGTTATGGTGTTGTTCATAGACTTGGATGACCTTTTTATCCATAATTCTCTTTTATAGTATATTATTATAATTATGATTATATTTTTTTTATTTTAATTCTTAAATATGAGTTGTAACTCTGCAGCTCATTATTTTAGGGGTAAAACGTCTATTTAGTAGCAATCTGAACAGAGAATATGTTTCTGAGTGATATCAATTAATACTAGTTTATTACTGCACAATAGTAGTTTGTGTGGCTGACAGATGACACTGAACTCATGAACTTTGTGAGAATGAGCTACCGCATTTTATACAGTAAGAAATAAATATCAAGTAAGTAAGCTTATTTGACATTTTTATAGCTATATACTTTTTTTTAATGTTAAAAACTCAAAGAGAAAGTTCCCTGTGTTGTGAGCTTATGGTGGGGTGTAAAGGAGACTCCTTCGCATCTAAGGTGGTGATGCACAGATTGGTTGCATATAAAAGTCACATACTTCTTCCTTATATATCCTTGCTCTATACTATATAGTATATATTCTATTGCTACATTAAACTGGATTATTTCTTCCATTGTCTTGTCCACAGTCAGAGGAGTAGCAAGCTCATTTCTTTTGTAAATACCTATTTCAGGCCCAGTATAGAAGTACTAGATATCTAGAGAATTTGAGAAGTTCATCAGTCTGAACCATGACATTTGAGCAATCCCTTGCTACGATATAGCCTGAGACTGACTGTTTGGGGAGCAGCTCTGCAGAAAAGGCCCTAGGGCTACTGAAGGAGAGCAAGCAGCACATGACGCAGCAGGCAGCATGCCTGTCTGTTTCTTTCATCTGATAGCAAAGAAGGCCAACAGCCTTTTGGGCTGCATGAACAGGAGCAGAGCCAGTAAACTGGAAAAAAAAAAAAAGTTATTATCTCCCTCTTTTCACTCACTAGATGAACACATCTCAAGTACTGTGTCTAGTTTTAGATGCCTCAACAAAATATAGACACAGAAAAACTGAAGCAAGTTCAGCATCGGGCAAAGCGACTTGAACTGACTTCACAGCTGATTCCCTTTGAGAAAGAGATTTATCTAAAGAGCATCCTAAATTATGCAGTCATTCTAATCTGTGAGTACCATCAAAATAGATGGAAAGCAGAGGATGTAGTCCATGTTATCTGAACAACTGTAGTGAAAAGAAACTTGTGATAGATGCTGAAGGCAGAGCACTGAGTGCATGACAATAAATAACTTTTCCCCTATTCAGTCTGCTTACACCTGTGCAGGAGTACATAACAGCTGCTATCTTTGTATTCAAGGTATGTTTCTCACTCTTGTGAACACTATAAATTCAACTGACTCACACCTGTCTCAATATTGGCAGCACTTTCAAAGTGATTGAAGTCATATCAAGTTGTGTCTGTAGTATAAATAGAGGTAAGGAAATTTAGGTAGTACATCCAGGGTCTACCTGCCTGTTTTGATATTCATGGGAACTGAGGTGTCATTTCTGTGTTTTTATTATATTGCTGAGTTACTGAATAGTCCACAGGACCAAACTGTCAGTTCATAGCACTGAGGTTCAAGTTAGTCTAGGACTTTTGGCAACAAAATCTGCATGATTCCTTGAAGAATGAATTGCATCCAAAATCACAGAAGAGAGTTTAATATATTGTGTTTTTAGAAAAAAAAAAAAAAAAAAAAGACACAGAAAAAAAGAAGTTTGTTACAATGCATGCAGAAAACTGGCAAAATGAACTTTATGTTAAATATTAAAAAGTAAAAACCATAAACATATATTCCATTCCCCAACAGTTCAGACTGAGACTGAAGATACTGTTAATATTTCTTTAACATGCACTTTTTAAGTGTCTGGGAAAAAAAAGAATGATCTGTAGTTATTACACTGCCAGATTTTATCCTTTTAAAAAACATTGTACTGAAATAGACAAAAAGTACTTAAACTAACAAAAAGACATGCATATATTCAGTATGGGTGTTAAAGCTAATGGACTAAATAGTACCTCAAGATGCTGAAATATTTTTGTCAGTGGACAAAACTTTTTCTATTTTGAAGATCAAGTGTAATATATATTCAAAACACACAATGCTTCCTGTTACCAAATTCAAGAAGCTGAATGCCATTTACTGTTTTAACTTTCTTCTGAAAAATTAGATGAAAAAAATAATCAAAATTTATCTAGCTTGAGATGATTGGATTTAGGGAAACAATCTGGATTTAGGCATGGTTGGCCTCCAAATGTTTATGTGTGTATATGCAAATCCATTTAATTAAAACAGGAAGAGAAAGCAGTGGCTGCCATCTCTCTTGATTTTATCATTGATTAAACCTACTAGTTTCATTACATTTAAGATAAGTGGAAGTCTGGATGCATAAATTTTTCAACAGCAGAATGTCACAGGACACATGTTTTAACTCTTGGCAGAATACTCTAAGTCCCATATAGTAAATTAGACTGGGACAGGGGACCTTTTTGTCACTTTTCCTTTCAAATGGGATATAATGCATATAAGAATGTTAGAACTGTAGGGATAATAGGTAAGAAAGAGTATATCTCTGAGTGCAAAAGACAAGGGTTCCTTTTGCGCTGAAGTGCAATCTGATAAAATAAACCTATTTCCAGTCTTGAGTGCTAAACTAGATGTCACCTTCCTTCTTTTCTCCTGGAGATTTTGCAGAAATTGCTGGAATATGGATATATAACTACATATGCAGGATATTTCATTTATTGACCATTATTTCATTTCTCTAGATTTACAGATCTTTTAATTATGAAGCTAGTGTGAAGCTAGGTCTTTGCTCTGGATTCAACTGCATGTATCATCTGACTTGGGATTGCAGAATTCACTACTGTGGCCAAATCCAGATACTCTTTTGTGATCTTTGACATCTTTAGGATCAGATTCTACAATTTACTCTCATCTAAAAAATATTTGTTTTCAGTTAATTCATCTATATTATCCATACAAGCTTGGTATAACTGTCCTTGGTTGATACTTTCTGTATCCAGCCTGGAACAATGTAGTTTTAATTTAATAATCTTAACAGGAGGTGTCCCATTAGAAATATCAAGCTCTCTAAAGTTTCACTGGTAAATGCTTACTGCATAAAACTGACTTATTTCTAGTATCTAGCAATCTCCCTATCTTAACAAGTTCATAAACATACAGCAACCTAAAATAACAGATGTTTGGACTTAGTGATCAAATGGAAACCTACTAGTCCTAGCCTTCTACAAGTCTGGTCAGGGAATAAAAGACTTTCGGTGGATTTTATTATTGTGATTTTTTATTGTTATTTGATGAAACAAGAACAATTGCATTTAACTAACTTCTTTTTAAAATTATTTTAGGTATTTTTTTTCAATGGTTTCCTGTTGTGTATGTATGTCTTTAATTTCAGTTAAATGAATATTTATGCATGCTAGTTGTATTTTCTTATTGCTATATATATATTTGAAGAAATAACTAGAGAAAAAAATGGTTTAGAGATCAATACTGGCAGGATATTGATCCATATATAGATGTAAATAATAAGGTATACTATATCATCAGCTTTAAAGATATTAAACACACATGTGTATGTATCTGGAATTAGGCATGGTTCTCCTCTGCCTAAATATATACACAGCATGCATATACTGTATACAAGGTTAAAGATTTTGGAAGGCTTTTCTACATAAAATATTTTTAAATGTAATACTAAAGGAGAAAATATTGCTATGAATGGGAGGAGAAGAAAAGGGTAAGATGTATTGTGAAAGATTTTAAATTAAATCTGAAAGGAAAAAATATTGAGCATAAAACTATTAATCTTTGTTTATTGAGTGATGTGATGTGATATGATGAATGCTGAAATGAAGATGTATATCTTCCCTCCCGTCCTACAAAAGCAATTGGTTGTAATTACTCAGACAAAGACATTCAAGTGATGCAATTAAATAACATTTTTTCCTCTTCACAATAAATTAGATGATAAATGAGATGAAGCTGTTTTTCATAAGCATACTTGTCATGGACTGTTGCCTCCAGATCACTCATTGATATACTTCATGATTATTAAATAATTGAAGTCTTTATTTTCATATATGATTCTATCAATAAACAATCTGTTCTTTAAACTACTCAAATTTTAGTAAACATTCTTAACCCTGAATATACATATTTAGTATCATCCTTTCTTCAGTGGTTGAAATAGGTTAGGTGAAAATATGTGTCTTTATCTCATCACATTTACTTTGAAATTTTTAATTACTTTGTAATTTATGCTCATTTTTTCTAATGACAAACAAATAAGTTAGTGCAGGAAAAGAATCATCATACCTTTTGTTCTCTAAAAATGGTATGTTATATAGTGAGATGAAGTCTGTTGCATGTTCAGAGTAAATATTCAGAGTGTGAATTAAAAAAAAAAAAAGAACAGTCAAGAGGATTTTTCTTGATTATAAATAAAGAGACAATAAGAAAGTAGTGTAGAAGAATTATAATTTCTTGCTACAATTCTCAACTGTAAGTCTGAATTTTGCTTTGGAGTATTGCTGAATAATATGTATAGAAAGCTCAATTGTTTATGGATGTTTAATCAACAGAGAATAGTAGATGCTTGGGAATAATAATGCCTGCATAATATCTTGATTACTTGCATATACTTGGGTTCTTTAAGCATAATACTTCAATGAGATTTCTAATCTCAAAATGCAGTTCGAACTGGACTGCTAAACTGTGTAAAGGATTGAAAACCCCATCTTCAACAATTTTTGTTTGTTTGTTTTATAATCTGCACTTTTAATTTAAAAAAAGTTGGGCTGTTTAAATATGAAGGATATATTTAACTAACCAAATATTCAGTTGATGAACTCATTTGAGTATGGAGGTAAATGAGGAGTATCAGACAATAATAATTACAATATATAATACCCAAACATCACTCAGACTAGTGTTTTTACTTGCATCACAGTTCAGTTCATTCTTGCAAGCAATGTATTTTATCATGCCATCACAATGTATTTTATCATGCCATCATGGGAATGTAGATTTGGGGCTCTCTTGATCTGTCTCGCTGGAGTCATATTGTTTACATCACTGTGTAGAAACAGAATGGGAAAACAGTTTTCACAAATCCAGAGCACAGCTAGATGCTGATGTGATATAAATCACAATGTAGATCAATCTTTTCTCAAATATTTTAGAGAATCCTAGAGAATCCATTCATGTGAAACAGACAGAGAATGCTGGTAAGAGATGCCAAAATTAGCAAACATTTAATTGATGACATAGATGAATGTCAGAAAGAAAAGGCAGCAAATGAGCTGTGGAGCTGTGGGAGCAGATGGAGTGTGAATCACTGATGTTGTAAGGACTTGCAATGCAAGGAAAACAGGAGTAGAAATAAAAAACAATGGATTTGAGATAAAGTTTTACAGCCTACAAGAAATTGTAAAAAGAACAAAAGAAGATGACAATTAGGAAGGAGCATAAAGTGTTGGACGTGCATAATGAGTGGAAGAGCATAATATAAAACAAAGATGAAAAACTCTTTTTCCTTTTGCTAAAGGTTGAAAAGGTCTCTAAAGTGCTTTGGGCAGCCTGAACAAGTGTTAATACAGGAAAAAAAAATAAAAGAAAAAGAAAGGAAAGGAAAAAAAAGCAGTTGTGGACTGTGATAGTCCATATGGAGAATTTAAAACTAGACTTCATATCTCAGTTACTTAGTACCCCAGTGCTGATTACAAGAGGATAGCTGGAAAAAATAGAGTCCTTCCTCCTCAGTGGTTAACATGATATTTCATAGAACTTACACAAAAACTGATCTAATGGGATTCTGTGAATTCTGTTATACTGCAAATAAAGAACAAGAATTATGTGAACTAACTTGATAAATTACATATGGTGAATAACAACTAGAACAAATCAGCTACAGAAAATTAGTTACTGAATCCAATGTAATAAATCCAGACATAGTTCACTGACAGTTTTCTTACTAAGGTTTTGAGAGATACAGTCAGCCTGTAAAGCCTGCAATAACATTATCAGTGACTGTATTAGATTGTGGTTGGACTCAAAAAAAGGATCAGTTCCTAAGGGCTAAAATTCCAACTACGTAATATGAGTAGCATAAGAACCACAGTTAAAGTATGATGAACTTGTTGTTGCACTGTTAAAGGATTCAGATAGGACTTGTAATACGAAAACTACCAACCAGCTGTGATGATACTATAAAAGAGTTTCTAGATTTACAAAATAGTGATAGGAAAGTCTGCCTAGAAAGAGATGTTTATCTCTTTCTTTCATTTATAATTTCTTTGAAAATACTGGAATAATATAATAAAGCCTGGCATGGCCATCCGTATCATAACAATGGCATCCTCAGCAGTACTTATGACATAATGATGAGATGTATATTGAAACCTTTCCTGGATTATAAATTTCCTTTACTTTCCTACTTTGATTCATCTTCCTTTCCACATATGACTTTGTCTACCCTTCACTGCATTATTGTTGTATTTTTTCTTCAAATTGTGTATGCTGTTCTATGAAGAGTATAATGGAATAATATCTCAAGGATTAATATTACTTCCATGTTCAGACATGAATGTGTATTCAATATCATGGCCTTTCTATCACGATGTCATCCTTCAAACTACATCTGCATCTGTAGTTTGTTGTCACTGATTTTCTCCCTTTTTTTGTGACTTGATATTTTATAGATTTTCCCTCTCCCCTTGATTTGTTTTAGTATTAGCTTTACGCCCATCTTCAGAATTAGGGCTTAACAAACAGTAGTATTTTGTTAGATGAAACTAGTAAGTATTTTGAATATGGTTTGGATCTGTTCTCTTTTTCAAACATCTAGTTACACATGTTCATGTGTTTCATATCTTACAATTTACTTGTCATTTAGCCAAGCTAATCAAAATTCATTTTTTACCTTCTTAGATCAGTAATGGAAAGAGAAAATAGTCTGGATCCCAGGACACTTACCTGAGTACAAAGCTTCTTCTCCAGTCTTAGAAATATCACATGAATGATTATTCTAGTACAAGGCAAATTTTATTCCTCATTGATTCATATTCATTCATTACATTAATGTAAAGCTACTTTAAATATCCTATTATTTTCCAAATGCATGTTTAGTAGAACAAAACAATCAAACAAACAAAAAAACAGCCAAAGGATACAGTTTTAGACTTCACTTTCAAAGTCATTGTCTTATTGATTATGCATCACACAGAATTCACAGGGGACACATGCCTACCATACTGATAAAAATATGTCCAAAACATTCAGGTGCTGCAATCAGCTGAGCTGGATTCAGCATTTTCTGAATGCTCCTGACTTTTTCTTCCTTAAATTTTGGAGCCAGATTCATTACTAGCATTATTTGTATACTTTATTTTCTCTAGATATGATTCCCTAGAGAGTCTTCTCTGCACATACGCCATAGAAGAGACTCACAAGAACATGCTCATCATTAAGATATTTGATGAAGATGAAAGTTATCAATATAAGAAAAAAGATATCTAACTAAATACATTCTGTAGCAAAAAGGAATTTCATGGAATAGGAACATGATTTAGAAAATATTAAGTAAGTGGAGTTTTGGAATAAGTCATTGTGGCTTTCCTCTCCTCTCAACTCATTTTAGTATACCTTTTTTCCCATGTTACAGTTTAGAATTTAACAAGCGATATTCATAAATTACATTTTGTTAGATGCAGCTATCTTGGAGACACTCCAAGACATAATGAACACAGGATCATTAAATCAAAAGGAAAAGAAAAAGTGGTCTAGGATGTATTTTGCACTCATGAAACTGAATATCATCTGGAGAAAGAAAAAAATTGTTTAGTTAACAAAAAAGGCAGGTGCACAGGTAA
Organism: Crypturellus undulatus; assembly: GCA_013389825.1. NCBI lineage: Eukaryota > Metazoa > Chordata > Aves > Tinamiformes > Tinamidae > Crypturellus > Crypturellus undulatus. The sequence goes on from VWPW01031448.1 coordinate 802,788, forward strand.
ATTTGGATTAACGTCACCTATGGTTGTGAAATTTGCCATACAGATGTAATAAATACCAAGGATAGAGAAGCCTATTTATCAAAGAACAGAGAAACTTTGTTTGTAAAGAAAGATCAAGAAATAATCACATATTTTTTGTTCATTTTTTGAAGACAGTCACAAAAATCCGACAGGTGAAAACATAAAGCAGCTGAGATTGCTAGTCTTGGACTTGTAAGAGGAGGAAAAGTAGGTTAGGAAAGCATAATTGCATAAAAGATGACAATGTTCAAAATAAGCCTCAGAACATTCCTCATGGCATAAAAGAATCCTATCTTCATAGAAGAAAATGCCACTTTGGTAAAATGAAAAGAAGAGGTCCAAATTTTTGGTTGGCACAGAAATCTGAAAGTATGTCTTTCAGCTAACTGATGCTAGGTTTTAGCGGACAGTAAGTTATATTCCACCATTTTGTATGCAATAATCTATCACACTTTATTCCATTGCATCAAATGGAAAACATTATAATGATTTTCAGGAAGGTTTTATGATAAGAAAAATTGTAATTAAGTATACAAAGATATTCCCACCACTTGTGAAAAAATACATTTGTTCTTTACCCTCATCGTAAATCTAGAATGGACTAAATATACTGGAGATAGTTTAAGCTTTTTTTTTCCTTTCCACTCTCAAGAGGTTATGAATTCATCAAGTAGGTTTTGCAGGGACTAGATTATTGGATGGAACATGAGAAAAAACATCACAGAAAGATTAATGGCATATGCCTTGTGAATGGGGGCTTGCTGTTTATGTTATGTACTAATTACTTTTATGTCTTTCAATTTGGGCATTGTGAATGATACTTAACAGAAATTACTTTGTGTTGTGTTCCTAATTAAAATTTTGATTAAGCAAAGGAAAGTAAAAAATTCTAACTAGCCTGATGTTTCTGTGATATCATTTCTAGAAGCAGAGATCCTGGAAAAGTAAGATTTGTGTGAAGAATTTAGTGTATCCACAAAAGGAAAGGATTTAAAGAGAGCACTCTAATTAAATAAAAGGAATATATGTTGGGTGGATTCTTGCTAGGTTATCATGAACAATCTGCAATTTATGAAAGCGTACTGTATCTCAGTAAGAATAAAATTACATATTATTCTAGTACTTATTACAAAAGACAAAGAAGAAGGCTAGAGAATATGCATTTAAAATGAGGGTAATTGTTTAATAAAATGACTTCCCTAAGTCAGCCTGGTTTCCACAGAATTATTTTCTTGAATCTGCAAAGTATGGATATGTATCTCAAAGGCTTATATAAACACTTAGTCCACTAAGGAAGAGGGTAGTCTCCATGCTTAAAACCAGCTACACATCAAAATAATTGTTTGCTTTATTTTCTCTTTTTTTGCTAACAATAACAACAACAAAAAAAGTCCCGATAATTACATAAGTCCCCAGAGCTGGATTTTAAACTTAAATTAATTAAGCTCCCATTTAATCACAGGCTAGCTGAGCTGTGAAAAGAACTGCAAAACACAACGAATAAGATGAGCTATATGGAGAACACTTTTTCCCCCTAAAAATGTTGTTGATCTCAGAAAGAAGAATGGATGAGGCCCTCTCTAAATCTTGTTTTCAGTCCTGTTCTCTATTCTTCCTTACATCAGTCACCTGAATTCTTCATAACTAGAAGTAGACACCTGAATTTCTTGTCTTTTTTCAGATAATGTTCTAGACCAAATGACTTTAAGCATACTATCCTTTAAAATGACATAAATTTGAGGGATTAGTTGGGACAAAAATTGCCATGGTATCAATAATTGCTATAAGTAACAAATCATTAATAACAAAAAGTTTTACAATATAGAGGAAAATGAAAAGCTGTACTCAAATGACTGGAGGCTGTACAAGCAAAATTGTCAAGAGAAGGTAGATAGATAGATAGATAGATAGATGGAGATATTGATTTTTCTTCCACAGATACAAATGATATTAATAGCAGAAATGATTCATCATTCTTGGAATTTGTCTCAGTCTTAATATGGAGGGGATTAATTCCATTTCCCAAGTTTTTTTTTTTTTTTCTTTTTCTTTTTTGGCATGCATTAAGAGGTCAGCACTGTCAATCTAGTGTACTGTATTATTTTCATGATAAAAATGTAACATGGGGATTCATCTCACCTCGCAGATATACTGTAACTCCTTTGGAATCAATGTAGAGAAACCGATTCTTCCATGAGATGATTCCTCTGGTCCACATTAAGTCACATTGTAAAAGTGTCCAGCTCTCTTCAGTACCTATGAAATGAGTTTTGTAGCTAACATAAAGTTAGGCATAAATGTTACGAGAATCTAAAGTTAAAATAAATCCTCTTTTTTTTAACACTGCACTTTGTATGCACTTTTTGCATATTTCCAGTATGATGCAAAACTCCCTATAGCTTAAGAACTGAAAATAACATTATTTAATGCCAGGTTAATGGTAAAAAGCAACTTTTTGTCACTTGTAAACCTGTTGTATTTGAAATAGAAAATATATTGATATCTGAATATGTAGATTCATTAGTCAAATCTTATTTTCTAAATAATGGGTAAATGCAAACACAGAAACAGGCAGAAATAAAACAGTAGAAATTTACTATAGCTTTTTTATTTTAAATTTAAAAAAATAAAGGAAAGGAACAATTACCGCTTAGAGGTTTCTTATCTACATTTCCATTAAACCTAGTCTGCTTCAGTTTTCAGAAGAAAAAAAATATGTCAGTCTTCTCTGTGCAACAAGTTCCTATTTCATCAAAGAGTACTTTAGCTTTGGTTGGTTCTGGTTACGTGTTCTAATTTATTGAGCTATGACTCTGTGGCATGTTTTTTAACCATGGCTTTATGTAGTATAGTTATGCCAGAATGCACAAATTTTGTGCTGTGACTTTCAGATGACACCTACACACTATAGGAATGCAGTCAAAAATGTAGACCCTGAAAGGATTTCAGGAGGTCTTTTTATCCACTCACATGCAAAAATACAGGAATAACAGGACTAGTTTCAATCTGACAGATATTTGCCAAATCTCCTCTTGAAAAGCTATTATGATGGCAATTTCTGCTTTTCTCCAAGCAGTGGGTCCCACTGTTATTCTTACCGTGGGTATAGAGAAGAATTTTATCCTTTTATGCTTCTACCACAAAACTACCCTTTGCACATTAGTAGTTTTCTTCTCCAGATAAAGCAAACCATATTATTTCAATACTGGCCATATTATCACCATTGCTGCTTTCTGTGAACTTTCTTGGAGATGGATTGACATGTCCAAAACCTGGATAGTGGAGGTCTTAATAGTTCAAGCAAAAAGGAAAAATGACTGCACATGTCTTACAAGAAAGCCTTAATCCTCAAAGTAGAGTTAGGCTTTTTTCTGGTTCACAATGCTGTTCACTTGTTCAGTCTCCAAATCGTCATTCCCTCCAGGTGTTTTTCTGAAATAACTTAAACTATTTAGACAGTCATTCTATATGTTAATTATTGCTACGTGAGAACTTGGTCTTTTTGAGTTGAATTATTTTTCTCCAAACTTTTCTCTGGTTTGTAAGACTACAATTTCATCCATATTTTTTAAATTTGTATATAAGTGAGTGGTGAATGGTAGTATAAAAAAAATCAAGATACATGACATTTGCTATTGTTTCTCTCCTATAAACAAGGATTATTTCTCCCTTAGAGGAAGAAATTGGACTCATTTAACACAATATATTTTTGACATATCCATGTCCACTTTTGCTCACCTTCGTTTATTTTTCTAGACACTTAGAAGTAGTGCATTTGTTCCAGTATTTTGGGGTAGTCAATTTAACTGGCTATTTATGGAGCTGAGTTAGAATAATTTATGGAACATTTATGGGACAGTTATGGAATTTATGGAAAGAAGTTTTATGAAAGAAATTCCAGGAGAATTTTGGGTATGCCAGGAAAGAGGAGAACTTGGGACGTAATGGAAAAAAGACATCATTATTATGTCCCAACAGTCCATGTGATCTCACTCTGTGCTTATCTTGAGGGAACAAAATTGAACTAATTACTTGTTTATCTTCATGGTGCATAGTTTGTCTATGGGACACAGTTATCCAGAATTAGTCTTTAAGCAACTCATATAAAATCAGACATTAATCTCCGGTTCCTGGACCAGTGTCTAGTGTCTTATCTCATGAATTACCTGTGTATCATGATGGCCATATATTGCTCAGCTCTGTACATTAAAAACAACAACCTTGTTCTGAATCCCCATGAGAAGATTTTACTGAAGGTGATTTGGTGAATTGGAAAACTGTTTTAAAGCTTGTAGTTCATGTCATCAAAACTTTCCTATGGAGATAGAGTTTGTAGTGCTGTGATGTTTGCTTTGTATGTGATTGCTGTTTGTAAGGCTTTCTGCCACTTTCATGAGACTGCTATTTAAAAAGTCGCAAAAGTCCATGCCTTTACACAGATTATGTCTCTATTAAAAATGATTCACTATTCTGTATTAAAGGAAAAAGGATTGCATAGATTCTTTTCTATTACTTTTCTGTTAATAACATTAATTAATCCTTTTCTTCCCTTATATCTTTGTATATCACCACTTGCTGTATATATATAAATACAGTCTGATGAACACAAAGTGGTTGATAGGAGAGGGGTTAATGTGTAGTGAAGGAGAGGAACATTTCAACTTCATCCTAACACTTAGTGGCATAATTTTGTGATTCACTTATATAATTCTTTCTTACAGTCTATGTCTCATTTCCTCATTTTTCCTACTGCTACCACTGATTTCATCAAGAATGTCAACCGAATATGTGCAGAAAGTATTTGTTCTTTCATCTCTGGAGGCAAAAATAGTTTATTCTCTGGTATTTAAATATCGTTCTATAGCTTCTTGCAGAAAAGAAAATGAACAAAAGAATAAAAAATTAACTACATCCACTACCTCATCTCAGGAAATAAATAACTCTATTTTTATTTTAAGATTTTTTTTCTGTGTTGAAAGCTATCATAGTTCTGTGGGGTCAGCTTGACTTAAAGTGAAAACAAGGCATGTTCCTGGCCCTGCTTCACACAAGAGCAGGAGGAGGCATAGCTCCAGGCCCATTGCCTTCTCCTACATAGATGAGGCAGTATATTTGCTTGAACACGACAGGTTCTTGTGTGTTTGTTTCTCCCAGTGAATTCATCTTAAAACATCAAAGGGCTAATTTTAAATTATTACTTCAAGTTGAAGCTAAATTCTTTTAAGAACTTCCTTTCACTCACCAGACACCAGCCAAAAAGGATATAGGTGTTTTGCTTAGAAGAAAATAAACAAGTATTCTCACTCATATCTATTTCTTTAGTTCTCTGATTCATTTTTTTCTGAATATTTTGGAGCTATTATATAGTAGAAATTCATGCATCAATGTAGCTCCTCTTCTCCAAGCAGCATAGAGTTCCTTGTACAATCATAAAAAGGTTTGTATTATAAATAAATTTCTAAACTATCTAGATGACTTGGGGAGTTGAAGTAATGGAAAATATTATTATAATTTTGCTGAACACATCGTGTTAAAAAATCTTGATTCATACTTGAAAAGTTTTCAATATTAATTATTTTCTGGAATCTGCTTAATCAAATTTCTCTCTACACCTATATTTTCACAAATCTTCAATGCTTTCAATCTATTTGCTCACACTTCAGAAAAGTTTACTTTACAAATTTATTCATCTATTTTTTCACAAATTATCAAGCCTTTCCATTTATTCATGGATACTCTTGAAATGTTTATTTTGAAAATTTATTCATCTAATAATTAATTGCAAGTAGCCTTGTCCTGATAACAAGTGAATTATCAATTTATTGATCAGTCTGCTGTCTAAGATTCTTTACATCTTCCTACTCATTTCATAGTTGAAATACAGTGAAGGCTTCTAGTATAGCTGATGGTAGTATTTCATTTACGCTTATGACTATTTTAAGTCTAAAAATTGCTATTTTCTGACAATTCTTACACTTACATTTGTATTTCTTTATATATATATATATATATATATATATATATATNCATTTGTATTTTATATATATATATATATATATATATCAGCAAATATGTTGCTTTCCTGTTCTTTTTTATTAAGCTGATATAGAAGAGTTAATTCTTTATTCTCAAGGTATAAATCTGAGATCCAGAGACTATGAATGGTGGAAAACCTTCTATGTAATAGTCGTTCCTTCACTTGCATGATATATACTGAAAAATAAGCAAGTACTCTGTGAGAAAACAACACTGCATGTTTTAAATATATAAAAATGTCAAAGAACTGGTTTATGTGACTTCTGATATTTTGACTGAGTTATATACTGAAACATGAGTCAGAAAGCTGACTTTTCAGACTGGATTATAGAACATTAAATCTCACACCCCTTGTATGTAAAACCCTGATAAGCAGATGTTTATGTTCCAAGTCCAAAATCAAAGAAAGAGCATCAGTTGCTTAAAAGAGCAAACATTTAATCCACACAAACCAAATAATATCCTATTTCAAAGATAAAGGTAAGAACAAATGCCTCAGGAAAATGAAAGCATGTCTCTACAAAATGGGTTTCTAGAGAAGAAAAAAAAGATTGTTATTCAGAGTTGTAGCTCAGAAATGGGAGCAAGCTAAGAGCAGTCTTGGTCCCTGATGCTCTGGACATGTATCACTATCTCCAGGAGACAAAATAGGCATGTCAGGGGCCATCACACAGCTCACAGTGACGTATAAACTATGGCAATTTTTAAAAGGTCTAAAGGTGTGAACAGGTACTAGTACCCAGATCATAAATTAAACTCAGCAAAGGATGTGGTGAATCCAAATTAGGTCTTCCTAATTTGGAAATGCAAAAAGACATGAATCAGGCAGGAAGAAACAGATATGTTAGTAAGTGGATGCAATTATTTAATATATTTCATAACTGAGATGCCAATACATTCTTTGTAATGGAAGCACAAAGTTCTGATCTCCTCAAAGTCTACAGATAACAAGAGACAGGAAAAATTGCATGGACAATGTCTTGATAAAAGGCTTGATGAAAGACTAAATTATTTTCTGTATTACTAGCAGAATTTAAAGCATAGGACTTGGCAGCAAGGGAAGAAGTTACATGGTTATCCATTGAGAAAGGAGCAGAGAAGAAAAAGGCATTCAGAAAGTTTGTAGCAAGTTTGGGCACACACTTTTTACTTGAGAAAACTGGGAAGTTCCTGTACATTTTACCTGTAGCTAATAATTTGAATCATCCTGAAAATAAGTATTCAGCTCATTGGAAGGGAAGGAGAGAGAACTGCACAACAGGAATAAAGACTGTCAAAACTAACTTCAAAACATGCAAATATGTAGTTTGTTTTCAGTATATTCATTGAAATAATATCTAGACCAGAATGACTGACATCTTCATGTGCTTCCTGTAATGATAACACTTTAAGAAACATAAATTATTCAAGTTAACATGATTTCTGTCTTAATTTACTAACTGTAAGAGTCTGGTGAAGACACGGCCTGGCCTCCCACCAGGGACAGATACACAAGTACAAGGCACCCTATGGTCAATATTGAACGTTTATTTCCTCTGCCAGGTCTGAGCCCGGGATTCTCCAACAATTTCTCAGTTGAGGCAATAAGCAAAGTCCTTGCACCATTCACCATCAGTCCATGGTGATGAACACTGAGGGGGCACTAAATGAAGTTTTTATGTACTATGAACATGCACACATTGTTCATGACCCATCTTGATTGAAAAAATAGGTATAGCACCCTGGCACAGGGCTAGACATCTGACTAAGGTACTGTGGGTCAACATACTCTGTTGAGGCCCCTTTGTCCATTGAGTGGTCTGGATAGCTTCCATAGTATTTCTCCTAGACATATTTCTGCATTTTTCCTTACAGTAACTAACTACACTATAGTTCTTTGATACTTGATCTTTTCTTCATTTATTTTTGTCTTTTCTTGACTGATTTTATGTCATTGTAATAAGAGGCATATAATAGATTAAATACAATAAACCTCTGTCCCATGCATGCAGAGCAGGATATGTACAACAGAAGTCAGAGTGGTATAAAAAGTTCTTCTCAGAAAATAGTATTTAATATCAGCTCAAGTTCTCTTGACTGAAAAACAGTTGGAGCCTATCTTCCGTTACACGTCAGCATATGTACTCACATTTTAGGTAGCTTATTTTCTACAACTTCTTTTCCTCTGTGAAATTAAGACAAATTTGAGAAGACAAGACTGACTCAAACTCATTTTTGCTCTATAGTCAAAATCCAATGGCAGGGATGAAGTTTCTGCTCTAGCAACCCTAGAATTTGGTACTTTGCAGTGCTACTGGGATGCAGTCCAATCCTTCTCAGTCTCAGAAGGACCTACAGTCTAAATTTCACACAGTCATTAAAGCACACAGGACATGTGCTTTAATGACTGTATTATGCAACAAAATCAGTGTTCCTTCCATGGCTATAGTTTTGAGCTAAACACAACGTTGTTCATGTACATTAGGTACCTAGTGATATTCTGGCTAGAATCATTACATCACTAAGACATTTAATAACCTAATCAGTCTGGTCTGCATATATTTCGACTTAAGAACCTCAATTGCAATTTGTATCCTTATATTGCCTTTTCTTGTAATTCAGCCCAAAGTAATTTTTGTTTTAGTATCTGCTAAGATTGTTAGGAGAACTATTGTTTACAGATGTTTCTGAGTATTTCAGGCAACTTAGAATCAAAGATTGCTGAATAGAAGATTAAAATTTTAAAAATGATAAATGACATTGGCCATTTTCTGTCAAAGATTTCATGAGGCACAAGCCGACATGGTGTATTTTGAATGCATACTATGCAATTCCACTTTGCTTACTGTTATAAACTCAAGCTGATACCCAGCCAAGTAAAAGAAATAGAAACCTTTAACTATTTCTACCAATAAACAAAAGTACAGCCAGTTTCATAACCAGAAATTAGTGTATGGGAAAGAGCTATTGACTTGTGTGCTGAATATTACTCCAAAAACACAAAGGCTTTATTTTTTTACATTAAGGTCAGGAGCCAAATTGGGTTGGAAATTGTTTTCCTGCAGAAACTATGACTTTTTGGACTGTTCTAGTTTCAGTGGTGATCACTGCTATATCACCAAGGCAATGAAACACCATTTGATACTAAAGCAGTGACATAAGCCCTTGAATTTTGCAGGGGAAGTTGTAATCTGTAGTATCATGTTGTATCATCAATTTCATTTTATCAAAGTACAGAAGGGAAAAAATGGTACTGCCTTTCATCTGTGAGGCACTGTATTCCCCATGTAATTTCCTGATGCTTGGAGAGTTCTTTTTTTTTTTTCCAATTTGAGCTCACAAAAAGGCATGAATTGCTTTAGTAGAGCTGAAGCTTCAGAGCTGACAAGTAAAAGGAACTAAAAAGTTTTAACTTATTTGGTATTTCTAGATAGTCAAGTGTCCAAATAATATTTGAAGGAGTAATAGTTTTTTTCTGATATGAGAGGAAAAAATCCCTCCTGTTATGTGTCCTTTTATTAAAAAAAAATAAAAAGAGAGAGAGAGAATTATTTCCCTGAGTACAGGGTTAGTTGCCCAAACAAAAATGGGCAGAAACAAATCTATGTGAATCTGTATCTCTTGAGGCTGCATAAAGTTTTGAAAATCCCTGGCCTGTACTCTGTCAAAAGGCTGTAGTTCACTGATGCATCTTTCTTTGAAAAACAAAGCTCATGTAAAACAAAAATGTCCCTGATCCAAGAACTGATACTATAAATACTATACTATAAAAGTTATTTTAATTATTGATATTAATATTAATACTATAATAATAATTTTGTTGAGACTCTGTCCTCATCCAAAAAGGATATCAGGGTTAGTTTGAAGGAAAATTTGAAACAGTAGCCTATAGGAGATAAATAACATATCCATTTCCAAAACTCTGAGATTTATCATTCTTCAAAGAAAAAGTCTGGTCTGATGTCATCTGAAATAAATAGCAAAACTCCCAAGTTGTTGCAGGTCATGCATGATAAACTTCAGAAACATTAAAGGCAATTAATAGATCTATTCATCAAACAAGAAGTAAGAAGGAATATAACGATCTCCTTCAGACTTATTATCAAAGTATGTTTCTAGTTTATTATATATAGAAAGATGGATAATGAACAAGATGCCGTGATTAATCCCCAGTGCTGTAAGTGATATTTTAGATAATATAGGAAAAAAAAGAGACATCAGAAATTACGAGAAAATATATTGTTAGCCTCTTGAAAATACTTTTATTGTGGTTTCCATCTTTCCTTTATAATAGTTAAATCATAATGTATGACCAATGAATGTTTCAATGTTTTGCTCAAATACCATGAAGACATTACAGAAAATCCAAACAGAGAGAGAGCATATTGCCAATGCTTATGGAGGGTGTTGAGTGTGTGCGCAAATGCAAGCCAAGTCTGATATCTCTTAGGAAAAGAGACAGCTGTGTTTGGGGAAGATCAAATTTAGGATTTGCTTCTTTACAAGGAAAAAAAAAAAGAATTAACTTTTGGACTTAACACTTCTGAATAAGTGGATAAATTGACTCTCTGACTGTCACATCTGACAGTTTTATATGTAGTCTTCATGAGTAGAGATAGAATAAAATGAATTACTGCATGCAATTTGTTTTCCTTGGTTAACAGAAAAGCTTTTCATTTTAATTCCTGCTATAATAACTGATGTCATGTTTAAACTAATGCGTAGGGTTTACTATAAGATTTTAAAGAATTTTAAATTTATGATGAGAGAGAATGCATGAGAGAAAGAAAGGTGTATAGAAAGACGGATGGAAAAAGGTTAATACAATGACTAGCTAATAATATATATATATATTTTGGTAATACATAGTTGATGTTGGTATACTTGGATAAATGACTTTTTTTTTGCCTAGGCGCTGAAAGCAGCTCACAAATTCTGAAGTCAGGTTAGAATATTGAAAGTCTTTGGACGAAGAGACATCTTTTTTCTTATTTGTAATTTGGTTTGTAATTGTTTATTTTGATGGCTTTCCTTCTTGTAAAGGGATGCCTTTAGGCCCTATGCACTTACCTTAGCAGTTAACTGCTATATCTGTTATAGCAGTTACTGTTATATCAGGTACTACAAAACAAACAATATCCTTCACTCCAGGAAAAAATATACTGTAATCCATATAATGAGTATGTTTAGACTCAGATGCATGGGTTAATTTTAAAATGAACATTTTTTGTGCTTCAGAAAACAATGTATTCAAGAGACAGTAGGGAGGTAACGCTCCAAGAAACACTGAACTATTTTTTAAAGAATTCATGCAGTAGTTTCAAAATGCATATGCCTTTTTTTAGGCTAATTAAGCATATGTTTAAGCAATTATTTATTTGATGTGCTCACTCTAGGATTCAAAATGCGGAAAGTATTTCGTGACACTGGGAAATATGTTGCAATGCAGTTCTCAGAAAACACTAGAGGCAGCTGAGAGGCATTTATATTCCTACTGTTCTTTACAAAAGCCAATTCTTTTCTATTAGATGTACTGAGGGAAGAGTCTGATCTAGGTATAGGACAGTGTAAGTCCAAAATATAGACAGAAGAGAAGAATGGACCAACATAAAACCTAATCTGTTCCCTAACCCTTTTATAAAGTAGCACATACTCAGTTGTCCTTAGTAACGTTTGAGTCAATTGATATGAAGCCAAATAACTCAAGTCAAGTATTAACTACTTTCCATCTAATTTAAGATTCAGTTCCCCTTTCTGAATTCTCTTGCTTACGTATGAAAAATCTTGGCCTGCCCAGGAACCTTTGGTTTTGATCCTTTCTAGTTTGATCCTCTTTAGCATCCCTGAAGAGAGATTCTGTCTTCTCCAAATAAAGATTTTCATTGTAATGGATGATCCTATGAAGAGTGTATTGAAAATATATTTTTTTTCTTTCTGAACTTCTGAACTGAACCTGTTTGACCCACTTTTTAGAATGTAGTCTCTAATTCTTCTTTAATTAAGTAGCTTAGTGTTACAGATTGTCATATGCAAACAATTTCAGTGTGTTCAGAAACACACTGCTATGCATACCTGGGCTCTTTCTACACAAAACATTCTCAAATACTTCAGGTTGCAATGATCAAAATTCTCATGTGTGTTTCAGTAGCAATTATAATAATACTTGAAGAAAAGATTATGTTAAGTAAGGATGGGAACAGAAAGTCACCTATCGTCCAGTTCAATAGGTTTCAACTCTACTCTGGCCCTTGGTTATGAACAGCATATAGACAATAGTATAGTATCCTTCAGAAGTGATTTGCAAAGATGTATGACTCCAATGTTATTGATTTTGGAGATAATGAACAAGAAATGACATCAGTCCCATTATCTAATATATTTTATCAGCATATTGGAAGACGCATTAGCATACAGTAGACTAAATAAATATTCATTTTGGTTAGGGTTGGTTGGTTGGTTAAGAAAAACTTTAGAATAGAATGTATTGAGACTATTTCTCTGCATTTAAATAACAAACACAAAATTAAAGGCCTTGGTAATGATCAAGATGGAGCATTTTTAAGGTTTTTCTTAACCAACCAAATTAATAGCTCAATTTTAATATTTGTTCTTTCCTAGTTTCTAAATAATATCTGAACATATGGGCACATGATCACATGATTAATTCTCTTTAATCCCTTTTAAGGGATTGACCCACCAAACAAAATGAAAACTCAAAGCTGAGACTGTTAAGAATTAACAAATTTGGATAGGGAATTGAAAAATACCTTAAGGGAAGTCATAGAGATGACAGGACCACTCATGCCATCATATCAGAAAAAGTAGCCCTAGGAAACAGGAAAGCTGAGGAGGACAGTGTAAGACAGAGGAAGAATGGAAAGTGTGACAGGTAGGAGCTGTAAGAAAATATGGGAGTAGCTATAGGAAAGGATTAGCTTTTGTGGGGACATGGAAATGTATGGAAATCCCATGAGTCAATATCCTAAAGTAACACTGAGCTCTAAAACATAAGAAAGAAAAAATGTAACTGTAAACTTTGACAGTGGTATTGCTTCTTCTATTCTTCTGTAGGTGACAGAGATTGAACAGAGACTGACTCAGGTCTGGGCAGAAATATAAACCATTCAGTAAGAGTATGTGTCATGTTTAGGGAGGGCAAGAATATTTAAAACGTCAAGAACCAGAGCAACCTTGTAAACAGAGAAGCATGTTCAGCTTTACAGGCTGTCTAAAGGACACATCAGTATGTTCTGAGATGTTAAAACAGAATTTTTGTGAGGGAAAGCTTTAAGCTCTGAAACAATCCCAAAGGAATTTAAATAATTCTTTAGTCAGGAAGATGACAATTGGTAATGATTTTAATGATATTTCCACTGCTAAAAAACTGTAGTTTAACATATATATATGTAGTAGTCTTAGGTAAAAATTTTCTGGACCTGCTGACTTCAAAATATTTTCTCAATTTTACTACTTTCTTATATCCTTCTTAGTTATAGAAGGTATTTCATATTTTTCACATTGTGTGAATATAACTATCTGCTTTTTTTTTTAAATATACAATACAGATTTTTTGAACATTTCTTCCTTCGCCATGCCTCACTAACAGCAATTTGATGATTTTCGAGTGTTCAAATACACAGCAGTCATGGTGGTTTGTATCTTCTTATATCATCTCTTAATTTAGATTTCAAAGACATTTCAGAATCTCCCACATCTCTAAATGAAAATCAGCTAGATCCTTGATCCTCTGGGAAGCTTAAGATATCTGTTTGATAATGAAAACTCTCACATTCTTAGCAGATTTTCAGTGATCCCCAGAAAACATTGTACTGCAAATTAGTTAGCATGAGAGGATATTTTGCTATCAGATTCCCACCAAAGCTGTGAACAAAACAGCTTTTCACTTTCTCTCTTGATTGCTGAAAACTGGCAATAAAGAATCTGACCATTTTTTAATTTAGATCATATATTAAGCACAAACAAATGTTATAGCTGAGTGTAGATAGGAGTATTATTTATCCCAAGGTTGATATAATTCGTTTTAATTTTGCAGACTCTCTGCATCTAATCTCAGAGGCCACACATTTATCTTTTAAAATGAATATTTCTTATGTCTTTTGAACTTTTATGTTTAGTGAGTGCTCATAAGTATTTTATTTTTTGTGGTGTTGACTCAAAATATGTTAACTGGCACTTTGTAGCACATATTATTTCAGACACAGTATACTCAGCTTTTATGTATTTCATGTTTTTGGGGAAAATGTATGTATTTAACTATGAATTTTGCTATCACACTAGTGTCAATATGAAAAAGTGTATGTTCATCAGCCTCAAGATATGGTCTGCCATTATAATGTATAATAACAATGGACTTCCAATACACTTTTGGAATTTAGCTGTGACTGTATCCTTGTAAGTAATGCATAAGTAATCTCATGCAGAAAGTAAGTCAAGATAATAAGGCAGCATTGATTTGGAACCCCAGAATATGTTTAATGTGACTATGAGAGAAGGAAGGATATAGAAAATTGAGCAGTTGAAAATAATGATACATTACCTCATTGGGCTGTAGATAAATGCTTATACAGAACAACCAGTTACCTCTAAGAATACTAAAGAGATGGAAAAAAGAAACTGAAATAAGGCTTGGCTGCAAGTTTTCATCTGTGCTACATAAGTACTAGCGCTTGTCTGATTATTCTTGACCTTCAGAGTAAAAATCTGAGTTGGAGAGGAGAGAAAGGTAGGCCTTAAGAATAGTCTGTATGTGGAAAGGACTGCTAAAACTTCTTACAGAAAGAACGAAAGGGTAGATTTTTTTTTTCTAAATGATTATTTTCAGTAAACCAGCTACCATTTAACAACTACAGAAAGACACAATATGTTTATCCAACTTCTTATTTTCTGTTCTCCTTAATCAGCTTGAAAGGGCCAGTGAACTATAAGGTAAGAGTCTGCATGATTCAAAATATTCAGGTTAGTAAGATCTAAAACTTGCAATCAGAAAAAATGGCAATAAAATGACAGGTCTAATTCAATGTCAGCAGTAAGTACAAAGCAATGTGCAGGGGGAAAAACAACTCTAAATTAATGGTTACCTCTTGGGAACAAGGTCTTTGATCCATTGTGCATACTTCTCTGGAAACAGCTGTTTGCTGATCACTAGCAATTGAAAATAGCAGATGTGTTTGAAATTATTAGAAATGAGATAGAGGACAAAAAGACAGTGTTACTTTACTGCATAACCTCCTGAACTACCTTAAGTTAAGGTAATAGCGTGCAGTTCTGGTCACTGCAGTTGAAACTAGTAAGAATAGAACTACAGAAGTTAGAGAATACAAGAAAAATATCATCTTAAGACTTAACAAAATACAATTGTAAACTGTGAAATCTAATGGATATCTATGAAGTTAGGAAAGGCATGGAAAAAGTGAGTAGAAAATGGTCTATCTTTCAATATAGGCAGTGATAGTGAAATTATAAGGGCACAGATTTTCATAAAAAGTAGGACAGTTTTTAAGTGAAGAGTATTTTTTCCTTTTCTTTCCTCCCTAAGTAACTACATAATTTGTGGAATACATTGCTGTAGATTTCTGTGTAAATCAAAAAATCAAGGAGATGACATGCATGACAGATAGGTCCATTTATGACCATCTTGAAGATGGATTGCCTGATGGTGATGCTGTTTCATAGTCTCCTTCCGGCCACATTCTTTCTTATGGGCATTGTAGCTCTCCTCTACCAAGTGACTGTAAGTGCCTTGTAGGTATTTGTGCCATTTCGCACACCTTACGATCTAACAGCACTTAAGGAAGATCTTCCAGGAGCGTGGTACAGCTAGAAACCATTAAGGATATGCTCAATATGCTCAAATGGTACTAGATGTCTACATCTGAGCAACTGAATTGAACCTCCCTTATCTTTACAAACCAATTACAGGCAAATGGATTGGGATAGTATAACAATGTCAGCAGCCTGGGAGATATATCAAAGTTTGTCATTTAGGCTCTTGTTACAGTTGATGGAGAGAAACAAGCATTTCCTTGGAGATATTTTTTGTATCTTTTTTAGAAATCTATCTCTGACTGAGATGAATTGCATCCTAAATCATATGACTATGATGACAAGTTTCTGGATAACTAGTTCAGGTTCAGATCTCTGCACTGTATATTCATTACCACAGGTGCAGAGATCTAACTCTGACTATATTCATAGTCAATAGATTCTTTAGTAACTGTCTCCAATTCACATATTTATATAGCTGATATTTACTTTGGGTACACCCGACCTCTGATGTCTGAGTAAGAAACTGGAGGACTGTACATTGGATTTGTTCTTGAATACACTGCAGCACAGAACCACTACTCCCTTAGCTTATACAAAGCGGGTAACTATCTTGAACAGGTTTCATGCTGAATCATTGTAGAATAACAACAGCTGTGGCAACACACAGGTGTTGATCCTGTGGTAACACATTATTTTTTATTCAGCAAGGACCCGTGCTTCAGGAATGGGAATGAATTTTGAAGGTTTCCCCTTTAAAAAAAAGTGTTATCAGGAAACAAGGATGCCATATTTGTTAAATCTATCCTGTTTGTCCTATCCACTCCTTCCCTTCCACTATGCATGCAGTCTCCTTATCTGGGAAATTCAGAGACATAACTGAGCCTTTTTTTTTCTGTTAACATAAAGGCTCTTCATGCACTGAAATTCACCAGACAGATGTGTTCCCACTTATAACAGTCATTCTGTTCTTTAACATGGTTAGTGGGTTCTGCTGGAAGGAGTGGTCTTATCTGCAGTTGAATAGCTTTAATTGTTAATTAGGACTTCATGCTTAAAAGTGACTTCAGGGTTTTTATATTTTATCTTGCATTACTCCTAGAGTAATACCTTCACATAACCACTGACGTATGTTTAAAATTTCTGCTATCAAAATGCTGTTCATAGCACATGGGAGTATTCTGTTTACAATTTCCCTTCAAAATTCTCTCAGTTTCTTCCAACTCCTCTAGACCTAGCAGGAAGTTATGCTAAGCAGCAGAGTTTTTCCCGTAATACAGTTTTCTCACTGGGCTTTGATGCTTTTCATATTTAGTCATATTTGTGTGGTAAAAATTGAAACATACAACAAGCAAAATTACTCAGGGTCTTCTTATTCACAGAATAGACACCGAGGGTTTCAATTTAAATTTGCATAAACATGTTTTTTTGAAGTTTCTTTTCCCCAACTTACTACTTGTCTTTTCAATTGAAGATGTTAGAGTAACAGATTTTATCCTAAGATAAACAGGTCTTTATCCTAAAGACATAAGCTTTGTCATCCTCTCTTCCACTGCATCAGATGCTGTGTTTGTGACAGTAACTTACGTCACCCTGCTGCATTTTTCAGTTGATACAGCACTGTGTTACTTTCCCTTTTCTGGGAATGAATGGCACTGCATTGAGTTTCTTCCAGTGTATGGAAAGTTATGGGTAACTTCCAGGTCTGTAATTTCTATAACTCAGGTCCTTCTCATTTCTCCATCGTCTGCTGTTCCCTGGGAGAATTTTGACCAGAAATCCCAGAAATCAGGCCAATTTGGTAATGTGGCATTCATGTCCTCTAATTACAGCTGTCTAAAAATCAAATTTCCAATCCAGCCTAATTATTGTGATAATTCCTAGAGTTGAAAAGAAAAATATCCGGAGATACCCATTCCTCATATTTCATAGACCATGACAGTCTAACAATAGATGACTCTCTCTTTGAAGAAGACTTTCTGTCTAGCAATCTCTCATCTTGATTGAATAATCAAAATTATATTGACTAGTGCCTAAATGAGTACCTAGAATACACTAGATGATTAATAAAATGAGAAAATTCAAATTCAGTTTTTATAGGAGTAAAGAATAATTTTAATGGTCTGCTAACAGTTGGGGAAAAATAAATAAAACAAAAAACTATATTCTAAAGGTGTGTGAGAGAGAACATATGCTGTCAAAAATACAGCGTCTCCCTCTTCAAAAATATGTATTTCTTTCCTACAAGTAGAAAAAAAAGGGAAATAAAGATTGTGTATTTCTGCCTCTTAGGTTAAACATTGTTTAATACCTAGATTTATAATAATAAAAAATTATAGCTTGATGGTAAGTTTGAGATTTAATAAAGTCTCTCTCCCCAGCAAAAGGGAAATAGAGAGATATTGTTTCTGAAGACATGGCTATTTTGTTATATTTTCAAAACGAAGATATAGAGGGAAGTATTGGTCCATCTTTTAGCCAGTTTTGATTCTTATAGGACAGACTAAACAATCCTTATAGACTGACTTATTCATCCAGAAAGTCATTTTAAAAATAGTTGGAGTTCTCAAAGAACAGTCAGAAAAATCACTCATAATTTCTCTTATTTTGAACAACTATCAGAAAACAACTGTTCCTAACAACTGGATGAACTGTAATAAACATAGCAGAATAGAAAATTGCATGCAAGATACAGTATGGAATGTGGAACAAAAATTGTGAATTTGAGAATACATACATTAGACTTCTTTTTGTACATGTTTGTTACATGTTTCAATTGACCACATCTTGTAATATATTTTTGATCTCTTCCTATTGGCAGTAATTTTGCAAACTGATCATATGTCTCAATGAATAAAACCACAAACATCAACATAAGTGAATACAAATATCTGCATAAGAGAAATATGTATTAATGTGACAAATTTTTTCTCAGGCAATAATCAAGCAAAGTATAATAGCAACACGTTTTTATACTTGATTCCCTCATATTATAGGTATATTAATTAATCCATGGCATCATAACCACTGTTTAAAATATTTAAATTTCAAACAAAAGCTACTTTTTTATTTTGAAAGTCAATAATAATACATTACAATTTTTGTTTTTCCTATAATGTGAATGATAAGAATATTTTCTGAAAGCTGAATGCAATTTGTTTATGTTAATCAGAAGCAGCAGTAGAATGCTATTACTATTTATACAACAAGAAGCTATCAGTGAAATCAAATGAAACCCTCATGATGATTAAATTTGGAGCTATATTGACATCCTATTTATATTTAGATTTAATATGCTAATATGTTACTGTGAGATGGGATAAGATCAAAATGTTGATGATAATTATTTCAAGAATTTCTGCATCACATTGCATCCATTTGACTAGCTTCCATGACTTTAGAGCTGGCACTGAGAGACTTCTTATGAAACTATTTACAAATAAATTAATCAACAAGGTTACTTCATTTGTTAAATGCTACTAGGCAAGGAATAATGGTATGTGGACCATATCATGAGCCAGTGTGAAACTAAAGTGACTAGTGAACTTAAAACTCTTAAAGTGAAAACTCTTATCTGTACAGCTTTGATTTGGATTATATATTACTGGTACTTTAGTGGACACCAGTAAAAATACATTTCTTTTTGCAATGCCATTGTCTAGTTTTTTCTCCTCCCTATATAAAAATGGAAAATTCTGCACAGTCACAGTAAAGGTGGCTCCTGTGAGTAGTAAATGCTGTTTTAATGATACTCACTGTAAAGAGACATCATTGATGTTGCAGTAAGTGACAATCTGACAGCATCACCATCTGCTTCCTGAAATATAAAATGACAAAGTTGCTATCCCAGGGAGTTTATTATTTCAATTTGATAATGCAACAAATAATGTAAAGTATCACACGGACATGCGTTGCTGGTAGTGAACAGCTGAACAGGGAGAGAAAACAATGTGTGTGGGAGCTCTAACTGAAGAAATTAGAGACAATTGTGTACACTCAATGAAATTGCAAGGGAGAATTTCTCGTGTTGTTCCAATATATGAAAAAATATCTATTAAGAAGCTGATTTTTTTTATGGAATGTAAATTCTAAGTTGTAAGTCACTTCAGATTGGGGGAGAATTTCTTTTATATCTAATAGATTTTTTCTTTCAGATTTTAGACAGACTTTATATTAAGACTCAGATAATCAAACTTAATTGAAAATGTTCTATTGCAGCCCCTAAACCTAGAATATATGTGTTTGAGGTCCTGTTCTGGCACTTACTGAGTGTGATTCTGACCTCGAAGAGGCTTGTATTTCTTATCTATATTTCTTCCCTAAATTAGGTGGGGTGACTGTGAGCCTGCAATCAGAACTGTGACTGCCTTTAGGACATCACAGAGTAAGACAAATCTAGTCAGACCTCAATGTCAAGGAAGAGAGTACAGAGTAGATTTTATGAGATCAGAGTTCCACTCAGGGTGGGAGAAGAATTAATAAATCTTCTTTGTCTAGTGTGTCAGAAACTGTGGGTGAATAGTGCAGAAAGTAAAAGAATTTGCTATTGCTCTAACCAAAGAGCAGGCTACCTGCAGGTAGAAAAGAACACCTGCTCTTTAATCATTCACTTGTCAGAGTTTATATATTTGGAGGTAATATCTAATTATCTCTTTCAGGTGTTCTGGGACTAAACTGCAAGTAGATTACAAAGCATGTAAATGAATGATATGTGTGAAGTATTAAGTGTTATGTTGCATCCTGTTGATGCAATGTTATGTGTTGATATGCTTTTTATAATATGGTGAAAGACTGTATATAGCAATTATTCAGGTCCATGCCTGTTAAACTCTACACTGAGTTTTGAAACACCTACATTTTCTCTGCTGCACGAATGCTCCTATACACACATCTATACCAAACAATAAAAACCACTGTTGGTAAGGCACTGGAAACATCACACAGCACTGAGTGATGGAAGCTGAGATCATCCCTCAGTCCTGAAAGAGCTATGGCTGTATTAGCATAACACAGTGCTGCAAGCATTAGGCCAAATGTAGCTCCAAACTGTTTTCTTCCAGTTTCAGAGGTAGTTTAAACACATCAGTGCTATTTTCTATGTGCAACATAGAAATTATCTCAGATTTTCTTTCTTCTTCCATGCGTACCAATCCGTCTGTATCTTTGCTCTCCAATTGTCATGTTCTCATATTTTGATTGTTTACATTTAGGGTCTTGGAAAGTGATGAAATAATGCTTGTTTCATGAATATAGGAAAGGAATATGTGTTGAAAAACAAGTGACAAACTACTGCAATCTTTTTGTCCAGAATTCATCAGGGAATGTAACATGCCACACTCCCAGGCATGAACTCAGGTCTCCAAATCACTGAATGACACTGTTTTATGAAGGAAGTGTAGTTAAGCCATTGCACCGTGCAAGAATCTGGAAATAATAACTGGTAAGAGATACAGGAGCCATGTACTCTGGGTTAACCCTTTCTTCTCCAGCATACCAACTGCTGTGAGTTGTATGCAGTGGGCATGAAAACAGCAGGGCTGTAAGAAGTGAAGTCTCCTGCACAGCATCATCTTCAGGCTGCTGCTGAGAGTTGAACAGGCTACTGCAACCCCAGAGGAGTTGGGCAGGCTGTTTCTGTGGTTTGCTCTGTATCTATTTCATTCAGTTGGACTGGGTTAGGAACAAGCCTGTATTTAAACTTTGCGAGTTAACTGCTTCATTTTTACAGGAATAGGCTGGATAATTCTCAAAGGAACACCAAAACAGGCAAATGTAAGGAGTCAGCAGTCTGGGCAATGGGGTAGTGGTAAGCAAGAGAGATAATTGGGGACAATAATCTCTTTCCTTGGTACACTTGCAGCTGAAAAGATGGTATGTCCACAGTTCAAGAGGAAATTGCCCAGATACAGAATTTAGCCTGTCAGAAAAGAGCTTGCTGCTTGAGTCTTCCACACTTCAGATTAATATAATAAACATTGTGTTATGGGATAAGCTGTTATTTACAGAATTGAAAAAAATAAGCAATAGGAAACCAAAAGATTCTTTGCATAGTTGGCTGAGGGTTGTTATTCTTCCCCAAAACTGATTTCACACTATCAGGGATATTTATGTTTATATGTTTTCAGATAAGAATCTCTCCTCTTATCCTTCTTTTCTCTTCTTAACTAAGAACTATAGCTCTTCTATATAACTATAAATTATTTAAACTCCTTGGATTTTGACTTACACTGGACCAGGTGAGAATTACTTAAAAAAGGACTCTTCTTTTGTTATAAGGAATTATCTGCTGTCAAGATTATCTAATCTCTTTGCCATACAATTGTCAAGCAAGGCTCTGGGCGCTTCTACTTCACAGTTAGTTCAAGTTTCTATTTCTATGTGACATAATATTATGGCTGCCACCTATGATAAAATAATCTAGGTATAATGTAAGGAATAGAAGATACGAACAAAGTTCACTACAGGGTTATTTAAAAGATTTCAGTCACTCTAGTATAAGGGTTAATTTCATTTTTTGCTCAGGAAAAAGAGATCTGGGTTAGAACCCAGTTCCTGCAGGCAGGACTGTAAGAGCTCTGCTGCCGTCATTGGCCCCTCAGGACCTTGAGCAGGAACAGTGCTAGTTCTCCTGGCCTTCTCGCTGGTGTTATCATCAGATCTTCTCCAGAAGGCCTGGTGCTCCCACATGGAGGTAGAAGCCCCCATGTCATAAGAGACACTAGTTGCCTGAGCCCCGCTGCTCCGTCCTTTTCCCCAGAGGAAAGAGTCATCGGCTCTCCATAGCTGAGCTAGACGCTGACTTTCACCATCCCTCGTCAGGGACCTGCTGCACACCCTCTCGCACGACACTGCAGAGCCATGGTCACAAAGCGGCACAGAGGAGCTGTTGGGCCAGCGCGTGCGTGATTGCTGCTGCCTGTGCTGCCTCCTTGTCAGGGCTGGACTCCTGCTGGTGGCCTCCAAACCATGTTCATGCACTACCGTCTTCTCCTGTCACCTGGCAGAGGATGGTATCAAATGGCCACCTGCAGAGTGGGTACTGTGCTTTGATGGCCAACCACTGCTGGATGCAATTGCGGCAGAACTGTACAGGCAGTGGGCAGGTAGGTAGGAGGTCGTGCTGTACCCAGGCAGATGGGTCACATCTTATCTCCAGAGGTGCTTGACTCCATTGCTCCAGGCACCTGACTCATGCCGGCTTCTAAGGAAAAGCTGCTGTGCTCCGGAGAGTTCTCTGCAGCTAACATTGCACCCTACCAAAGAAAAGGGACAAAACGTGAGTAGACATGCAGTGGAGAGCCAGGAGGTGGAAAAAGAAGCAGCAGACAAGCTGCTGTAGAGGAGAGGAGATAGCAAATACTGTGTTAGCTATATGCCTGACTGGCAGTATCGGATTCACGAGCACTCTGTTAACCGTAGATCCAATCTCCTTCCAAACAAGTAGTCGAGTTCACAAACAGCACAATTTACTCAAATGCAACATTTACAAAGCAGGTTTCAGATGTCAGTACAGCATATTCTCTACTGCAGTGTGGGATTTTTAACTAGCTCTGACGTACAAATGTGCAGTCATCACTCACCCCAGAAGATGGGAGAGGGCTGTCAGTCCCAAGGACTGACGTCTTGACCCGAGAGGACGAAAGGGGAATCAGGCTGTTGCCCAATCCCAGAAGTTCTGATGGAGTCTTCTCTCTCCTCCTTTCCTCCATAGCTCACCTTTTGTCCTTTTTCCTTACATATAGGTGGAGTTTGAGTGAGTGTAGTCATACTTTTATTATTGATTAGTGAAAAAGCTTCTTACTTTCATTTAAAGGTACAGTCAATTGATAACCTAGAGCGCATGCTCAGTGAGGAGTAGTTGTACCTCAGAGGCAGGTAACTTTTGGGATGGAGGTGTGTGTTGGCATTATAATGAGTTTGTAATGAACAAAGTTCAAGCAAAGTTCATCTGAAAGGAGTGATTTGCCACCCTTGCTGGCTCAGCACCAGACATGTTAGCATATATCTCCCGTTGGACAGCTACTGTGCGGCTTATTAGCGGCCCAGCACAGGGAGTGCAACAGAGTTTGGCCGCGGTGTCTTCACTCCGCTCCAGCCTCCGTTACTCCTCTTTGCAGCTGCAAGGAGGCAAGGTTGTGCGGCCTGGGTAACCGTAGAGGAGCAGAGTTAGTGGGTACCAGCCATCCTGGAAGTGTCAACTGTGTATCACCACAAGCAAGGTTCTGTAATGCCAAAACTTCTCTTAGGCCCTAGTTTTTCTCGAAGAAGTTCCCCCTTTGCAAGCAATTCTTCTATCGCCAGATCTACGAAACAGTTCTGAGGAAGCTGGCGGGAGTGCTTGCCAAACTGTTCTCCGTTATCTATCAGTGGTCCTCGTCAACTGAAGAGGTCTCAGACAGCTGGAGACTTGCCAGTGTGACACCCATCTACAAGACGGGTCAGATGGAGGTTTCGGGGAACTACAGGCCTGTCACCCAGACTTAGGTATCGAGGAAAGCTATGGAGCAGATCATCCTGAGGGCAATCACCCAACATGTGTGTAACAACCAGGGGATGAGGCCCAGCCAACATCGGTTCACGAAAGACAGGTCCTTCCTGATCAACCAGATCTCCTTCTGTGACCAGATGACCCGCCTATTGGATAAGGGAAAGGCTGTGAACATAATCTGCTTCAGTAAGGCCTTTGGCACAGTTTCCGCCTGCCTTCTGCTGCAGAAATCGGTAGCTCATGGCATAGACAAGTGTGCTCTTCGCTGGGGGAAGAACTGGCTGGATGGCCTGACCAAGACAGTGGTGGTGAAGGGAGTTAAATCCAGCAGGCGACTGGTCACGAGTAGTGTTCCCCAGTGATCATTGTTGGGGCTGGTCCTCTTTAATCATGATCTGGATGAGGGATGAGTGCACCCTCAGCAAGTTTGTAGACGATACCAATTGAGAGGAAGAGCAAGAGTTATCTGCTTGAGGATAGGAAGGGTCTGCAGAGGGATTTGGACACACTGGATCGATGGGCTGACGCCAACTGTATGAAGTTCAACAAGACCAAATGCTGGATCCTGCACTTCAGTCACAGCAACCCCATGCAATGCTATGAGCTTGGGGCAGAGTGGCTGGAGAACTGCACGACAGAAAAGCACCTGGGAGCCAACTTAACATGAGCCAGCAGTGTGACCAGGTGGCCAAGAAGGCCAATGGCCTACTGGTTTGTATCAGGAACAGCATAGTCAGCAGGAGCAGGGAAGTGATTGTCCCCCTGTACTCGGCACTGGTGAGCTCGCGACCCTGCAACTCGAGTACTGTGTTCAGTTGTGGGCCCCTCACTACCGAAAAGACATTGAGGTGCAGGAGCATGTCTGAAGAAGGGCAACGAAGCTGGTGAAGCAGCTGGAACACAAACCTTATGAGGAGTAGCTGGGATTGTTTAGTCTGGAGCAGAGGAGGCTTGGGAGTGACATTATTGCTCTCTACAACTCCCTAAAAGGAGATTGCAGGGAGACGGGGTTGATCTCCTCTCCAAAATAACTAACGAAAATACTCCCTTTATGCTTGAAATCACACCCGCTCCCCTAAGCTTTAGCTAACAACAAAACCAACATCCACAAGTTCATGATAAGAAGGATATATGTACCTATGCTTTCAGTGTCCTTAAATATGCATTTTTAATATGCATTTTTGTGAATTCCAGTAGGGCATAGCTCATCTCTGAAGCTTCAGGAATTTTAAGGAATTAAAACAAGTTAAAAACTTAAAGCTGAGCTAGTCTTCCACTTCAAAGCAACCTCAGGCACTGAAAATGTGAGAAGGATTTTTATGGAGTTTTACTAAATAGGCATTGAATAAGCTTTACTAATCACTGTGTCCTCTCTACTAGATGGAAATATGTCAAATTTTTCATTGACTTTTAAGTTAGTAGGCTATCAGTGGCCTTTTTCCATTACCAAACCATTATGCAAGAGGACAGTATATTAAAATCTCCATCTAAAATCCCAAAGATTAAGGAGACAAAAACAAACAGACAAATAAGCAAACAACCCCCTAACAAAATAAATGTGTGTAAATATTGCTATTAGAAGTAACAAGTAGCGGGATGGAGGGGAGTTTGAGTGGGGTTAGCTACAAGGTGACACCACTTAAATGGCATGAACTCTAAAATTTATTTTCGCAGGGGGATGAGTATAGCAGGTGGATCTCGATTTCTGCTCTGAGATCCATTCTAAGCAAACACATGATACACACTACACACCACTGGGAACTGTCCGTACTTAGCCTGTCCATGTCCCTCACTGAAGACACAAAGGAACTGGGCACTCCACCTAAGCAGTCATGATGCCTGAGTCCTGATAGGGGCCTGACTCCCACGCCACTGTCCCATCCTGGGCTCAGCCTTCTGTTGAAACTCTGTGCATGTGTTCCTGCTGAAGGGCTATGGTTTACACTATTATTTTCAACTTAAATGCTTAGCATAACCTGCCAATAACCTTGTTAGACTCGTATCCCCAGTAACTTTGAACTTCTCCACATCTAAAGCGAGCTACCTGGAATAATATTTCCTTCCAATCTTTTGCCTAAACTTTGTTACAAGGCTGTAAAAAGGTTAAAAACTGATCTGTGATGCTTTGTTTCTTTCTAATCCTTACCTAAACCATTACAAGAGGGCAGATGTTGGTCAGATCTCATTTAGCAATGCTTTCAGATAGGTTGCCCTCATTATAGTTATTTGTGCTGCTTTATCTTTCCAGCACACACCAGAATCATCTTATCACTTTGAGCTGGCCAGATACAGTCCAGGCCTCGTTTTATCTGAGCCGTACTTGCAGCTAGGTTTCCTCCTCTGAAAAAACTATTGACTTTTTTGTTTAGGAAATTTAAATTGAAGTTTTCAGATACATCAGCTTAAAGATAAAGGTATAAATTATAGTGCGTGGTGCATTCTTGTTCCAGAAGCACTTTTTTACTCCTTTCTGTCTTCCTTTAGCAGGGAACATGACAAATCTTTACCCTTAGATCCCAGTCAAGCTCAACTTGTCAGTTCACTGACATTTTGATTCCCCACTTTTACTCATGTACTTCTGTAAATGCATACCATATTTTTATATATTTAGAGAAATAAGAGCAAAATGAAAATTTTATTTCATGTAACTAAGGTTACTCAAATGGGAAGGGGAGTAAAGTCTACTGGGAAGATGTATAGATCTAATTTATCTTTATTTTCATATTCCTTCAAGCTTTGAAGGCACTTTAGAGGCCAACACTAAAGGACTTCATAACATTAGTTATAAATAGAATAGCTGTTAGGATAAATGACAGTTGTCTAGAGATGTCTGTTCTTAGATATTTGGAGATACTTAAGAAAGGATAATTAAGATCTTTAATAAAATTCTCGAATAACATTTTTTTAGTTCTCTCAGTGTCTGTGTTACACTTCTCTCTCACTGAAACTCTTGCATATACACCTTGACTTTGCAAGGACTAAGCTGTAGCAGAGTCATGAATCTGTTTTCTTAGGCAAGCAATTCAAACCAAGTGGGCTTGCCACTCTTTACTTTTAGCATATAAAGATATTTGAGTTATACTTGGCATACTGAGACTAGGAAGGGTTAAATTCAAGGTTCTACCACAGGAGAAGGAAAAACAATACAAGAAACTGTGACTGTGAAACTAAAAACTACAGAGACTGCATGTAATAGCTGGAAGTCTATGTGATTTTCAGACTGACTACATTTTGAATGGTTAGTGTTATTTTGCGAAGGCAGGTTAGAGTAGGTTATCTATTTAATAAAGTGTTTTTGGGTTTTTTTTTGGTAGCTGAAGCCATGCCAGAATGGGTAACAAAATAATTAAACCAGAGTTAATATTTGATTAAGTAGAACAGGAGGAGGGGAAGAGAGAAATGAGGACAGCCAACGACACCCATAATTAACATTCATCCATCTAACAACCATACAATTAAGATCTGTCAGAAAGGGTCAGGAGAATCTAATCATTTCCCAAAAAGTCAGGATCAGATGAAGCGGCAAATTGCAGATTCTTATTCTGGATCCAGATGAATTGATGGGTCGCATAAGCCAAGTCCTAAAATGAGTTTTCCTGTCTGTGTGAAGCTCAGTTTGGCGGCAAACAAGATTGATTCAGTGACATCCTCATTCATCTCCTTTTTTTTTTTCCCTATTTTTTCATTTAGTTGCTTCCTTTGATGTTGTGCAGCAGGCTCATGCCAGGGAAAATTAGCAGCTTATGTCCATCAATAATTACATCAACTTTCTTGCAAGTTGTACATTATAAGCTTTCCTAGGGCCAGATTTTTGAAAAGAAAAATAATTCATATTACTGAAATGGCACGTAGGTGTATTCTAAATGTTTAAATACAAAGCTGTTACTGTGAAAAACCTACTTGGTCTGTTACGTAACCCTAGCATAGGCATTTTACTTTCTACCTTCATAGTCCACAGAACAGTTTCTGTTTTTCCTGTGCAATTACTAAGAAATGATAGGAAATATAGTTATCTCAGGCTGGATTCTGGGTTGTGCAATAGAGTTTGACATCTATAACTTTGATACTGCACTTTGGTCCAAGCAATATTTTCTAATGGTGGTTGCAGGGGAAGGGCAGGGAATATGCTGTACTGGGATACTACCAGCCTGGGTATGATGAAATCATACTCAGATAACGCATAAACAAAGGGAGAAATTCTCTTTTGCAGCACCAAGTTGACAGAACAATCCTGTGATTTACATTCACAGCACATGCCCCAGCTCTGGCTGACATGGGGCTCGTGCGGTGCAGCCAGGCTGGCCAGTGTTCATGTTCCTACAAGCTGCTGAAAGGGAGATCCCAGACCATCCTCTTTCAAGACACTTCCCTGCTTTGTACAGAAAAGCAGGTAAAACTTATCCACCTGCAGGGGATATTCAGATTGTACAGTCGTAGAGAGCATAAGGCTGCATGAAAGGAAGAGTCAAAACACCTAAAACAGTATATGCAGTTGGAGAGAGTTTAAAATAGGTAGAGACACACATAAGTAAGTGATGACAACTTTTAGACAAGTTGTTGCAGAACCAGGGAGCATCATTCCCCAATGCTACCACTCCCTTTCCTCTCCAGTGAAGAGAATACTTGAGGTCCCTGACTTTAACAAAATTACCTTTCAAAAGCTGCAAGAATGCTTCATTTAGCTATTATGGTAGTTATAATCTTAATTTTGTAATATTTTCACTGTTTTTCTCATATTAATTTATCTTTGCCATCGCATAAAGGTTATACTCAATTATTAAAACGTAAATGTTGACAGACAAGTTGGTATTTTGGAGGGGCTTTCTTTTTAAATCTATGAGTCATTTTATTATGCTTTAGACTGCTTCAGGCTGCTTGATACTATAAACTTGAACTTCATAAGGTTTCCAGCATATATAACAGCAGCCTGATTTACTACAACCCCCTCCTTTTCAGCATGTGCTCTTGTTAATGGTGTAGCTATATACTTTCCTCATACAAGAAGGACCAGCTATTTACAATACCTATAAAAAGATTTCAAGGACTTCAGAATGAACACAATAATTTTATTTAAAATATGAGAAAAACAGGTGAGGTGAAAAGATATTTTACATTTCACATCTTTAGCTGCAACAGTATTGACAGTTTTACTGTAATTCAGAGCTCTTATTTATATACTCCCCTGCATGTTAATCAGAAGAAATTAGCATACAGCAAAATAGCATATATTTGATTTGTTCCCATTACTCCCTTATTCCATAGCCCATAAAAGCTAATGCACTATCAATTATCAGTGGATGATGTTTCATTATTTAAATGAATCATAACTTTTTTATATAATAATTAGATTATACAATATGTTTTTCATGTCATCATGGTCTGTTAACAGGTCTGCTGCCTATTTGAAAGGGCTCATAAAAGCTACTGGACACGAGGGAGCAGTTTTTGTGGCTTCTCAAGTACAATTTTCATTTAAACTCTTCCACACTGGCTGTAGTGCTCTTATAGAAATATCATTTCCCTGTAAAAGGATCAAAATAAGCCTTGTTGATGGCTAAATGTGCCGTGGAATTGCCTATGTGCAAATGCTTGTTTTGATGCAAACTGAGAGAAAATGCAAGTAAAAAAGGTGGCAACGTGTAAAAGGTAGGATAAGCTCATGATGTCAAATATGAGGACTGAAATTGTCTCCTTTTTTTTCCCCCTTCCCATGCCTAAAAGATGTTGTTTGTCTGGGTGTTACTAAAAACTGGCATTATATAGAGTAATATTGCAGATTTTGATTTCTGGTTGCAACATTACATACAATTTATTGTTTCACAGTCATTTTGTTAGATTGTAATCTTATTTGATTTCCACTCCCAGCTAAGTTAGTTTAAGATTGTTTTTCAAGAATATAAACTCGACATTCAAAATACGTATGTATGACAGCTATCTATATACATCATAATATACAGAGTGGGCCTCATCCATCAGTTTGGCATGTCAACGAAACTATTTTGTTTGAATTATTTCCAGTTCTGTGAAACTGTTGTTCACTTCTCAGTATAGAATATATCAAATCAATTGCTACAGATTTACTTTCTTTCTTTTAATATACCAGTTTTCAGCCAAACGTTCTCTGTGTTTGTGCAATGGTAACCATACATTCCTCTGTGTTATTGCACTGTGAACATATGGGATCATTTGGAAATGCTTTTTTTTCTAAAATTTTTTTAAATATTTTGTAAATCAACCTGCTGCCTTGTGACCTTGGACAAATGAAGAGTATGGGGTAAAGCAGAATCAGAGGGAGACAAAGGAACTAATGACATACATTAAAATGAATGGTGTTTGGCTCCATTGTTTGTGAGTTTGTCAAGCCATCTATTTCTAGGTAGTCACAAGCAAACTACTGCTTCTTTGGAATCTAAACTCAGCCAAAGCTGGGCATTGGAAGAGGTGCCATTTGATGGCTTACTCCTCCAGTTCCTGCTGGAAATGAAACCAGCATGACTAAGGAATGGGATGCAAGAAAGAGCCCAAAACACAAGGTCTTTTAGGAATATTTAAGAAGACTGAAAGGTACACCTTCATGAGCTTCCTTGCAGGTGATCCTGTAATCCTGGAACATGACATCCGTTGGAGTAAACTCACTGTTTACCTCTCCACAAAAGACTGTTTGGTAAATTTGAGATTTGGACTTATGTCTGAAGAACATTTTAAACTTCATTCCTCCTTTACTTCCTTTCATCTATGTACAATTCACTACACTTATATGTTAGCAACTTGGCAACTGCTTTTGGATAGGTTTAGGTATATTTTATCTGATTACAGTAATCAAAAGGTGTTTGCCATTGTAGCAGTAAGAAAAATCAGTTGTTTGGTCACAAAGTTTTGCTATCTTTAAAGCAAAGCTTAACAGAGGAAATATGTTTCAGATGGATTTGTCATTCTCTTCTGCAAAAATATTTAAGAGGAAAAATGTGCTAACAGTAAATTGAACTGTGAGGTA
Organism: Crypturellus undulatus; assembly: GCA_013389825.1. Lineage (NCBI taxonomy): Eukaryota > Metazoa > Chordata > Aves > Tinamiformes > Tinamidae > Crypturellus > Crypturellus undulatus. The sequence continues at coordinate 834,089 of VWPW01031448.1, forward strand.
AGTATATCTGTTAAAAGGAAAACCAAGTATGAAGTAATTGATCTGAATGATCCTAAAAAGAGACAGAGTTAGATCCATCATGAAATATCTTTATCAGACATTGCCAATAAATGGCCAAGTTAATATATATTTTTATACCAAAATAATTTAATGTGCTGTGCATTATGATATTATAATTTTCTCTTAAAATGGCTTTACTATGGTCGTAATAAATTTCCTTCAATCTTTTCTGCGTGGGAGAAAGGATTAGTTTGTAATGATTAGAGGCAGTGCTACTTTGACTGAGGTACATGCCAGTATGTTTCCTTGAATACACCACTGAAGAGTGAGTATGATGGTGATGTGTTAACAGTTCTTGGGGACATAATAACAGACCTTTCAGAGTGCTTTGTTCCACCAATGTGATTTCAGACTTTAGTGGCCATTCGTGTCCCAGACTGCCTACACTTAATTTGACTTCATAACTTGATCATTTCAACTTGGGAATCAAAAGCAGCTAAAGTGCAGCAAGATATTTGCTCCCATGTGTGTCAGTGGCTAACAATACTAGGCTTAAGTGGGGAGGAAGTACAAGGACCAGTCATAGAAATAATGAGATAGCTAAGGAATTTATCCCATTTGATCACACTTCTCTTGAGTTTATGTTTAATCTTAACTGGATTTCTAGATCAATATACGGTAGATCTGCAAGAGAAGGTATCAAAGTATACAGCTGTGGTCCCTTCTCATCCTATCTTTATAATCAGATCTGGAAATGGAAAGACACTGCAAAATTATAAGTGTGTTCTGTTCACAGTTATGGGTAGAAAAGACTACTCTTTTCATATGCGGAGGTCCCAAGCCAACTCCTCACTCAGAACACTTGTTCACAAGTAGTCAAGGTAATTGACAAGAATAACATGCTATCCTGCTTCCTCATATTGATTATTCAAACTAAGGTGGCTCATTCGGCTTTATTATGAAAGTTTCCTTGCAGATAATGCAAATATTGTCAGAATCACGATCCTCTCCTGTTTTCTTTTTCAGTAGCAAAGACGGGTCTGTAGTCATTGTTAATCATGTCAGTCTCAACCAACGATGAAAAGAGAATCAGAATTCAAATTCCACTGTCTAACCCATAAACCCATAGCAAGAAGGATTTAGGAAGATTGTGCTGCTTTCTCTGATGAAAAAAAGAAAAAAACAGTTAGCAGATGCCTGTTACTTATAGAGTATGAAATTCCAACAGGTCTTTACTCTTTCAGCACTGCCATTTCTTTTTTCATGCCTCCAGGAGAAATGGTATTCAGCCAGATATTTATAATATCTTTGAGACCTTAACTCTGTGACTAGGTAATGTGCTAGTTCTTCTCTTCTTGGTTTCAGACGGATATAACATGAGAAATATTCTGTTCTTCCTTGTGAAAGAGGGTAAAATACTTGCACATATGGCTAGACACAATTAAGTTAATTAGCATGTCAAAAGCAGTACGGTTTGTGAAGCTTTCCTCATTCCATTTAAAACTAAATGGTTTAACTTAACACCTTTTATTAGCTGAATTATCAGGTGAGTAACAACAATGTCTCTAACTTCACACAGGAAAGCAAGGTGTTGCAGAAGTGATCACACAGTGAAATATGGGCTTGAAAGCACAAGTGTCAGCTAAATAGTGTATCATTTCCTAGCTAATACACTTGAATCTATGTTTCCTAATTTAGTTGGAATTCCAGCCAGGGTAAAGTCCTACATTATGACCTAAATGACATACACTTAATTCTAGATTCAGTTCCAAGCCACCCTAGTGTATGCACTGAATTAAGCACTGCACTTAGTGAGACTTCTGTGAAATGTGTGCACTGGCAGATCATTGGATTGGGTAAAATTGTATGGTTCTATTGAATTAAATGAAGCCATACTGATTTACCTTAAAGATCAAGACTTTAACCTGCATATTTAACTCAATACTTGTCAATGGAAATCTTAATTTTAATGAGATTATTAGGATTATTCTTTCATTTCATAATCATCATAAAGTGATTTCCCGTACTGAAATACAAGAGGAAAATCATAAATTATGGAAAGTTTAATGATGAATGATTCAAATGACATAGGAGTCCGTTCAGGCTAAGATATCTCACTATACGCAGGATCCAGGCTTGGAAAGTAATGGAAAATAATAGGCAGCATATTTTATGAAGTATTTCAATTATATTATTTGTTTTTGTCATCATATGCACGTATTTTTTTCTTTTTTAACATCTCAATGAAGCATTTGATGCGATGAGTTAGATTTAATTTCCTCATATGTGTTGACGTTAGAAGAGCTTCTGCAAAAACTCTTGTAATAGAAGAGACTCTGACTGTGTCTCACTATATTTCACATGAAAAGGTTCTTATAAATTATCCCAGAGACAACACAGTCAATGGATTGAAATATGACAAAAAGGCCATAACAAAGGGTAATGAAAATTAGCATGAAATAAGCAGGTGGGAAGTATCTTCTGCTGATTCCAGGGACCAGAGTTTTGACCTCCATTTATTGTGTTCATTGAAGAAATGGAAGAGCAATCATAATGTTAATAAAACAGGCAGATTATATTAAATGAAAGCATCTGAGATAACTAGTCAAGATCAAGATGTACAAAGTGTTCTTGGATAAATGAGAATGAGGAGGCTAAAAGATCCTAAGGTACAGCTTAACCTTTACTGACTGCTGGTTTTAGTATACATTTATAGTTTCTGCTGAAATCACCCGCTCCCTTATCAATTTATTCCCGTGTACTTTATTCAGATTTTTCTGTATGCAGATTTTTTTTTTTATGTTCATTGAATAGCTCCTGCTAGAACCGGATTCTACTGTTACTTTTCTTTCATTTTGTTTAGAGACATCATTTTCTGATCTTTGTTTATTTGTTTGTTTTGGTAAAAATGGACGTTAATTCATCGTGTCTAAATAATCTCATAAACTGTTAATGTGCATGTGTATAATAGCTCACTCTCAGTTTTACTCACTGTTTCCTGTGGGCAATGAATTTGCATTACATTCATTGAACAACCAGATGTAACTAAAGAACCAAAGAGATGATTGCTTCTCTGAATTACAAGGAATGACAAATTATTTTTCTAATCCTAATCCCTTTAAATATATCTGTAGTCTCTCGTCAAAAACAAAAGACATTTAGCGTAGTAAGAAAATGGTCTTTCAGTATTTTCCAGCTTTTAGTTTTTAAATTCTGTCCTTGTATTGCTTCAAGATTCTGATAGTGAATTTGTACTAAAGCAGCTGTTTAAAATAATCCAAAATAATTCTTGATTCCTAAAGTTCCTATTTCTTTTCTTTTTCTTTTTCAAATAAAAACATTCAATTTCATCCTAGGCAAAGAAGAATAATGTATTTATATTCTAAATAAATTTAAGAAACTACCTAAGAAACTACCAATGATGATATATTATTGTTGTGCTTTATGGCATAAATAGCAATTTGAACCTTGCACAGTGTCCAAAATACATCACCTTAGACATTTTCACCATTAGACTTGTTTCTGCTGGGCTGTCATTCATCAATATTCTTAATAACATGCTTAAGATAATAACTTCAATACTACTTTCTTCTTCTTCTTAATTCTCTTTGCTCCTTAATAAGAGGAGTTTTAACATTTATATGCTTATTGAATCTCTTGATGTTGAATCACTGTCTGATACCTGGATGGAAAATTGATTTGCTACAAATAAGCAGAGTGATGCATCATTTGGTCCTCTTTATTTAATGTCTGCAAGCATTTTTGTTCTTTTTCATTTTTAACCCTACTTCTTGATTTTGCTGAAGATAAATAAATAAATAAATAAGAATGCAAGATAAGTCTCCAAAGGTTTCCTAGGTCCTTGAAAGCAGGAGAAAGAATGGATGTACATACACTCTTTATCACAGTTCTGTTGCTAATGCGCAATTCTGATAGATAACGAATGCTGGAGTTGTTGAATTTAATAACAGAAACAGAAGAATTGTAAGAATTATAGAATAATTTCCACATATTTGAACAGAGAAGTTTGATAAACTTTTAAAATTCTTGAAGAAATGCTAGAAATAAGTAAATGCTTCCTCTGTCTTTCTGTGTGCTTACACCATTGTTTAGTCTCAAATCCAAAAATTGGAGATGGAGAATATTGAAGTATACACGAAAGAGAGGAGGGAAGGAATTAATACCTTCCTAAATCTAACTATCCAAGAAAAGGGAATTATTTTATGACGTTCTCCATAGTAAATTCTTCCTGTGCTAAACTAAATGTCTAACACTAGTGGGAACAATTGTCTTCTACCTGTGCATTTTTCCTTCTTTTGATTAAAGAGAGGATTAGGTTAGAGTAGTCATCAAACTAGATCTAAATGAATACCATTCAAAAGGCAAATCATATTTGATTAGATCATAAATAAATTTGAGTGATTCCCCCTATTTTATACTCATCAGGAAAGAAAACAGAATGTATCTGTCAATGATGATTCTTTAAATAGCAAGGATAAAAAATACGTGAAAGTCTATAGTTTGTTAGGTCTCTGTTTTGCTGTTGTCTTATTGTACGGCTATTCTCACTAGATGTTGTAGATAGGAGTCAGTGAACTAGGACAGACCTATTCTGTATAGAGGTGTGAATCAGCATTCCTATGCACCCTGCAAGTCTCCTTGACAAAACAGAAAAAAGCGAGCACTTACAGGTTGTGATTAGTTTCATTTTAAAACAGTTGTCTGAATAAACTGGATTAATTCCACCCTATTTCTGTACACCTGACTACAAAGACTGCATCAGGTAACTAGTTACAGAAGTACAGAAGTACAGAAATTTACAATGTAGGCATTTAATTGCAGTAATATTATTCCTTTCCTGTGAAACATTATTTCTGATTTTTTTTTATGATATATTAAGGATGTGAATGTATATTATACAAACATATCTGAGACAGGGTTAACCTGGTTCTCTGAGATATTGATAGCTGTTTTCCCATAGCTCTGTGTATCTCAGCAATGGACATCTCTTTACTGAACATCTTGGTTGGACTTTGAATTTGATGTCTATGGCACTGGACTGTCAATGTTGGTTACACAGAAGTTTGTCTCAGGAGTTTTAATCTTATCTTAGGCTAGATATACACATAGTTTAACAGCGCTGTGGGCAACCTTCATTTCAGCAATTGTTTCATGTGAACTTTCTAATAACAAAATGTTTTTAATATCTTGAATCCACTCTGTTTGGCCTGAGGCCTATCAGGTTTAGTAGCAAAGAATGACTATCTTTTTCTGGAGCATACTTTAGGAAAGTTAATCTAAGACTATTCATATAGAAAGTATTCCCACTCTTTCTACAAAAAGTTACAGAACCTTCTGCTTCTGCTGACTTTGGACATTTGTGACTCTCAAACTACATAACTGATTTTCTTCTACTAAGAACTAAAAAAGCATGCTGTTAAGAAGTTGCAGGGAAAGAGTAATCTTTATGTATATGAATAAGCAGTCCAAAAAGGAGTCTTAAATCTAGCTGTGACGTACTAGAAGTCCTTGCTCCTTCACAGTGGTAAGAGAAACTTGTGAACTCAAAGTATTTCATCACTTGTGAGCTCAAAATATTTCAATCATAGAAACATTAAGGTTGGAAGGGACCTCTAGAGATCATCTAGTCCAACCTCCCTGCACACAAAGGGTCACCTAGAGCATGTGGCACAGGACCACGTCCAAGTGGACTTTGAAGATCTCCAGAGAAGGAGACTCCACAACCTCTCTGGGCAGCCTGTTCCAGTGCTCCATCACCCTTGTTAAGAAATGTTAAGAATTTTTTCCTTAAGTTCCTGAGGAAGCTTTGATGTTTCAGTTTGTGGCCATTACCTCTAGTCCTGCCAATGACCACAATTTAATTTCATGAAGAAAGAAGACATAACAGATCATTTTAAATGATGCTGTAACCAATTAAAAGTTAGAAAACAAAGCAAGAGCAAATATATATATATATACACACATATATGCAAAAGATTAAATGAATTATCTTGCCTTGTGGTGTGACACTGAGCACAGTCTGTATATATTCTGACATGCATAAACAGAATGGAGAGTACCACACAAATGCAACTGATTTCCGAATCAGCACAAGGAACACTTCTGGGCAATTTCACTAATTTAGGAAAAACATCATTGCACATTTTCAGTTAGTCTCCTAAGGTGCGAATGTTTACTGCTCATATCCAATCCCCAGAGCCGATGCAGTGAAATGATGCTGAAGTTGCACTAAAAATCTGCTGCTGAAACAAGTATACTTACAAGCACAGTGTAATAGTTTCTATATTTATCTCAATCTATCTTTACAGTGATAAGTGCTGCTAAAAACTATTAAATTTCCAAATGCACTTTCCAAAGTCACAGAATCATACCTGATATGGAGATCTTCCCCTGCACTGGATCTCAGAAATGAAATACAGAGTGAAGGGGGAATGCCAGACATACGGTAAAGATGCTGGGAGCAAGAGGATTAAGCAGAATAAGAATATCCCAGTGTGATTACTATAGTTGAGTGAATGAATTGTGTAAACATCAGTGTGTGAATGACGAAGAACAAGAAACATTATTTATTGCTAATCACTGTCCTTCAACTCACCATCTCTACATTCACCTATCATCATGGAAAATACTACAACAAGGAAAGCTACAACTATGAAAAAGTATACTGTATTTATGACAGTGATGTGATTTATATTATAGACTCATATTCTGCTCCACAGAGGTTTGAACCTCCCTTTATGAGTTCAGATGACTGCTTTGAAAAGAATAATCCATGTAATGTTTATTTGAAAATATTTGTTTTGGGGGGGAAATATATACACATGGAACTGGGGAAACAACAATAATAAAAAGAGGATATATCATAAGGCTCAAATCCATCAGAAAGAATGCTATTTTTACAAATGGCAATGGCCACTATCAGATGTTGGGTAGAAAGACCTGTGGCTCTGATGGCTAGAGACTGGTTTAAACCACAGTGCACAAGACTCATTATTCTGTGTGTGAGTGCTTGTCTGCTGCTGATGACTCCCTTTCTGACAAATGTTGCACTTTAAGCTGGTGTGGTCTGAAGCAGTCTTTCCTTTTACTCATGCAGTTGATATTATTCACAATTGAAAAGAAATGGGTTTCGAAATTGAATTTATAAATTAGCTAGCCAGCCATCTAAAAATAGACTTGTTCAAGATTATTCCAGTCAGAATGCGTTCTTTTTTCTTCCATAATACAAGAAGTTTAGGAGGAATAAAATTGAAGTCCACTGTTTCTTTTCTTTCTATTCTACTATTACTTTAGCCCTTCTCCATTTTTTTCAGTAGTAATAGCAGTTTATTGCAGTACAAATTGAACAGGTTGTTGAATTTTGTTTTGTAATTTTGACCCGTGGCCAAAGAAAAATGATCTTCTTGCTTTTCCCAAAATCAAAAGAAAAGGCTTGTTAAAATTTCCTTTTTTTCTCAGCACCTCACTTAAAGACTGTCTTTTTAGTGGAGTAAAATAAAAGCTGATCATTTTGATGGTTTAATTTTTTCAAACACATTTATAAAATACGACAGACTTTTTTTTTTGGTGAAATCTTCTCAATGGTAGATAGTGACCTGCAATGTGTTAATGGTTTGAAATGCCCAGATAACTTGCATACAATCTTGCTGTGAATTTTGTCTATCAATACACAAGAGCAACTTGATGCTACAAAGAAGAGGAATATTTATAATTATATGGATAAACTTAGATTTCAGCAGTGAGAAATTTACACATTACATTTTTCCATCAAGAACAAGTTTAAGTTTGACGTATCTAAATATGGTCTTGAAATACTGGTCAAAAAAGACAATATGTCTTTCCTTGCAAATAGATTTTGAATCCAACATGGAATTCAGCATGGAATGGAATTTCATGGAATTCAGCAAAAATTTGTTAGATTATGAAAAATTTGGAGGGGTATCAAAATAAAATAAGATTTTGGGCAATTTTATACATACACATACCATCATACACACAAACATACACATGTAGAGGAGTTTACAAAGGGGGCAATTTTGGGTAGAAAAGAGCCTTCTCTGTTAAAATTTCCAGTGAGTTCTATTTTAGCTAGTTCTTCTATGCACTAGTGAGAATTCCTCTTTTTTTTTTTCAATCAAAATAATAAAACAAGAAAACTAGAGTAGCTAAAATGAGTCTGCTGATGATCACTGCAATTCCTTCATATCAAAACATCTCATTTTGGAACGAAGTTACTAACATACTATGCCTTCCCAGGAAATTTCTTCTTCTTTAATGAACCAACAAACTTTCTAATAACCAAGAATCAGTTATATATCTGTTAGATAACACCGTACATAGTTGATCTCTCTTATGTAGCCATATGGTTGATTTGAGGTTAAGGTCTGAAAGCCTAGCTCATGTTAGGGGAGCATGCGCTAAAAGTATTCTGCATGAGTAACAGAGCTGGCTTTGAGGCTTTCTTGAGCAAGTTCAGGAGGAAGTTGTTTCCACTCATTTGGGAGATGCAATATTCATTACGCCTATTAGCATCAGACTGGCTATCTTTGTAAAGGCCAGGTTTCTGTTATCATACCCAGCTCAGTCATGATCTCTTGAGATTCTCAGCCCATTAGACAGTTTATCAGTATCTTGCTCTTTACATTCAAAAATCATAAGCACCAAGTGCTCTGGATAGCTTCTATTTCACTCTTATAATTGATATTCTGTTTGCAGGGGGTATTTTTTCTTTAACAGATCTGTTTTGAAAAGAAAAGTTCAGCTGGGAATGAGGAATAAAAGTAATTAAAATCTAGACAGGGAGAAATGAATATGATTATATATATGCATATATATATATATACACACACATAACTATGTATTAACTTTAGTCTAGTTACAGTGAATACCAAAAGTTATTACATGAAAGAACAAGTGGAGTGATCACTATGGTTATGATTACAGCAATTACCATATAGGAAATTATACAGGAATTAAAATTGAGCTGTTTCTCAGATGTCTCAGTATAATCATTTTGGAAGTAGACAATTTAATCACCTAACAGACTGATTAAACAGTTCAAATGATTGTTATATCTTCATGGAAAGACATATTGTGCTGGATAATAGATATAAGACCTGCCAAGTTAAACACAAACCTGAGGGAAATTAGTTGAGTACTAGGGAAGGTTGTACAGTGCTGAAAGGATAGCTAATTTTTTTTTCTGGAGCCTCATTTTGCTTCGCCTGTTTGTCACTTTATACAAATAGGTTGCTCCGAAGACCACCGAGGTCACTGATGTCTTCTAACTTCAAGGGCAACGATCAGGCTCTGAACACATCAGATGGCAGCTGCCCTGCTGGCCCTGGCTGGAGTAGAGGGAATGAGGCAGGAGATGTACCTAAAGGCAACAAATACATCCCTGACTTACAGTGAATGTGTTTTTATTCTTCACAATTGATCTAAGTTCCTGTCAGTACAGTTCTCACTCCTATGTGATGGGGCTATCTAACATAGCTTACACTATAGCTATGTGGCCACCCATTTATAACCTTTCTTCTTCCTTTCCCATCCATAATCACCAACAAAGAAAATGTTGAAATATAGAGAGAAAGGGCATGGACATACTAATACAGACCTAGCTGACATTTTCCGCTTTTACCCTCTTGCCATGTCTAATCTAGGTCTGTTGCACAGCAGTTATGCAGTGTGTTTTTTATTTTTCATCACTATGTCCTTAAACTGCTCTTTTTTGGCGGAGGGAAAGTTGGACAGGGAGGGAGGCAGAAGCGCAGGAGGGAGGGCAGAGGGAGCTATTTTTGTCCTTTTTTTTCTCCTGGTTCTTACAGATTTTGTGTCCTCTTTTACATCTTCTCTGAACATGGTTTTACAGTAAATCCCAGGACCCACTGAGCGACACTGCCTATGAGCTAACACTAGACAGTGCCCACAGTTCTGCATTTTCAGTGTGTGCTTCTCTTCATTGGTATTCACAGACTCTCTCAATTTACTATTATCTGTTAATTCATTAAACTCCCATTAGCTTCCTCTCTTTGATCATTAATGAAACTGTCAAAACAAGGCTTGGGATTGATCCCCAGAGGTACTCCAATCCACACAATACATATATTACATATACTACTGTTGACCATTGACCTACAGTCTTTCATAAGGTTTACAGGCCACAGGCAACAGTCTTTGGGAAACAAAAACAGATTCAATATGCTTTTCAACAAAGATTTCATGAGACTATGAGGTTTATGAACAGTTTATTTCCCATTTTCCATTTTAGTATTTCCTAAAAACAACTAAATGCATTGAATAGTGAAATATTGTAGGACATTTTATAACTCAAAGAAAATAATGTGCTGCAGAAGAACACCGGAATATTTATCATATTTTTTTTGCACATAGGTTTATAATTAATATAATTTCATTATTTGATCAGCCAAATTTTTTACCTTGTTGCTTTTTTTTTCTCTTCCACTGCAGCTCTTGAGAGCACAGACATAAAATTAACAAATGTATTAGTACTATATCAAAAATAATTCATAGATTTCAAGTCAAGTAGGTGTCAATGTGGCCAGGCGTGTTGGATGGACTCGAGATTTGGTGAAATAAAGACACATTTGACAGATAGACTTACTGACACTAGCACCTTTAATTAAAACAACATAGATACATGTACAAATGAATATAAATAAGTTAGTACAACTGAATACAAAAAAGGTGTTTACTGAATAATATTTGCCAGCAGGATTACAAGACGACACATCTCTCCAAGGTAGCAGACTGGAGAGACTGGCAGGCTCTTAATCATAGCGGGCATTCCTGTATGATACAACATTGGCCTCAATATTGAGAGTCTCCGTCCCATCTGAGTCCGCCCTCATGTTTTATTCCTGGGGTGTCCTGTCACATAAGGTCAGTACAGGCCAGGAGGCTGCCCAGCAACAGTGAACCTCCACCTTCCTGTTATACAACCCTTCTAAGACTGTGCATGCACATATTGCAGAAGGGGGTCTCATTTCTCAATTTGGTGGTCCCGCTTTTCTTGTCCTTCTCATTCTCACAGTGATTTGACCTTCAGACTTCCTTAGATGGCATTTTGGCAGCCAACCAGCCTGAACAGAAGTTCTTGTTTCTTCTGAGCTAATAAACTTCTTTGTTTTTTGGATAACATCTAACCACTATGTGCTTTCCGTTCTTCTTCAAAGATCCGGTTGTTACAATCTTCCTTTGCTGGTGATCTCTGCAACAAAGTTCAGTATTTTTCCTCCAAGGTCTGGATTTTGTTTCACACAATAAGTATTTATGACTCTACAGTTCATAAAAATTTCCTCCTCCAACACACCAAGGTTTATGATTTGTGGAAACTCCATTTTGTGCTTAGTCCTGTGTATTCATAGGCATTTCACTTTTTAAATTTAGTCCTATGTAATTAGGTTGAACTTGTGTAAAAGAAGATCCCTAAGAGTAAGAGACAAAACTTAATTATTACTGGATTCCAGAGTATTTTATTTGCATTCAGTGCTGCTCTCCTTAAGGATATTAAAAAAAAAGAAAAGCACTTTGGATTGTGATTTGTAACTTTTTACTGTTTACAGGTACTGAAAAGCAGAAGAGAATGTAGCATATTATATAATACAAGTTTAGGCACATATATTAATTTCCCCTTTTGAAAGTATCAGCTCAAATATAATGTTCACCTCACTAGTTTCAAAAAAAAATGTGTATGAAAACAAGATAAAGAGTAACTCTAACTTTCCTGAGTATAACAACCTCAGTTGCAAATCTTTATGCCAGGACACCCAATTCTAACATAAAAATTGAGGGTCAGTTCTCCTCAAAGGGAATTTTTAAGAGGTTTTGGACACCACTTGGAATAAATACCTCAAAGGACTTAGAACCTGGGGGGTAACTGGGGTATTAAGAGGAAAGGAGGTACCTGACAAAGCATTGTTGAAGAAAGATTTTTGCTTATAAATGATAGTAGAACACAGTGTATAGAAAAAAAGACTATACCCTTTAGCATTATTCACAGATTAGAAAACCTAACAGCTTTAACATCTGTCAAAGGGCTAATTTGGCTGGGACATGCTCCATTTTCCAGAGCCATCATAGATTGTACAACATGGCAAGGTCCTAGGGCACTGCATGCCAGTATTCAGCAGCTGCCTAAACCAAGATATTATTTTCCTTTTTTCTCTGTGCCCCACTCCCTGGACAGCCCTGGTGCCAGGAGCAGCTGCTGCAGCTTTTCCCTGCTGTGACTTTCACTCTGTTGTGAAAACAGAAAAAAAAAAGACATGGCTCAGGAAGCAGGGGAAGCGACAGATGAGCAGCTCAAGGGAAAGGATCTTGCATGAGGCTGTGCTATTTCCCAAAGGCCAGAAGCAGGTGTGAGGAGGAAGGAAGGGGAGGACATTTCCAAACTTCATCTTACTGAGAAGCATATAGACACTTCTGATGTCCATACTGATGAATAAGTGCAAGGGCTTGTGGTGATATCTTGTGATGGAGTTCTGAGGAGTATTTCAAAAAGAATAGATGCCAGTGTTGTTGCTGGTATTGCTAATACCAGCTTTCTACTCCATTTTGCTGTGACTGGCTGTGTTCTTGTCATGAGATTTGCCTCACCCATAGTACCAGAAAATTCAGCAGTGGGGAGAAGATACCAGAGGCAAGGCTGACACTTCTGCCCTTCTATGTCTGATGATTGAATTCCTTGACTTAATTATCTCCCTTCTTAACTGTATCCCAAAGGCAAGGAGCTGAGCAAAGAACTTGTACACTTTAAAGACTGTAGCATCTGGAGATGACTGGAGCAAAAGAAAAAGTTTCAGCGCTAACTTTCACTACTATCTCCACTACAGAGTGAAAATCTCCAGGAAGGTCTTTGTTTCCTAGCTGATGATATAATCCTCCATACCACCATTGTGAAAGATTAATACAAAAATTGTCATCATTAATTTATCTTCTTTGAGAGAAGAAGACACAAGATAAAAAACAGAAGAGAAAAAGAAGACTCTAAAAGTGACTAGTAGGTCACTTCCATAGGAGTAGATTTGCTCTTTCCAACTTCTGGACAAGACATCAAGGGCCCATTGCTAGCTCATGATCAACTTGTTGTCCATCAGAATGATCAGGTCTTCCCCTGCAGAGCTGCTCTTCAGCTGGTCAGCTCCCAGCCTGTACTGGTACATGGGATTATTCCTCCCTAAGCACAGGACTCCACACTTCCCTTTTTTGAAATTCATGAGGTTTCCTCTGCCCATGTCTCCAACCTATCAAGATTTCTGTCAAGCACATGATAGCATACCTTTCGTTATACCAGCCACTCCTACTGGCTTCATATTATCTGCAAATTTTCTGAGGATGCATTTGGTCCCATCATCTGTAGAAGATGTTTGGATCCCATAATGGCCCCAGCATGATTCTCTAGGTAGACACTGCCAGTGAATCGTGTCCTCCTGGTGTTGTTGCTAAGAGTGTTGCAGATCATGGCCCTTTGATCCTGATGGTTCAGTCAACTTGAAATTTCAAGTTCAGCCAACTTAAAGTCCATTTCATGGCTCACTTACATAGACTATACTTCATCAGCTTGTCTGTGAGCATGTTATGGGAGACCGTGCTGAAAGGCTTACTAAAATAAAAGTACACGACATCTACCACCCGTAAGGTGAGCCACTCACACATCCACACTGCCGTGGAGTTTTCTGCATCTCGGTTTTGATGGAAACCTATGATTTCTTTAGAACAAAAACAATGACAAAATCTATGATTTTGCTCAGCAGCTCTTCAGTAGCATCTCTCCAGATAACTGGCTTAAGCTAAACTTTGTGCTTACTTTAAGTAAAATACGTATTTTTTATTTATTTATTTATTTATTTCTTCTAGATACCAACTGTATAAATATAGTACTGGTACAACCATGAAATGTTGCTCAGATTTGCAGTGAGATTTTTTTTTTTGTCCTTTTGTTTGGCTTTTTGTTTCTGAGATATTTTCTCTGGATAACAAAAGAGTATGGAAAAAGCAACTGATTCCATTTTGGAATTTTTACTTCTGCTATTTACATCTGTATCAAAATCAAAGTTCTTATTCTTTTCCAACAGTGATACTGCTGTCAAAATCCAAGCCCATTTCAGCAAGACAAGAGGCTCACTTGCTTTAAATAATTCCATGTGCTTTACTGCCATCTCATAAATTACAGTAGCATACTTAAAAAAAGATCAAAAGCTTTTTATTTTCAATACCATTTCCTAAATCTTTTCACCCCTGTCCATACCACTGAAGTAATGGTATAAGAGGGATGCTCACAACATTCATTACATTAAAAACATGCCAGCTTCAAGCTCTGTTCTTTTATATGCTAGCTAAATATATTCAAAACTGCTTGTACTCTCTTGCCATCCTTGTACATTTTAATGCTTCTTTAGCTGCTTGATTTATCTCCAAATCCACAGATTGCCTTTATAAGAATTCCCATTGACTGAAGTGATACTTATTCATGTGAGCAGAGCTGATAAACTGCAGGCCTTGCCATTGCTGTGCTGATTATGATGCTACAGATTTTCTTTTCTTTAAGCAGGCAAAATAGGTTCAACAAAATGTCTTCCCCTCATCCCTCAAAGGAACCAATAGCAGAATGGCTGAGTTCCAAAACTGGCTTTTCAGATGATGTTGAATCGTTCTGAACGATTCCTACTTCACCTGACATATCTTGATTTGGAAAGCCTTTGCCGCAATAAGTGATATTTTCAGTGCAGAGATGTAGACATCGAGTTCTTGTATAATGCTTAGTGCAATATTCCTCATCCACCTGGATGAGTTCCCTGAATCCCATTTGAAAAACATTTGCAGAAAAATCAAACAATTACTATGTAGTTTTTATGACCTTTTCTTAGTAAAAAAAAACATAACAGACCATTTCACTGAAGAATCAAATATAGGCAAACAAACAAAGGTCCTGATCAGTATCTGAATCTCCTTCCTTCCAGATATAATTCTTATGCAGCCGGATATGGAAGCAAAGGAAATGCATTTTATTCAGCTGCAACTATAACACAGAGTCGTTATGGTCGTTCTGCTATGAATGAAGCTAAAAAGAGACTACAGCTTCCTCAGCCCAAACAAATAATAGAATTAATGTTGGAAGGAACCTGTAGAGATCATCTAGTCCAACCCCCTTGCACACACAAGGTCACCTAGGGTATGCAGTACAGGATTGCATCCAAAAAGGTTTTGAAGGTGTCCAGAGAAGGAGACTCCACAACCTCTCTTGGTTGTGGAGTGTTCTGTTCCAGTGTTCTGTCACCCTCATTGTTAAGATTTTTTTCCTTAAGTTCCTGTGGAACTTCTGGTGCTTCAGTTTGTGGCCATATTCTCTTGTCCTATCGGTGGCCACCGCAGAAAAGAGGCTGACCTCATCCTCCTCACTCCTTCGCTGAAGGTACTTATATGCACTGATTAGATCCCCTCTCAGCCTTCTCTTCTCCAGGCTGAACAGGCCAAGCTCTCTCTCAATCTTTCCTCATAGGGCAGACATTCCAAGCCCCTGATCATCCTCGTGGCCCTGCTCTGGACTGTCTCCAGCAGCTCCACATCCCTCTTGTACTGGGGGGCCCAGAACTGCACACAATACTCCAGATGTGGCCTCACCAGGGATGAGTAGAGGGGCAGGATCACCTCCCTCGACCTGCTGGAAACACTCCTCTTAATGCACCCCAGGATGCCATTGGCCTTCTTGGCCACGAGGGCACACTGCTGCCTCATGGTCAACCTGTCGTCCACCATGACGCCCAGGTCCTTCTCTGCAGAGCTGCTCTCCAGTAGGTCAGTCCCCAGCCTGTACTGGTGTCTAGGGTTATTTCTCCCCAGGTGCAGGACCGTGCACTTGGCCTTGTTGAACTTCACTAGGCAGTTTCTCACCGTCTAGTTGTCCAGTCTGTCCAGGTCCCTCTGGATGGCAGCACAGCCCTCTGGAGTATCTGCTACTCCTCCCAGCTTTGTATCATCTGCAAACTTGCTGAGGGAGCACTCCGTGCCTTCATCCAGGTCATTGATGAATAAACTGAACAGGACTGGACTGAGGACTGATCTTGGTGGGGGGGCCCACTAACTCCAACTAGACTCTGCGCCAATGTTCATCAACACCTGGGCTTTGCCATTCAGTCAGTTCCTAATCCACCTCACTATCCACTCAATATTTGTCGCCTCCATTTATCACTTCACCATCCACACATACATGCAAAATGTCTAACTTCCATGCTATTAGTTTTTCATTAATAAATCTCTGTTTGTTGACTTGGATCATTAGCATAAAAAATGGAAACGGAAAACAATCTGACTTCTTGAACAAATAGTTATATATATTTTCTACACATTTACAGACAGCTGTTAACAAAACTGAATAAACCTAACTGGCAATCTTCATCTAGTTTATTTATAGTTTATTTATTAATATTATTATTATATCTAGGAAACAGAGAATAAGAACAAGTGAGAATCTATTTGCCCAGAGAAAAAAGAATTAAGAATGGTTTAATATTTGTGTGCCTTACATGAAATAGTGCTATATGAGTTTGGAATTAAATTTTCCAAAATGGACTTATTAAGAGCTTCATATACAGCTTCCACAAGGAACAGCACAGCTGCTTTTATAAGAATTAAATAAGAAAAAAAAAACAATAACAACAACAAAAAACTAATGAAGAAATAAGTTACCTGTTTGCTGTCCCTGTGGGAAAAGACCAGGTTGCAATTTCTCCCTAAGCCCCTGAGAAGCCAATTAAAGTTCTTTTGACATCTGCAAGAATTCTTATTTTTTTCCCTCTAGGCATGTGAAGGGTATTTGGTACTTCAACACTTCTTATCATTGCTTGGATGCAGCTTAAGTTTTGGGGTAGTGTTTTCATTGTTGTGTTGTCACAAGACCATCTACCTCAAAATAGCTCCCAACTGCCGAGGATATTGCAGCCCAAAAATAAAGTTACTAATTCTCCCACAACCTTCTAAACAAAACAGATGGTATTTTCGAGGAAACACATCAGTGCTGCAATTGAGAAATACAGTGATGCAGACAGGCTTTTAAAACAGCTAGAATTATCCACAATTTAGTATTTTAAACTCTTTGAAAGAAAACAGTTTAATTAACAACATAAAAATATTTTTCTCTCAGATGTGGGTAAAATCATATTCCTTTATATCTTATATGCAGACCTGTGTACTTCTTACCTACTTTGGCACGCTACACATTCATTTTGAATCGATGCTCCTCTAAATAATTGATCCAGTCGCTGGTGTACTTCTGCAGTGTGCAGTGTTTGATGAATACTTAGTGATCTCATTCACCAAATAGTAAATCTGTATATGGAAAAGTACCCTATAAAACGGATTTCACAGAAGTTTACTATGTGGTAATGTCTATTACATGTAATTGGGAAAAAGTGACTTTAAAAGAGAAAAAAGCCTTCCTTTATAAAGGAATCTTTTAAGATCTGTATTCTTCTCTTTAGTGTCAGCTCCTTATGTTTGTCTGCTTGTTTGTTTGATTTTTTGAGTCTCTTATAAAATTTCAGAATAGAAGGAGGTGGATAGATCTCCCCTTCATAGGCATGAAATCTATGAAGTCTCTCTTCTGTGGGTTATGTTTCTTACATGTGTTTTACATGGCTTTTTAAATTGAGAATTTGGTGATTAGAATATGATTTGGAATAGAACTTAGACAGATAGATTTTTCTTCATGTGGAAAACATCTTCATTGATTGTATTTTGATGTTACTAATATTACCACAGGGAAACATATAGGGATAGGAAGATAATAGTGCTATTTTTTATAAAAACTGCCACTATCAATGCCCTGTCAGTCTTCCCTTGATAAGCCAGGCATATCGATTAACTAGCTCTTTTTTTGTGGAAAATTAAGCAGTCAGGACTCCAAGCAAATTCAGATGACTAACAAAATTTAGATGTTGTATTTCTTTTCAGAAATTATGCACCAGATATGATGACTGCTTGACAATGGAGGGTTTTATCATGGTGACCGTAAAAAAATAAACTGCCTCCAACTTCTTACAAAGTACAGTAAGATGTATTGGACTAAGTTTTTCAAATGCAAGCTGTTGTAAGCTGTGATATCATTTACAAGCATAGTTGCTGTTGTAGTTATATTAATATCTTGTCTCTGTGTTGCTACTAGGACATGTAAATGGAAAATGATGACCACAGTAATACATTTTGTGTTAAGTGACTATGTTTAGGTATGATAAATGCCCAGAAGTTTTTCAGCAGGAGACCAAATTTTAGCTTGTCCTTAAAATTATATTTAGAGCTAATTGGATATTAATGTAAGCACAGTTTAACTTGTGAGTGTTTCAAAAATCTGGAACTATGTGGCTGTGCTTTGTGCTGCACCTTGGAGCGCTTTGATTTTATTACTGTTGCTAATGCATTTGATGTGGATACTTGTTGATAAAATGCTTGAAAGACATTACTGAAGCATGCTTTCTGAAGAATATCAAAACAAAAAGCTGCTGAACAGTTTGATATGCCTTCTAATATTCTTTGGGTAAAATGTCTCTTTTTCAAAACATTGGAGAATGTGTGCACACTTCTTGATCTTACTTGTTATGATTGTTATGTAGCACGGGAAAGAGAAATAAAATTTGATTAATTTATATATCAATTTACATGTCTGTTTTCCCCTTAAAAGAAAAGATACCTTTTTGACCTTTTGATTAATAGCAAATTCAGTATCTCTTAATTTGGTGATAATTCCTCAGTCAGGGACTGGATCTGATCTTGCAGATTCTTGAAGTGTGAAATGTTTTATTTATAATTTAATTAAACTCTATTATTATTTTATTAAAAATAAAAATATATTTAGTTGTTAACTATTTTGCAAATGAGAAGTACTGCAGTATGATGAAAGGAACTTCTGCTTTCCTCTCATCTAATTGCAAAGCATTTAACTGAGGTTCTTAAGTTATTATTGCAGACACACTATGCTCTCTAGAAAACTAGTGGAAAAAGACCAGTCTCTCCAGATGCTTCAAATAATAAACGAGAAAAATCATCCTCTCCCTTTAGCAACGATAGTAAAAATCTTATACCAGTTCTGCTACTTAAATAGTCCTTCAGTGCATCTTACACTGCTTTATAACTGCTTACACAATTACACCTTACATCATAGGATAGAACGGGTTAAAACTTCTTTTATTGCAGTGAGTCTGACTCAAGCTTTATGGCAAAGCAGCTTTGAATGATGTGTTAAACATTTAGATGCAAATTAACTTTCTGATACCTAATCAAATTTATGTCAGCATATAATATTGTTCATTTAAAAATATGTGGTAAACTCTGACAAGTGGAAGAACCATCTAGCAATTAATCTCTATGAAAATATATTACACATTTTTAATTCACTTTTTTTTATGGTGAAGATTGCAAAATTACTTCCAAGATATTTTTACAAATAGAAAGAACAAGTTAACATTAAAGATTTTTACTTTGTGGAAAATTTTGAAATTTCAAAAGTTATTTTTCTTCAGTTTAATCTCTATAACAGATATTTTCTAAATTTTCTACATGGAAATTACAATCATTTAATTGTGACATACATTAATTTTCAATTTATGTATAAATTTAGATTTTAATTGCATTTGAATACTGTTATTCAAGTATATTTCATTATAATTTTTACATTATTTCACAGCTTGTTATTATAGCGGCACATAATTATACAGTACTGGTACATATAACATGTCAAAATAGATTTGTTAAAATATCATACACTTCTACTGTTTCCTTATATCAAACAAGAAAAACTGTCTGATGTAGAAAACCTAAATGTAGTCAGTAGCCAACAGAAGTTGTATTTTATTATTTCTCATTATTTTAAATGAATACTTAAACTATTGTTTGCGGTATATTGAGGGCTATCATGAAATAATTAATATTGAAAAATAGGGAAGTATGCAAAATTGCATAGGAAAGGAAAAATCAGAACACTACTTGGCATTTAAAATTAAACAATAACTTAATTTAAATTTAAATTTATTTAAAATTAAATTTAATATCAGTTACTATCAGAAAACTATCAGAAAAACTGATAGTTTTTCAATAATTCTCTGTTGAATTTTAAAGTACTGTATTATTAAATGCTATGTCTGGAGGACAACCGTACAATTTTCAATAATGTAACTGCAGAAAAAGAACAGTATATTCCTGCAAACAAATCTGATTTAAAATAAGAGGTGTTACAATTTATATTTCCATTCATAAGCACTTACAGGGCAAAAGTTAACTCAGTTTAAAACGTCATACACTTGAGTTAGCAAAACCTTTGCTGAGCAGTATGAATCATTTCCCCTGAAAATTAGGCTAAAATATGAGGTATATAAGAGGAGAGATTTCTGTCAGTATCATTTTCATTAGAGTAATACTATTATAGAGTTCAGGCAGGCCAGCAAGGACAGACAGATACAATCACAAGAAATACGGAGGAGATCATTAAGGCTGTATGATGTATGAACATCTCGATAGAACAAACAACTAAAGAAGAGATAGCGATGTGGAACTGTTTTAGACACAGGAGGCTAGTTTATTCTTTGAGGTTAGGTCCAAATTATCATAAATGTTTCACGTGGCAAGTTTTTAAGGATTAATCTCATCTGATTTTAGAGATCCAGACAGTTTAAATGAATTAATTGCTTACGCTTCCTCAACAAGCAATAGAAATAGGACCTTCCAAGAGGATCTGACAATTGTTTTAAGAAATGAATCACTTTCTAAAGGTAAGTCTTTCATTTTCTGTTTACTTTCTTTCCTTTGACCATGAAAATGACTAGTTCAAATATAAATTGCCTGGGGCAGGATAGATAACCTCATTCTTTAGTTTTGCCAGTCTGTTTTTGGTTACATTTCCTAAATTGGATTTGATATGGCTTGGCTTGGGCACTTTTCAATGACTTACCTTGGAGATAGAATGCTTACAAAGAGGAATCAGAAAACAATGTTCTGTTTTTCACTGATGTGTTCAGTGAACAGGATATATTTCAAACAATTTGAAATCACATCAATTCATAGGTCCTTATAGTACCAGAAAAATACAAGTTTAAGTAGTTAATTTCAATGAAGGAGTGGAACAGTCAACATTTTTGGAGGTGAGGTCACACTCCTAGGTGAACGCAAGCAGTTTGTTTCATCATTTTGCACTTTGCTGGGAAACTCTGCCATGTACATGTCAGGTGTGGAAAATTTGTCCATACCAAATAAACACTCCAAGGGACGTTTTACATCGCCCAAAACGTGAGGCTTATCTGCAGTTACCATAAGATCACCCAAAGATTCATTAATTTCAATGGCAATTGACCAACATGACCAAGAGGCAAAGAGAAGCTGAGCTTTTATCCACCCATTTCAGTGAGTACATCAGTGGTTGTGCTCTGGTCACTGATTCTTCCTACACCTTGAGAGTAGAATTAAATATTGATAATCTGAGACAAGTCAAAGATCTGTATTAAAAATGAAGATAAAAGTGATTGAAGGCAAAACAAGAAGGAAAAAATATCTGGATTAACGAAAAATAAGTAAAGCAATTAAACAGAAGTATTCTGTAGAAACATACAGTACAAAATAAAAAATATGCTGTACTTGTACAGCAGATGGTGGCATAAAAAATATATGTAAGAAGGGGGCAGACTACATGCATTATGTTTACGCTGTAGGCCTCATATCTGTAAGGAACTGAGTAATGGACTATGTACTAAAACGTGATGTAGTAAGTGGTACATGTTTTTTGAGGTACTTATTACTTTTGTGGATTGTTTTTAGTGTTCTGAAATCATCTCGGATACTTTAGAGATACATACTTTTGCATATTTTTGTTTCTGTGTAGACTAACTCGTCTTTAGTTCTTTTTTTTTCACTTATTTAAAACTGAAATCAATGGAAATATTTTTTTTCCCTGAGCAAATGGTTATTTCTGGTAATGTTTTTGAAAATTAAATAACTGAACCTGACCATTTCTTATAGAAAACATTTTTCTGCAGGAAATGTAAATTAAATGTAAATTAAATGCTTTACCTTAATACTTTTTTGAGAGGGAGAGGGAAAAGAAGTTTTTTAGAATGAATCTCTACTACTCATCTGCTAGAGCCACTGAAAGTGACTCTGTGCGGTACTTTCTACTATACTGTCTATGTACTAATGTAGTACTATTTACTATTTACTATTTTACTATTTACTGTAGTACTATTTACTAATCTACAGCTTATATGTCAAATTCAGAGGTAAGTGAATGCACATATATATTCTGGTGTTATAAATGATGTACAAAGAATTCCTTAGTTTCCTTTACACAGCTATATGTAATGAAATAAAAGATCATGCTGATTAACAGGTTTAATTCAAGCTTTCAATTAGCATTTATTCCACTAAGTTCATGTAGTTAAAAGCCTATGTCTATGTCTTAATGTGATTTTTTTAATAATGCAATCACAATTCCTTTTTAATCAAATTTTGAAGTTACATTTTTGTTATATGGCTACTAATATTTCTGTTGCTTTTATAGTTCATATTATTTTGAAGAAAATATTTAATACCTTGATTTTTTTTTATGAAAGGTCTGAGGTGGCTCAAAGTAAATACATTTTTTTTAAACCACGATGTATTTGATCAGATTTCCTATTAAGCTTTTCCAAGAGTCTATCTAATAGAAAAAAAAAAGACAATGTGAGGATTTGTAAAAATAATTTGCAGAAATTATCAAAGTATGAAAGTAATATAAACAATTACAAGAATTACTCACTTAAAATTGAAAAACATAGTTTTAATCCTTTTCTTGATTTCACAGAAAACAGGATTTTTGAGTGATAAGAAGCCATAATTAAATACGACTATTGTGAATAAATAGAAATCAACACATTATCTACATATCCACACTTTGAAATTACCACGTTTAAATTGTGTTTAATTATACCTTTTTCATTTGTTCATATAAATATGTTCTCAGACTTCTCTGAATAGCACTTTTTTATAGCTGTATGGTGAAATCTAATTTCTATACAGGTCTGTGCCTGAGGCAGGAAGAGGAGCACCCATCATCTCCATTCAGTCTTTTTCCTTCTGTAAAAGAAATGGCTTGCTTCATGAGTGTGAGAAATAAAATACTACTATTTTTCTGACATGGCTTTTAGACTCTGAAAGTCTCTCTTACTCACCTTGTTAAATCTCATTAGGAGTTTTTCTTGACTATATAGCTCTTGTTGTACATTTAAGATTTTGATCAGAAAGCCTCTTTTTTGTTCTGCCAAAGTAGAAAATATTTCTTGACCGCTGTAGATTATGTTCATCACTTTCAAAGAGGCCTTTCATGTTGTTTTCAAGCATTTATTATTGATTTTTCCTTTTTTGATAGTCCATGTTTCTCTCTGTGGCCATCTAAAAGCAGTTTCTACATACCACTCCACTGCTTCTTATTTGTTAAACATGGGCAGGGAAAACAGCATGACATCTCAATGTATACATTATGTATGCTGCTTTTAAAGTATGTTTTAACTGCCCTTTTAACAACTCTGTGTGTCAAAAAAAATTAGTACTAATCCTTGTTACATATTTATGTTAAAATAGCCTCAAATATTTATAGACTAAGTGCGGATCGTGACAAGAGAGCATATCATATGATATCAAATCAAAATTCCCAAGACAAGTTGGTATCTGCTCCGGTAAACTGTTATGCACTTGCATTTATTTGGATACCTACAACCTAAGTAACCCTGGAAACTGCTGTCTTGTTCTGGAAAATTAAGCTTCATTCTTCTGGGTGGTTTAAACTGACCTAAACTGAGCTAGGCAGATTTCACAGTAATTTCAGGTGTTTTTTTTCCTGCAGCCAGGTAAGGAGGAGAAAATAAGAGTCCAACTTGGTAGTTATCTGTGTTTTATGTTCTATATGATGAGAGTAAAATGATTAGCTCCAGTGTGTTCCCTTGTCCTCTTTCTTTGTGTGTTTCAGTACACAATGAATATAAAACTAAAAGAGAAAAAAATATCTAAACAGACTAATGCAGAGCTCTATCTCATTCTGCTGTATACTACTTTCTGTCTTGCTGCTGCTGTTTCCTCAGACCAAGCGCTAATTAGATCATGGGAAGAAAAATCAATGATTAATTAACACAATCGCTTTTATTTCCTCTAATTCAGAAACTTCCTTTTGACTCTCCATTTGTCTGTTATCTAGTGTAATGGGGAACAGATCTCTAGTGTATTGTTGTAATAAAGAGGATGATCTATTTCAGCTATGCTCCAATTCTGAGTTGCTGTAAATTCATCAGTTTCATTAGGATGATACATACATTAATTGGTTTAATGCAATGATGAGTCACATACATTGACCTTATCTTCATCAGAAACTGCCAATGAAACAGTTACTTCCTGGGTATATGACCAGAAGATCCTCTGTTTACTAGCCTTCCTGTTCACTCCTAGACCTCAATTGATTTCCTGTGAAAGCTTACTGTTGACTACAGTTGATAAAAAGCACATTAAGCTTAACAGAAAAAAATCATATGAATATAAATAGACTCTATCTGATGTAAAATAATATTTTTCCAAACTGTTGCATTTAATGTTGAATAACTCCTAACATAGTAATACATAATATTTTGGAGACATATGCATTCAGATGGTCTGCAGGAAATAGCCAGGAGTCATTGCTCTTCACACTGGCAAAGCACACAGAGAACTCCTGCATACACCATGAAACAGGCTGTCTTTCTTCTGGAGATAGAAAAGGAATTGCCCACCAGATGAGGAGCAGAGGCAGCTACTTTTCCTGATGAAGTCCTGCAGGCCAATATTTTGGAGATGGTGAGGGGTAACCTGCCTTTGTGCAATGAGCTCTCTGTGTGGGAACAAAGAAGGGAACACCAGCTGCTGTGCTGAGCAAGGCCAGTTTGCCCTGTGCAAAACAGCAGTTCTGCCCCATCAGGAACCCAGTGGCCTCCAAGTACTTCAGCTTTCCAAGGCTTTTGCCTTTCCAAATTTGCTCTTATATGCAGCAGCTACAAACCCTGTGTAAGAAACATCACACACCTATATTTTGTCAGATGAATCCACTCCATGTATCTTCACCTATCTACTACAGATACTGTGTGACTGAATATGGTTGCTATTATATGGAGGGATATTTTATTTGTAAATGTTTGGCCATCTTACACAACTGGCAAACAAATTTTATGTTTGTATTATACAAAGCACCTGCAGAATTTTTGCTGTTGTCAAGTAATCAGGTTGGAGTGGCACAGTGGTTTTTCTTAAATAAATCACATCAGACTCAAAAATGTTATATGTTAAGTTTTCCAGGAACAGTTCTGTAGGGCAGCTGCTCAAACAGAATACTTCACAATCAACTTAGTTCTAAAGTTTATTGTTTTCAGTGTTCTAGAATTTGCTTGCATGTTAAGGGGAGAACAGCATGATTTTAAACATCTTATGAAAGATTTGAATAGGTTTTGTAATTTGTCCCCCACTGTATTTTTCGTGCTGAACTCTACTTTTTTACTGTATGCTTTGGCTTTCAACTTTAATGACTATTGGGTCTTGTCAGTATTCTCTGACTAGATGCAAATAAAGTTATGCATATTTATACATGTAGATATACACAAATACTTACACGTGCAAAGGTAACATGTTTCTAAAATTCAACATGAAAGCTGGAAATGGGAAATACTACTTCTTGAATAGTTGTAATATATTAATAAAATGTCTTAGATGCCTGTATTTCACAATAAGTTGAATTTTCTTTAAAATTTGAAGAAATATGTAAAAAAAAAAACCCTGGATGTAATCATTGAGCTGTAGTCCTAACTGTCAAAAGTTTGTTTTGATTTTCTCCTAACCTTCTCAGGAGGAGGAATCTTTCAAACTGTTCTTCAGACTACTTCCTTTTTTCTTTTCGATTGAGTTCACATCTGGTGAGTTTCTGCCCCCATGAAATGGATAAAGTGGAATCTTTGAGTTTTATGTATAAAATGATAAGACTGCAGTCCACGGACATCCTGCATACATGATTCATGCAGATAGCTCCTCTATTAAGCAGAAATTTTAAGTGAATGTTTCAATTTTCATTATCATATAAGACATACTGAAGAATTGTCTTCATAATTGCTCTTAAAAAATCATTTTTTTAATGTTGCAGAGTTCATGGGGTGAACATTTCAAATCAACAGAGTAGAGTGTAATGAACCATTGTGAACATTACATAGCTGAGCATGACAAAATGTTTTTAATCTGCAGTTCCAAATGTTATTCCATTCACTTACTTAGTTTAATTCTTCTCATACATTTACAATTTCTTAAATGTTTAATTGGCAGAATCAGTTCTGTATTCTCTTTGCAGAGACTGAGCAGTTCTGCTGTTTTGCTGAAGTCCACCATCATTTTTCTCTTATCCATGCTTTAAGTAGTGAATTATCCAACTGTTAGTAAGCTACAAATATTTCAGGAGTGCCAGGAGTGTATATGGACCACAGAGATCTATCTGGAAAAGGTATTTAAAGATAATTATTAGTGTACAGTGAGTAGCCACCCAAAGAAAGACTGCCAATCATCTCATTCATTGCTTACAAGACTCACAGATTTATGGTAGGTGCATTCACTTATTTTCCCTTAAAAATCAATGTATAAATAAATCACCACTAACTGAATTGCAAATTTTGTGTTTTCTATTCATTAGGTCCAATCCAAAGTTAAAGTAGTCTCAGCAAACAGTGATTTTGAGAATAATCATTTTGTTCATCGTAGGCTAAATGAGAAATGAGTCCTATTTTATGAGACTTTTTTGCCATTTTCATTTAAGTCAGAGGTATTGTGGAACAACTATCCTTATCCCTTCAGGTCAAAGAAAATATTTGCTTTATTATTTTCAAAGCAAACTAATGTATTTAAGCATTTATGTATTTAATTTATTTAATGTATTTAATGTATTTATTTTCATCTTTAATTAACTTATATTTTGAAACAAAATCACATGATCCAAACCCAGAACTTTTTCTACATCACACTTCATCAAACTGATAACATGTGATGTTTCAGCAATGTCAAAACTAATTTAAGAACAAAACTGAAATAGAAAATTGACAAAATCAAATCTCCACACATGGATTTTGACAAAATGACATTTTCAAAGAAAAAAATAGTATGGAAAACTTCCTGACCTTTTCCAGTCCAATTTACTGCACTTACTGGTATGCATGTAAAGTCTGACGTATATGTGAGGAACAGGAAAGAGACTTAGCCTGGTTTTAAAGGAAGATTGTTTTCTTACTTGTGCTTGCATATTTACACTGAATTGGAATATAGACAGCTCCTCTTTCTGCTTTTCTTTCCCTATGTCAAAGGTATTCATGCACTGATAACCACAGTACATATATAGTGTGTACATTATGAACAGTTGAAATGTTTGTTGAGGTTTCAAAAATTTCCTCGGAATATTTGCATCATATCTCTTTCTCTCTCTCTCTCTCTTTTAACTTGTATACATTCATTTGCTTGTTTATTTCTTTGTTCATTTGTCCATTTTATTCAGAATGTGAATGAAATGCTGAGTAGGCTTGAAGTCATGTTGCCATCATTGAAATCTCACCATTACTTGTGGTTTACTTAGAAATTCAATCTTCAGTAACCAGAAAATTAACTGAAATGGATATATTCTTATGAAAAAGGTTTGTTTTTCATACAATCCGGCAAAATATTTCCTATGTTAGACAGACACTGAAACTTACATATGTGAATCAGAGTTTGAGTCTTCTTTTGGAAGAATAAATACCTTCAGAGATGAATAAATAGTTTGCTTTATTTGGAGCATTTTTGTTTGTTTCTTTTTTTTTCCCAATCAATCAAATAATTTCTCCTTCATAGAGGACTAGAGTAGGATTCAAAATAGGTTTTGGTCATCATCATTTTTTTTTTTTTTTTTTTTTACAAGTTATTGCAATGTAATAATTTTCAGAATAATAAGACTTTTTTTCTTTTTTTTTGAATGAATTTTTTACATTGAAATGTATTGTGGAAAACAGTAGGAAGAATAGAACTCAAAACAGCACATTTAATCTGAAGTTTTTTAATTTTCAAAAAATGTTAAAAAATCTGGATTTTTTTGTTCAGTTTCAGATGGGGAAAAGATCTTTTAAAACCCATTGTAGCCATTATACAAAGCTATCACTTCTTTCTCAGATTATTTTTGCTTATATTGCAGAAAAAAAAAAGGAAATAGTGAATGCTTTTAAAAAATGCTTTTAAAATATATACATATATATATGTATATCCAGTTGCCCGCTGTTATAACTATTTTTGCCAATTGTCTGCTACAGAGAGAGAAAAGAGCAGAATTTGTCATTTAATATTCATGAACTATCACAGCAGTATTTTTAGAGTTAAATCTTTGCTCTATCAGTATTTGACTTAATAACTACATCAGTCTTGACCTCACTATGGATTTCAGGAAAAAACCCTTCAGCTGCGAAGGAGAAATAATAAAAATGGTCATTCTGGCATTGTCTTCAGTAATTGCACGTGACAAAAGAGTTGTTGACTAAGGATAACTCATGGCAGGATTAGGTGCCCTGGTTACAAAAGACACAGAAAAAGCAGAATTACTGAATGCCTTCTTTACTTCAGTGTTTACCAGGGGCAGCCTTCTGCAATACCAGGCCCTAGAGACAAGAGACGAATCCCGGAAAGAGGAAAACTTGCCCTGGATAGAGGAAGTTTGGTTTAGAGAACACTTAATTAAACTTGATACCCACAAATCTATGGGCCTTGATGGGACGCACCCAAGCATGCTTTGTGAGATAGCAGATCTTATTGCCAAACCGCTCTCCATGATCTTCGAAATGTCCTGGAGAAGGGGTAAGGTACCTAAGGACTGGAAGAAAGCCAATGTCACGTCAGTGTTCAAAAATGACAAGAAGGAAGACCCAGGCAACTACAGGTCAGTCAGCCTCACCTTCATCCCTGGAAAAGAGATAGAATAGCTTATCCTGGCTGTTGTATCTAAGTATGTGGAGGACAAGAAGGTGCTCAGGAGTAGTCAGCACGGGTTCACCAAGGGGAAATCATGCTTGACTAACCTGATAGTCTTCTATGATGGAATTACGGCCAGGGAGGTGAGGGGAGAGCTGTGGATGTCATATATCTTGACTTCAGCAAGGCCTTTGACACTGTACCTCACAGCAAGATCTGGAAGTGTGGATTAGATGAGTGGACAGTGGGATGGACTGAGAACTGACTGGATGGCAAAGCTCAGAGGGTGATGAACAGTGGTGCAGAGTCTAGTTGGAGGCCTGTAGTTAGAGGTGTCCCACAGGGGTCAGTCCTTGGTCCAGTCCTGCTCAATTTATTCATCCACGATCTGGATGAAGGGACAGAGCGATCCCTCAGCAAATTTACTGATGATATGAACCTGGAAGGATCAGCTGATATCCCAAAGAGCTGCGCTGCCATCCAGAGGGACCTGGACAGACTGGACAACTGGGTGGTGAGAAATCTCATGAAGGCTGGAGATAGACCTTCTGGAGAACAGCTCTGCAAAGAGGAACCTGGGTGTCATGGTGGACAACAGGTTGACCATGAGGCAGCAGTGTGCACTTGTGGCCAAGAAGGTCAATGGGATCCTGGGATGCATTAAGAAGAGCATCTCCAGGAGGTCGAGGGAAGTGATCCTGCCCCTCTACTCAGCCCTGGTGAGGCCACATCTGGAGTACGGTGTCCGGTACTGTGGAGTACTGTGCCTTGTACTGGGCCCCGCAGTACAAAAGGGATGTGGAGCTACCGGAGAGAGTTCAGTGAAGGGCCACAAGGATGATCAGGGGCCTGGAACATCTGTCCTATGAGGACAGGCTGAGGGAGCTGGGCCTGTTCAGCCTGAAGAAGAGAAGGCTGAGAGGGGATTTAATCAGTGTATATAAGTTACGCAAGAGAGGAAGGGAGGAAGATGAAGCTGGTCTTTTTTCAGTGGTAGCCTGCAATAGGACTACAGGAAATGAAACTGAAGCACCAAAAGTTCCATGGGAACTTAAGGAAAAATATCTTGACAGTGATGGTGAGCCCTGGAACATGCTACACAGAGTGGGGATGGAGTGTCCTCTGGAGATCTTCAAAACCTGCTTGGATGCAATCGTGTGCCACATGCTCTAGATGACCCTGCGTGTGCAAGGGGGTTGGGCTAGATGATTGCTAAAGGTCCCTTCAACCTTAGGGATTCTATGATTCTATGATTTATGGGAAATTAATTTGTCACCAACTTAATGTAAGACTATGTGTGAATTTTGCCAAATCTTTTACTCATTTGCTCAATCTCATGCATGTTAAGTAGAACCAACAAAGCTTGTCTGATTGTGGGAAACTGTAGAGTTTTCTCACAAAATTTCAGCTTAGCAATATGAATGCAACTGATTCTGTGACCTTTATGAGATGGTTGGTTTCTGCAGTGATTAAATTCTCCGAAAAATCTGTAAATTGTATGAAAGCAAAATGGAAAGTTTTACCATTTCAACATTTCAGTTTAGAAATGGTGATCTGAGAAAGCAATCAAAGGAAATTCCAGGTCATTAATTCCTTCTCATAAGTTACTTTAATAGAGTATCTTTAAATATTATCAAATATGGCAGCATTATTTCTGAGAAGACAGATGACTTGTTGTCACAACTATCCAGACACATTTTCAATATCATCTACTAAGTACGTAGTTCTATGGATGATCCCCATTCAGAGTTGTTCAAAGTCTGAGTCAGAGCTGCTGCTTTTAATGATTTCTTTTGAATTACTTCCATTCTATCATTACCTTTTCTAACTGCTCTAAGGAAGCATTTGTTTCTAATCTCCCTATTTCCAGGCTCACAATCTCCTATTTCATTTGACTGAAATGTATGCAGTCACTCATCTACCCTTGCTTCCCATTCTGTCCATGTCATCCTGAATCTCATTACCAGCTCTGTATAATTACTATCCCAAGAGGCTTATGCTGTTATCGCATTGTCTCCTATCCTTGCGCAAAGCCTCTACATAACTATAATTGAGTGTTACTGGGGTTTCTTAAACCAAGTCATGATTGATTATGATACCTTTCAGCAGTTTGGACTGCTCTCTCAGATGAAGACTAAACTTGTGTAAATCACCAGGTTTATCAGAAGTTTATCATAATTGGTATGAAGCAAAAGAACAGAAAGACATTTGGTCTCATAACAACCATTGCCATCTTTAAAGATGTTCAGTCAGGCTTTCTTTAAGTGACTTCACAAACTTAGAAAGCTTTAACAATCTGTGCAACTATCTTATTAAATTCTTACTGTTTTGTTTGCAAAGGACTTGTTGACTTCGATCCAGTCATTTTTATCCCAAGTAAAGAGGTCATATTCTTTCTGACTCACTGAATTATGAATTTGATAAAAATCTGACAGGTCAAAATAGAAATGCTTCATGTTTTTTTTTATATTGTTTATTCAACTTTGTTAGACATTAATTTTCAAATGTTTATGATTTCAATTTACAGCTCTTCTCATTATCTAATCTTTGAATATTGATGTATATAAAGCCTTGTAAAGTGAAAAATACAAGCCTTCCTACTCATTTTTATGTACTTGGTAGTATATAAAATGTACATTTAAATAGATCCATCATAATTTATTGCTTTTTTTCCTCCCTATTTCCTTCAAAATTCTGGGACAATATCCATTCAGTTGTATGAAAAATTCGGAATTAAATAGACCAACCAATTTCTGTGGTCTACTTCAGAACAGCAGGAGAGAGTCCAGCTGCACAGCTGGATAATTCTGCTGAAAATGTTATATTCTTAAATTTAAAATCAGAGCTGATTGTATGAGCATTCTCCAACTGATTTTGTTAAAAATGCGTTATGTTGTGGCAAAACAAAATTGCATAAGATATCTCTAATTGATAGCCCAATCCATGTTAATCAACATGGTCAGTCCTTGGTCCAGTCCTGTTCAATTATTCATCAGTGACCCGGATGAAGGCACAGAGTGCTCCCTCAGCAAGTTTGCAGATGATACAAAGCTGGGACAACCGGGCAGAGAGAAACCTCATGAAATTCAACAAGGCCAAGTGCACGGTCATGCACCTGGGGAGAAATAACCCTAGACACCAGTACAGGCTGGGGACCGACCTAGTGGAGAGCAGCTCTGCTGAGAAGGACCTGGGCGTCATGGTGGACGACAGGTTGACCATGAGGCAGCAGTGTGCCCTCGTGGCCAAGAAGGCCAATGGCATCCTGGGGTGCATTAAGAGGAGCATCTCCAGCAGGTCGAGGGAGGTGATCCTGCCCCTCTACTCAGCCCTGGTGAGGCCACATCTGGAGTACTGTGTCCAGTTCTGGGCCCCCCAGCACAAGAGGGATGTGGAGCTGCTGGAGAGAGTCCAGCGCAGGGCCACAAGGATGATCAAGGGCCTGGAACATCTGCCCTATGAGGAGAGGCTGAGGGAGCTGGGCTTGTTCAGCCTGGAGAAGAGAAGGCTGAGAGGGGATTTAATCAGTGTGTACAAGTACCTCAAGGGAGGCAGGGAGGAGGATGGGGCTGGCCTCTTTTCCGTAGTGGCCACCGACAGAACTAGAGGAAATGGCCATAAATTGAAGCACCAGAAGTTCCACAGGAACTTAAGGAAAATTTTTTTGACAGTGAGGGTGANCCTCTAGAGATCCCTTCCAATCTTAGGCATTCTATGATTCTATGATTGTGGTTGGCAAACAAGTGACAAACAAAGACTGGTATGGCTGGATCCAGCAAATGATTTCCAACACACAACTGTATTCTCTCCTGTTGCGCAGCCTTATTGTGCTTATTATTCACACAAAACTGCAGCTCAGCCTTCCTAGCTACATGTCCTCTACTCCCATTATACTAATATGCAGGAAGACTGAATGCAGTAAGATTAAGAGTTTGCACAACAAGAGTTGGCACTGCTGGAATGTAGCTGCATATCCATATATACTTATGTACATAGAAATACAGAACAATTACTGTAAATAACTCTTTAAACTCAAACACCTTATTAGTTATCTTCCTTCCCTTTGACAGATATTCAATATGATGATTTTTTTTTCTGAAATATTTTCACTATCAAGTAACAGTTTTCAGCTAAATCTATGGCTTCAAAGAAAGGAGTTAGGCATTTTATATGTATATTTTGTATAGAGATGTGTAAAGATGTATAAAGAGTTTTTTCACAGCTTCAGAATATCTGATAAAATTTTTTTACTGATGAGATCATAAAATTGTTTACATTTTATGACAAGTGACAATGCTATTTTCCCATATGTCATTCATTTCAACATTCTCTGTTACTTACGCTTTTTGAACCTAACAAAAAAAATTTAGTCAATGTTAACCCTCCATAATCTAAATGAAATATGCAAAAGCTGAGAAAATACATCTATAAACACTGCTCTTTGTTGTTGTTGTTGTTTTCTACATTGGAAGACTTAACTTGTGTCATTACTTGCTAAGTGAATATTTTTGTTAGCTATAATTCTTTCATTAATGGCTTTAGGTTATCAAATTCACCAGTTAGTTACACTCCATTTAATCACTTGCAGGCACTATTTATTACTTCCTACCTGCCTGTCATAAATTCAATCCTTAAATATTACTAATTTCATTAGTATATATGGACCATAACATGCTCATAATTTATGAACAAAATTCATCTATTAAGAGGTAAAAGATGATATTATGAGACAGTGATTAATTTTAACCAACCTAAAACCAGAGCATTTAGGAAAAAAAGTACTTCTTAATTTACTGTTTTAGAAAAAAATGGAAACTTTTGAGTGGCCATGGATAACCTGATCCTTTAGACTATCTATCTGCCTCACCTTCTTTAATGACATTAAGTTATTGACATGACATGACCATAGTTCTTTTTTATAAATAGTATAGTGAAAGGGAATAAGGAAGTATATTTATTTTGTAATAAAGATTTTTTTCTGAGCATCTAGAATTCGCTCTACTGTATACAGATTCTTCTGATACTTTTTCTGTGGTAACACGTCATGAGAAAAAGAGTAGGGAAAACGTTTAATTATTAAAAGGAATGAAGGAGAATTTGCAGTACTAGGCACCACACTGGTAGAAGACAGTCTGGATGAATCCTTTGAAAAACACTATTTTTCCGTGATAAAACAGTGCAGTCAGGGCATTTGTGACTGAATGAAGATCAGTAAGGCTGGACTTCTGGTGTATGCCCACAGCCACATGGAGAGAGACTATTCAGTGTTCAAAGATGATAGATAAAGGGCCTATTTATGAACAATTTTCCTTTCTAAATAGCAAGACATTTAGGTCTACTACCACTACACTTATGGGAGCAGATATATTAAGAATATAAGCCAGGGATGTACTTATTTACAACTTTCACTGCCGTTAATAATCTTGCACAATGGTGTGCAAGATATACCCTATATCTAGTGGCATTTAGAGACAATAAGGTGAGAATCACTTAAGCTGCAGATCAGTAGGGACCTGTGCATACTATTTCATTGCAAAATATCTATCGCTTGCTAAAACTATGTAGTTTTGCAATGGATAATTCAGGGATGCTTTAGAAGGATCTCTGATATAGGTAAGAAGTACCAGTGTCATTGTTCTTTGTGCAAGGTATTTTAAGACTGCATTTGGAGTATTATGTATTATTTTGGTCATTCACAGTCATTCACTGAAACAGGAACTTGCTTTTTGGGTGGTAAGGGCAGTAAAAATCCTTTCAGGGCACAGAAGGTATTGATATATAGAAAAGTGAATGCTGAAAAGAGAAATGAATGTTCAAAAGAATATGTACAATTTCAGCACATGCAAATGCCTCAAGTGAGTAGAGGATTATATTTATACTAAAAACGTATATTGTATTTAAATGTAAATTAAATAAATATCGGCATAGTAGAAAAAGCAGAATGGAATCTGGCCAGTATTTCAGATGGGGAAAAGAATCTTTTTACTTTTAAGATGGAGCAAAAGTCATTTATAAAGGAAATAATACAGTATAGTGATAGAAGTAAGAAAAAGAACCAAACTTAGTGATCCAGGAGGTCTTTTAGATTTATGATCCCTGACATTAGATGCTGTTTCAAGAAGGTGCAGGCTGGTGATTGTTCCATGTCATGATCACTTTTTCTTAGTTCTTATGTATTTACACTTCAATGAAGCAGAGTAGATGAACTTTAACATGAAAGCAGAGACTGACATGCTATACAGGACTGCATACATATCCAAAGTGAAATGAGATGTTATTAGAGTACAGACTGCTTTTTGAATTTCATGTTGTAACTCACACATTTCAATTAAGAATTAGTCAGGGAAAATAAATCATTTCTTTGCCTTTTTTTTGTTGTAACTGTTCACCCTTTAAACAATCTACCAATCCAATTTGGCCTCCCTCTTACTCTTGACCATCAGGTTTTAAGGACTGTCAGCCAAGTAATCTTGTCATTTCATCTGTGTTTTAGTCACCACAACATTGATGTTATCAAGCTCTAACTTTTCAATACTAAATACCGTATCTGGTTGCTAATCATCTAGTTTCTGGAAAATAATGGACTGAGGTCATGATAGTGCTCATTATACTGACAATATATGGTCCTGATCTTGTACGCATTAAGCTAGGGATGACAAGTGTGATAAGTAACAGTCTTTTTTTTTGCACACTCAATCTTTGTTCTTCTTTGTATACAGTACTGTGAGTAATGTTAGTCATGTTACTATATTTGTAATCAGCTTAATTCAAGAAAAATAACATAGTAAGAAATGATCTGCATTCATCTCCAACCTTGAAACAAGAAGACAGTTTTGACATCCAATTTAGAAAGCTAACATTTTATGAAAATAAAATATCATAACACTGGAATAAGATAACTCTTCGAGTCTTCACTTCTTTAGCTTTTCATGCCTTTAACAAGCAAACTCTTCCTGCTGGTAGACAAGGAAAAGTAAAACTTCATCCTCATCGTCTTGAACAGCAAAACTTTTCCTCTAGCCTTGTTTCCTAGTTCAGAATTTTCAATAGCTTCCAGAGTTGAACAAATTCCTCACAGCCTCCACTGGGTATATTTCTTTTTCTTTTATTATTCTTTTCTATCTACAGCAAGTTCATGGTATATCTGTCTAGCTTGTATTTCAGTATAGATGTCAAAATCTTTATCTTTAATATATTAATCTGTTCTTCATTCTTTAACTTCATTTGTCTTTATCAATATAGTACCTTTAGCAAGTGCTTTATCACTTGTCTGTGATTGATTGACAACAGGAACTTTAATTCCAGTTTAAAGAGATAAATTATTATAGTTATTACAGGCAAATCTGAGAAAAATGTTTTTGAAACATTTTGATTTATTGAAACTTTAATGATATCAAAAATATTATATGTAGGTCTTGATTTTATTCACAGTACTCCTCTTTTTATGACATGCAAACAAATCACATCAGTTGTGCAGTGCTCAGAATGAGATCACACTGGCTTTTGTGTAATTAAAATTCTGAAAATTTACCAGTTTTAAACTATTTAGCAGAAGTCTAATGACTATCTTTCTAGCCCTTGTCATTAACAAACTATTAAAATAATTGTTTCAGGGTGAATAATTTCCATTTTCTTTAGACAGATATTGTTCTCATCTTAAAATGCTGCAGTATTTCTTAGTTCTTAGAGATCCATGCTTGTGCAGTGAATTAGAGCATTATTTAAGATATTTATTTCTCAACTATTTTTGTCATAACTTTCTTTTCCGCACTAAATTCTTTTCAAAAAAAAAAGAAAAAAAAAAGTTACTGGAACGATTCAGCAAACATTTCTTGGTTATTTTCACAGAAGCAAGAACTATTGCATGCGTTCACAGTGTTCCTGTGAAATGGCAGACTAATTCAACATATTCCATATCCAGAAATGATGTATGAAAATTTACCTAATTTATAATGAAGCTGTTTAAAGGTAGATGATGCTGACACTATTGTGGTTCAGAAGGTAGTCTTAGGGGAGGATGGGCACCCTCTGTACATTCTGATGATATGTAGCACATTACTCTGACTCAGTCATGGTTTCATCCATATAGTTTCCTATTTTGTTGGTAACTTTCTTTAAGGATTAATAACCTCTGCAATTTTAAAATGTAAATTTTCTATTTACTCTCTTCTTCCTCAAAAAAATATCAATGTAGGACAATTTTTGACTACGTTTATGCAGGATTCCATCTACTTGCATTATAATCCCCATATAACTAACTTGTTTGCAACTTAGTTTTTACCACTTTCACGTTTTTATCTAGGCTTTTAAGTTTTCTTACTGTAGTTTACAACTGTAGATGGTTATGTAACACTACAACAATGATTTTATAACAAACTAGTGCAAAACAGTCAAAGGTTATGAGTTACCTCATACTTTATGAGAACAATTTAACTTGCTTAGGAGGGTATCTCTGTAAAATAAGTAAAACAAGATGGAAGAAAATGGGTCAGGTTTTCTATCCAGTCTGTGCCAGTATAAGCAATATATATATATGCAATAGCAGAGTGACAATTTAAGGCTAGCAAGATTTTTAAATGACATGTTTAAACATTTTTTTCAGGTTGAGGACTTGAGCCCTTAAGGCAACCACTGTTAGCACCTCTTTAAGCTCAGCTCAGTCTGCAATGAACACATTCTATCACTGTAAGGATTTAGCCCTAAAGAGATTCCCTTTAAAAACATACAAACTTGATTTTTAATTTTTTTCCTTTTTTTTTTTTTCCTGTTGTTGAGAGGAAATTGGGAGAATGTTGGTATGCATTTTTTTTTAAGTTAAGGCTTCTTTATTTTTATTTGTAATTTGACTTTTAAATATAATTCATTTACTCACCCTTCTTTGAAAACTAGGGATGGAAAATGTTTCCCATTGAATGTGATGAACTATACTGAGGAAAGGTAGAATTCATTTGAGACCATACCCATGGAACTTCCTCATAATAAGAATTAATGCATTATTTAAATGTTACTTAATAAAAACCTCTGTTAATGGATGTTGGAGGGCATTAAAATTTTAAGCTCCTTGCAGGAAAAGCACAGAATGTGCATGGCATTCCTGTGTATAATATGCTTACAGAGTAAAAGAAATAGGCACCAGAAAAGAGAGAGTTCTGAAACCCAGGGCCAGACTACACACTTTATTTAAATGCCTACCAAAAGATTTCTTATAGCTCCTTAGTATATCAATTGTGCATCAGTTACACCAAACAACTGAAACATTAATTAATAATTGAAAAGGGTGGTATTCCTTGGGTGGGAAGTGTAACCACCACAGTCAGCACTCTCCTGAAAGCTGAGTTGCTGCACCAAGGCTTTTAAAACACAATGCTTTTTCTGCCCTCATCCTATTATAGATCTCTCTTCCTCTATGCAAGTGACTTATTGGCAATTAAGTAATCCAGAAATTAAAAACAATGTCATAAATAATGAAAATTTTCATATGCTATCCTTCCATCAAATTTTCAGCCTATTAAGTCAGTGACACTGATGTACAGAAAAAATCCTTCTACCACAATTTCTTTTTCAGGAGCAGAAATGATTCTTACAACAAAATCTGTCATGGAAAAGATTACGGCAAAATACTCACAGCATGCATTTTTCTCACACCATGAACTCTACAATCTTATTATTCAAATAAAGTCCATTCATGTCATTTCATTATCACATTATAAACTCAGTGACATAGAAGTTATTTGCAGTAGTTAACACGTGATCACTTTTTTTTGCACATGTGCAAAGTAAGACAACCAGTTTTTCTTTTTTTTTTTTTTTCGTAATAATATGGAAAATATTTACATTAATTCTCAAATGCCTACATTGTTGTAAAAATAAACTAATTAATGGTACAAATGGTTCTGTGTATTTAAATACCATTAACTAAAAGTTAAAAAAAAAAAAACAGACCTGAATTATAGCCTGAATTTTACTTTGAAGCATTAGTATGTTATTGTGGTAGTATATTGATTTACTAAGGGAGAACACCTGACACCTTAGAGGATATGCTGATAAATTCCAATAATTAACTTTTAGTTTTTTTCTTTTGTGAAATCTAATTTTCTGGGATTTTCTATTAAAAGAAATAATGTTACAGGTACTGTTAAATATCCACTTTTTATAGCTGCACTAAATATCTGTGATGATATTTGGGGAAGGAGCATAGCCACGACAGAGTTGTCTCTTTCCACACTTCCTATAGCCAACCTCTAGTGCATAGACAATATTAAGACTGTATTTCCTCCTGCTTCTTAGAAATAAGAGATATAGAGATCAAAAAACATACCCCTGTCACAGTGAGATTCCAGAAATAAGGTGCATATGATCATAAATTACAGTATTATCAGGGGCCTGGAACCTCTGCCCTATGAGGAAAGACCGAGAGAGCTGGGCCTGTTCAGCCTGGAGAAGAGAAGGCTGAGAGGGGACCTGATCAGTGTCTATAAATACCTCGAGGCAGGCAGTGAGGAGAATGGGACTGATATCTTTACAGTGGTGGCCGCTGGTAGGACAAGAGGAAATGACCACAAACTGAAACACCAAAAGTTCCACAGGAACTTGAGGAAAAAATTCTTAACAGTGAGGGTGACAGAGCACTGGAACAGGCTGCCCAGAGAGGCTGTGGAGTTTCCTTCTCTGGAGATCTTCAAACCTGCCTGAATGCCACCCTGTGCCATGAGCTCTGGGTGGCCCTGCGTGTGCAGGGGGATTGGACTAGATGACCTCTGCAGCTCCCTTCCAACCTTAACGATTCTGCGATTCTATGATTATTTTACCTAGCCCTGTGTAGATATTTAAATGTCCAAAAGCTTTTATTGAAACATTCTTTTATTCAATATTTACATTGAAATGCTGTTACTATTGCACTAATGTATTCCTAACTGGGAGGAAAACAGCAGAAATAGGTGAATTGCATTCCAAAGATTCACAGGTCCAGAGGCAGATAAATTGCATTGCTTATATATTCAAGTAAGCTACATTTTATTTCTCCACAATTTCCACTAAGAAGAACTTAAACTTATTCAGTAGTAACTATTTCAGATAATTTTGCTTGGAACAGTTTAAAATATGTGATACAATTTATTCAGTATGCAACAATGAGCATCCATCTCTAATTTATATAGGTTTTGCTGAATTCATGGGGAGCTCTAACTCTAGGAACAAGTGTGTTTCTGGAGTAGCCTGTGTCCATTCTTTAACCTGTTGGAGAAAAGAACAAATAGGAGCAGGATAAGAAATAACACATACAGGAGAGAAAATAGCTTGGAATATGGCGGGCAACAAAATGCTGAATCCTTTCCTGAAGGTTTTCAATCTATTTTGACCAGATTCATCAGAAGAATCACCATCTACGGCAACTATCGCCTTATGGAATGTATTTCTTAAATAAGACTTGAAAATTAAAATTGTTCCTTGATCCATGGACTACAGAATAGATGTTATGTTAGCAGAAATGAAAACAACATTAATCTCCTTGTACAACTCTATCAGAGCTCTTGGGTGACCTGGTGCATTGTTAGTGAGCTGGAATATATTGAATCTTTTTTTTCTGAGCAATAAGTCTCAACAGTGAGCTTAAAATATTCAGTAAACTATGGTGTAAACAGATGTGCTGTCATCCAGGCTTCGTTGTTCCATTTATAGAGCACAGGCAGAATAGGTTTAGGATAATTATTAAAACCTCTAGGATTTCCAAAATGGTAAATGAGCATTGGTTTTAACTTAAATTCACTAGCTACACTAGCCCCTAACAGGAGAGTCAGTCTGTCCTTTGCAGCTTTAAAGTCAGGCACTGACTTCTTTAGCTATGCATCTTCTTCCAATATAAGGCTATTCTGTCTGCTTTGAAAATATGTTGCTTAGCAAAGCCACCTTCATCAATTATGTTAGATCTCCTGGATAACTTGCTGCAGCTTCTGTATCAGCACTTACTGCTTCACCTTTCTTTTTATATGATGGAGACAGCTTCTTTCCTTAAACCCCATGAAGCAACCTCTGCTAGCTTCAAACTTTTCCGCTGCAGCTTCCTCACATCTCTCATCCTTCACAGAATTGAAGTGAAAAGGCCTTGCTCTGGGTGAGATTTTGGTTTAAGGGAATATTGTGGCAGGTTTATTTTCTATCCAGACCACTAAAACTTTCTCTGTGTCAGTAATAAGCCTTCCGCTTTCTTATCATTCATATGTTCACTGGAGTAACACTTTTAATTTATTTCAAGACCTTTTTCTTTGCATTCACATATTGGATAATCATTTGGCACAAGAGGGCTAGCTTTTGGCCCATTTTGCCTTTCAACACGTCTTCTTCACTCGGCTTAATCATTTCTATTTTTTTATTTAAAGTGAGAACAAGAGACTCCTCCTTTCACTTAAAGGTCAATTGTATGGATATGAATTGGTCTAATTTAAATATTGTTGTGTTTCAGGGAATAGGGAAGCCTGAGGAGAGGGAGAAAGATGGGAGAATGGTCAGTTGGTGGAGGAGCCAGAACACATACATTTATCAGTTAAGTTGGGAGCAGCTCATGGCACCCCAAAACAATTAAAATAATCATGACAAAGATCACTGATCACAGATCAGCATAACAGACATAATTATAATGAAAACATTTGGAACAATGTAAGTAATCTCATAATGTGATACAGAGACATGAAGTGAGCATGTAATGCTGGAAACATGGCACTGTTAGACTTGCTCGACGCAGAGTTGCCACAAACCTTCAATGTGTAAAAAATGCAATAACTGCACAGGACAATAAAGAGAAGTGCAATAAAATGAAGTATGCTTGTATGCATAAATATGGTGAGCACTTCAGAATTCTAAATGCTTTAATATAGTGCTTCATGGCTTAGTTTACAAATACTTAGTTAAAAAAAAATCTGCAAATTAAAACACACCTATTTCAGTCACGCAGACTTGAATCAGCCCTACCCTGCCAACAATCAGCAATTTCTAGAGTGCAAAAGCCTCTTGCACATCTGTTCCCTATATTCAATACTACTTTCATTCATCTCTTCATTGGATGTAAATATTAGTTAGTCCTGGCCATCCTAAGTATTTCTGGCTCTGTTCTGACAAGCAGGCGGACACTGCGGATTGCATTTAAGATTTTTGACCACTTGCTGTATGGTATTGTGAAACAGTATCCGGTAATAAGTGACAACTTCATTTTTTGCAGGCACTTTCAACATTCACTTACCTATTTCAGCCTTCTATTAAAAATGGTGTAAATATTGCATGCATTAAAAATGTCATAGAATGAAATTTAGATATTTCTACTCCTTCAAAAAATTCCAAACTAAAATATATTTGGTAGTCATTTAGGATGTAAAGTTGTTATTCAGAAATTTCTCAGAAGCAGAAATTCAAAAACAATTTGATCTTCAATATGCAATGAAAATGTATAAAAATGGTTATAGTAGTTCAGATCAAAATAAATCTAGCCAAGACTTCCTTCCTTCAAAGTTTTTTTTTTTACAAGATCCCTGTGAAGAGGGATAGTGTGTGCAAAGGCTCTGGCAATCATAACATCTTTGTAAGCTATTAAAGGAAACTTTTTTAATGACATCTAGCCAAAATCATCTTTTTTTTTCCAGTAGCCTTTTTGTCTATATTGGAGAAAGATTGTTAAGAGACAATGATTATTCTTCATCTCCGTGACAATCAAAATTGTGTAGCTCTGATATATCCTCCTACTGATTTCATGGAAATCATGTCCCATCTATCATGGCCCATGGTCTTGCCCTTGTTGGTTAACATTGATTCCATTCTTTTTTATCTAAAGTTATAGCTGTATTCTCTGTGTTTTTATACAAGTTTTTGTACTTAGACTTTGCCTTTATACACATTTAGTTTTACATGCTATGTTGTCACATAGTAGTTCACTCTATAATGTTCTTCAGCAAGTACACATGCCCTGCCCTAAAGTTAACTGCATTTCCTTACTCCAGATGTATTTATTAGAACAAGCAAATAATAAATAATTTCACATTTCCACCAATAAGAAACTGATAGGAGTAATACAAACAAAAATTTTGACCGCTGTTTATTCAAGGAAAGCCAGATGGCATTTATAGGAATATGATAAATACCCTATCATTTTACTCTGCTCACTATAGTATTTGCCTGACAGTAACAGAGAGGATATCCTCTTCCATAAAAAAAAAAAAAAAAAAGATGTCATATGATGAACAGATTTTAGAATGTCAAACCTGCAAATATTGAGAAAACGCATTAAATGTATTATTTGCTTATGTCAATGCAAAACATTGTACTAGAACACATTGTTTCATCAAGGTATAGCCATTTCAAACGTCAGTCGTATTACACAGAGGAGAACAGTAAATTCAGGTGGGACAATCACCTAATGTTTTGGCCAAGGACTAATCTAAGGTCATGGCTGATATATAACCTGCTACAGTTTTATCCAGGGACTGTAACTCAAGATTGAGAAAGACCTGCATTACCTGGGGAGTGGATCTAGAGAAGAAATTCACAGGGACCACAGTTACACATACTAGTTTTAAAGCTCAGTTTTTGTATTGTCCTACTCTTAGGGGTGAAAATAAATCATTGTTATTATTTTTCACTTTTATTCTTATAGAGCAATTAAGTCTAGATATTTCAGTATCATTTTCAAGTTGCGTTAACATATATCTCACTCACTAACTTTACTGTAATTGGCAACAAGAAAGTTGAAACTCATTTTCATGTAAGAAATCTCTTACCAAGACATAGTTTTTCCAAAATCCTTAGTAAGTTAGTGTTAAGAATTATAGCAGAAATGCTTCATCAAACCACCACTGGTTTGCACTGTTAAAACCAGGACTATACGAGCTTATTACCCAGGGAGAATATTTTTAAAACAAACTGCTACCAATTACTTTATAATTTTCTTGGGATTGTAATTGCAAAATAAATTAGAAGAATCAAAATTAATGCTTCCCAAAAGAATCTTAATCTGGGGATGGGTTTCATTTGATTTCTTGGGTGGATGCAGAAATGGAAAAAAAAGAAGAATTTTAATTACACTCAAATAAATGAACATGAATAATGTGATATATGAACTAATGTGATCAGATGAATACACCATCTGATATTCACCCCACATATAGGAGGAAACACCGCCAGTGGTACAATCAGATTATGCTGATAACAAATTATTCCATATTATAAGTATAGGAACCTATATCTTTTATGCATCACAAATCGTTCTGGCATTTTCTTCTAGTACAGGCCTCTCAGTAGCTGGTAGGCTGATTAATGATTCAATGGCTATTCTTGGCTATATGAATAATCTTCTTTCTCACTATTTTATTTTTATTTCATTTAAAAAATAAATAAAAATCTTCAGTGTTGTAGGATCTTCACAGTTGGATTATCTCAGGAAAAATCAAACAATTAGGTTAGATTGTTGATCTAAACCCTCAATTTAGGTTAAAAAAATACTAGAAAAACAATTAGCTCATTTATTTTCTTTATCTGCTCTACTTAGAAATCATATACAGATTCATCTATCTTAATCCATCTACTTTTCTTACTATCGTAACTTTTATCCTATTCATTAGTCTGAGAACTTCAAATTTTTACCATCACGAATTTCATCATTATGGCAT
The DNA here is from genome assembly GCA_013389825.1 of Crypturellus undulatus. Classification (NCBI taxonomy): domain Eukaryota; kingdom Metazoa; phylum Chordata; class Aves; order Tinamiformes; family Tinamidae; genus Crypturellus; species Crypturellus undulatus. The sequence continues at coordinate 878,764 of VWPW01031448.1, forward strand.
AGCTAGGTGGCTCTTTTGCATGATGATTGGTTTTACAATATTAAACCTGTCTTCAATAGCTTTGATTGAATGTAATTTTACAGAAGCCAAAATATTTCCTGAGATGCATATTAGTTTCAATGAATTTTTTAAAGGGAAGTGTCTGCAATTGATGTCTCTCCGGTAACCTCTGTCTCCAAAGACAGAGAAAAAGGCATGAATTAAAAACTTCATATATTATAATCAAAAGGACCATTTTTGACATAATTCCATTCTCACAAAAAAAAAATCTGTGGCTGTTTCAATGTGGAACAAAATAAATTTTAAGGCTTTGGAGTTATTACAAAACACTATTGTCATCTTCTGCCAAATTCTGTGCTGGTGATGATTTTAATGGAGAGCTATAATTTCCAGAACATTATTATCAGCTCATGGATTGATAAAAGCACCCTCTTACGTTGTAGTTTATCTCCCGACACACAAAGTTATCTATATTTTGGTACCTGTAATGAGGATGTAGAAGATAACAGCAAATGATTACAGAAATAAAGTGCTTGAGCACATAGAAGTTTTATTAAAAAAAAGTCTCTTACCGAGATAAACTATAAGAATCCTCAGAAGTTAGAATTAAGATGGAATTCTGTTTTGGAACACTGCTCTGTTCTAGGAAATACTTCCAATCCTAGTGGGGAAAACAACAAACAAAGAAACAAACAAGCTGTCGTTGCAGTGTAACAAACTTAGGATCTGATTGACTGGGGAACTGCTCTTCAGTAAAGGACCTTGGGTCCTGACAGACAGCTGTCTGACAGTGGAGATGGTCAGCAGCCTCCTGCCTTGCATCAGCAGGAGCACAGACAGTAAATTCAGGGAAGGGATTATCTCTCTCTACCTAGTGCTTAATAGACCGCACCTCAGCACAGGAAAGACATAGACAAAGGATGAAATAATAAGTTCAAAGCTAGGGCAAAATGTTAACACCCATACATACATCTTCATACAGATTTGTATAGATGTGCACTTGTTCGAAAGCATCTCTGTGGAGAGGAATTTGGGAATTCTGGTTGACAAGTTAACCACGATCCAGCAATGTGCCCTTGTGGCCAGAGGGCCAAAGGGATCCTGGCCTGCAACAGGACGAGTGTGGCTAACAGGCTGAGAGAGGGAATCCTGCCTCTCCACTCAGTCCTGGTGAGGCTGCCCCTGCAGTATGAGTGCAGTTCTGGGCTCCCCCGTGCGAGAGCGATGTGGAACCTGTAGAGAACATTCAGTGAAGATAATTGAGGGACAGGAACATCTATTTTATGAGGAAAGACTAAACGGGCTAGGCTTGTTTAGCCTGGAGAAGACAAGACCAAGGAGGTTCTTATCAACGTGTACAAAATACCTGAGGGGAGAATGTAAAGGGGCTGAATGTGATGGGGCTAAACTCTTCTTGTGACCAATGAGTAATGAGTACAAATGAATGAGTACGAATTGAAACATGGGAAGTTCCATCTCCATATAAGGAAAGCTTTTTTACTGTGAGGATGACAGAGCCCTGGAACAGGCTGCCCAGAGAAGCTGTGGAGGTTCCTTCTTTGGACATCTTCAAAACCCGTCTGGATTCAAAACCCTCCTGTGTCACGCGCTCTGGGTGTCCGTGCTTGAACAGAGGGGTTGGACTGGATGATCTCTAGACGTCCCTTCCAATCTTAATCTTAATCTGTGATTCTTGTTTCATATCCTTACAGGATGAGATTTTAAAAGGTTTTAGCACTTTAAGATGAAAAGGATTAGTATTTTGCTTCAGTTTTTCAGAATGAACCGAGGGATATTCTGAGCTACATGGCTGATCAATGAACACCAGAGATAATATGAGATGTTGTGCCTGACTTGTTCCACTATTTCATACTCAGTACTTTATAGTGAGAATGCAATTCCCCCAAATCAGAAAGGTTAAAATTGTTCCATAAAAATTATATGGCTAAAAAAGTTAACTTTACCAGGAAAATGTATGAGGACCAAGGACAGAAAGATTTATGAGAATTTCCTTGTACTTTGCATCCATTTGGAAGCTAGGAACTGAATCAGGCTGAACTTGAGTTAAGGTTTATAATAGTGCATAGGGCACTGTACAGGGCAATCACCACCATCTTTAGAGGTCTGTTAGAATCCTCTTCTTGTTTAACGGACCCCAGAAGGATCAGCAGGGAATCAGGCTCTGGGTTGGCAGGAACTCTCACAAAAAGTCAGAGGAGGAAAGAAGGATTCTTTACATACTGCTTTTAAAGACCATTCTTTGAAATAAAATGATTTTGACACTCGTGTGTGGGGAGGAATAGCTCTTGGCAAAATTCATGACTTCTTCCATGTAACTCAACGTTTATGTAAGACAATGAGAAATTAATGGAAAACAATAACAACAAAAAGAGAAAATTTATTATTGTGGTGTAATCTAGCTAATGTATAAGGCTAATGAAGGTTGGTTTGGACGTTTATGTAGTATGGTTATGAAGTATGCCAAAATAAATGTGGAGTTAGATGCTTCTTTGCATTTCTATGAAAATGCTTGCTTTGTTATCAACTTTTTTTTCCCTCCACAGTACATTTTACGGCAAAAGTGTCATTGCATTAAGAATTTTAGCTTCATTTGCATAATACTAATAGTACAAAGGCAGGTTTGCTTAACAATCCATACACAAATAGGATTATTGCTGCAGCCCTATAAGAAATGGATCTGCTTGCTAAGAAAAAAAAAAAAAAAAGTGGAGCTAATACTAGACTGTCAATGAGAAACTGATTTTGTTACTAATGTAAACATTTTTATTATCTCCCCTAAGCAGACATGTGTCATTAACTCAAGAGAAAATAACTAAACAATCCTTTAAACTCACAGCACTTATACAATGCACTGGGAGGCGTGTTACTTCTTGAAATAATATAAAGAGATTTTTATAGAGAAGAGAAAAAAAAAAGTCTAAAGTTAAGATTGATTGTCTGGCAATGCTGATTTTCACCTTTAGAAGAGGAATCAAACAAGCAAACAAAAACCCTTCATTGGCCTCCCTACAGTGTTCAAAATGCTCGGCCAGAGGAAATAGAGCATACTTTCAATCTCTTTATTGCTATTAGTGGGCATAGATTGAAAGAAGGTTTCCTTAACATTACTGTAGTGGGAACTTGTCACCTGGTCCAAACTGGTAAAGGAGTCCTAGCTCCTCTGATCGACATCAGCTCTGGATCTTGTGCACAGAGGAGAATTCTGATCCTTTTAAGTTGTATTCAGTAGTTTCCCCTAATACAACCCTCTATCGTTTTTAGCAAAGAATCTATTTACTATCTACTTGTGAATATAAAATATATTCTAAAGGCAAGAAAAAGGTTTTACCCAGGATATCCTTGCCTGCAAGCAATTTTTTAGTCTTTAGATAGTACTTGATCTATAGTATAATACTGATCCATTGATCAATAGAAGTTTGTCTACTCCATGCAGACAAATTGGTATGAATTATTATAAAACATAAGAATTAAGGATAAACATTAAAGAAATCCTAGACACCCTTCAAAGGATCTCTTTTGCATTTTCTATCATTTTCTCTACTTGGTCCTTGTAGTTTAGTAACTTTTTGGAGAAACAAAATTACAAAATAAAATTGATTCTTTGTTTCCAAAGATCTTATTACCTGTCAGAACATAATTTTTCTTTTTTGTTTGATTTGGTAATTCGGGGCACTGATAATTCACAACATTTAAAGACTTATTAAACACTTTTTAAAAATTTATTTCAAATTATGAGCTGTAGTATAGTCCAGGGGTCTAGAGAAGGAAATGCACAGAAGGACAGATTTTTTTTTAGAAACATGTACTATGAGCTGAGCAGCACCATGATGAGAGCTCAGAACTAAGGCATAAGAATTTAGGAAAGAAATAAGAAAAAGAATTTAGGAAAGAAAAATTATAAAGACCAGTAATAACAGAAGAATTCCACAAAATGAAGAAGAATAAATGGGCTGGGCTTATAATATTCTTTGTAGGGAGAATCAGTTCTTGCTTTGGGCATCTAAAGCCTTTCCAAAACAGAAATTAGAGGAAAGAGAAGGAAGAAGATACAGGGATTTCAATCACAGCATGTCGTCCAAACCTGTCAGAACTAAAGGTATTTTAGCTGTTCAACTATTGAATTTATGCGCTGCCTGAGGCAAGAGAGAAAAAGGATGAACAGACAAATGTATTGCAAGAAGGTTTTCTTAGGGTGATGAGGAGGCTAATAAGCTTACAAAGATTAAGAAAAAAAAAATCAATTAGAATCATGAATAAAATTCTTATGGTATCTTCCACCAAACAGTGAAAATAAATAAGAAGCAGCAGGAGAAATAAAGGAAAAGCAAAGGGAGAGGCAGAGACAGCAAATGTGAAGATCCAGAAATGATGATGATTGGAATAATAATGAACAAACAAAAAAGAGGCATTTTGGCCATTATAAAAAACACATTATCTTTCCTCGCTGTAGTTCTTCACCGTCAGGGATTGCTGGAGGCAGAAGCTCATTCTGTTTTTGCAGTTGTTGACAGAGTAGAGCGAAGATATGAGACTTTGTTCTAGGACAATAACTCAAAAATCAGAAGGACTTAAGGCTTGTCTTATCTTTCTAATCCACTTGGCTTGAAATTTGTTTTTAATTTATGCACCCTCAAGAAAGTAGATAGGAAATGTTCATTGAGAAAAGAGGTTATAGTTGATTTTTACAGGTGTTAAATATTGTGTTTCTACAGGAATTAGAATTATTGTTCTGTGTTAGAATGAGGAAAGATTGTATTCTGAAAAAGGCATGTTTGTAATAGTTTGTTGATCATTCTGTGTATGGAAGTTTTACTTGTTTTGGTAAAGTTATTGAAAAACAGAATAACTGAAAGAGTTAATATAAGAGAAGCCTTCTTGATACTGTATGGTAACAAGATACTTCTAGACATTTTTATTTAACTGAAATAAAAAAGTATTTTAAGACTGGAGTTTGGTGAGCAAATCAGGGTCAGGGTACAGTTCAGGCATTTCTCAGTTATTTCCTGAAGACCAAACAGTACAAGTGTTACATGGCATGGCAGGATTACTTTAAGAGATCTTCACAGGTAAGTCTAATGAATGAGAACGGGGTGACCAACAGAGGAGGCTAGTGCTAAAGAGGAAAGCTAAAATGAGATAAATGTGAGAAAGACCCTATCTTAGGAGACCTTTTGTTGTTTCACCTTATCTAAATGTAAGCATTTAACTGCAACACATGAGCAAACAACCTAGTCATCAGTGGGAAGATACAGGCATCCTTTCAGGTAATTTCAAATTTAATCTTCTTTCAATCTTAAAAATTGCCTCATAAAGATTGCCTGTTTTGTAGACTGACTCATCCTGACTCCATGCTTCAGCTAACTATCTAAAATCGGGCAGTTGGTGTACAGCCACAAGGATAAAAAGATGCATAGGGAGGTGCATCAGTTAAACTCACACCTTTGCATTTCAGTAGACCTTTTAATTTATGAGATTAACCAACTGGAGTTACAGTAGTTCAGTTTTGTAGAAGGTTTTTACTATGTTACTTATTGCCTTATATCTCACACTGATATTTTATATCACCAATTGATACATCAACAATTGTTTATTTGAATTTTCAATTTTCAAAGAAGAAATAGCAAAAAACTTACAAAGCTGGCAGCTTCATCCACAACTGACCTCAAAAATACATCCAGGCAACCATGGAAAAATCCACATTGACAAGTTGTGAAACAACTCTACAAGATAGAAAGTTTGACAAAGAAAGTAAAATAATTTTGTTATTTTGCTGTCAAATATGACTAAATATATATGCAGAAAATTACTGCCAATAAAAGTTATGGTACTAATCAAAGCAATGCAGGCAGACATTGTTCAGTAAAATGTACTGAATTTACAGTCCAATTTGGCGGGGGGGTCTTTGCTAAATTCAGTAAAAAAATTAAGATTGTATAAATATGAATTTCTATTTAGCCTGATAAAATGATGTATTCCCCTAAAGTTCTATTTTCTTGGTATTTTTAATATATTTACAGAACTCAGAATTCCTTAAATTTTGTAAATGCAGAGTATTTTCACATGGTTTAACAAGGCACACAGTAGCTGAATACTACCTTTATAAAATGGAAAACAAACAAAAAATCCTTCTGCACATAAAATGATGAATGAAATGAAGTGAAACAATCTCTCCATTTCTCCTCTTCTCTCCTTTTCTTTTCTCTCCTTTCCTCTCCTCTCCTATAGAAGCATGGGAGATTGCACATTTCTCTGATTATCTGTTAATTATGTATATTAATGTATTTTATATTTTTACATATATTTTCCCCACTATCTAGCTCTAACTTTCCACCTTTCAGCGGGTGTTGTGGTCTTCACTTCTGAGGCATTCTCTTCTCTCTGTGGAAATCTTGACACTTAATTCAGGGATCCACTTTCCATGATCACACTTTCAGGGATCACGCTCTCCCTGAGAGAGAATTTTCAATGGTTAGATCACTTTGTTTCTGCCCCTACTGTCTCATGTCTGCCTGAATTTAGTACAGTAAAAGGAAATTATCGTATGTCCCAAAATCTGGAAGAAAAAATCTAAAATGGGGCACATTTCCCTTTTACTTTATTATAATAGATTGGTCATACCCATTTTCGTTCTATATACATTTTCTTTGTATTCTGTTTACAATATGCTTTGCAAAAATTTATGAAATATTTGTGTTGAATAATAAAAATAATATGTGAGCAAGATCCACTTCAAGAAATTAAAAATTTAGCTTTTGACAGAAGCAATGTATGCAAGTAATTTTGGAAATAGAGATGAAAGACTGTCAACTTGGGAAACAATATTGCTAAATATATTTTCTTCCCTTTCATAAGATGAGAAAAAGAACATGGCAATATCTTCAGTCAATTCAGCTAAATATCATGTACACAGAGAAAATGACAAATCTTCAGGTAATGCTGAACTAAAAACAATGCTTCCAATTTTATGTAAGAAGTTATATGTTTCAAGCCTTTCTCTGCTTAAAGCAGGTCCTTGAACCACATTTTATTGTTTCTTACATTTTCAGAATTAAATTATTCTCCCTCCAGGTTAACAAGTTTCTGACAAATTACTACGTGCAGAAGTTCAAGCTTTTTCTTTGTGCAAAGGCTTCTAGAAAATCATCAGAATTTTATAAAGAGCCTTAGAAGGCTGCAATTCATATGTTTTCTAAATTTGAATATCCAAGAGCACAAAGATCTGTAACAAGGAAAACATGTATTGTTTGAGTTCTATTATTAAAGCTGTAGTTTCTAAGCAATAAATGATTAGTGTTCATACCTTCTTCAAGGATAAAAGGAAAGCTTCCTTGAAGGTGAAAAGTTAACATAGAACATATAAGTGGAAAATATCTCCTTAACTGTGTAATATTACAAATTCTATTCTCTTTCTAATATCTACTTCACACAGTTCTTTTTTTTTTTTTTACTTCTTAATGGTATAATTGAGTCCAAACAAAGTGCTATTAATATTTGTGTGGGAAGATATTCAACAAATAAACTGTCAACAAATAACAACTGTCTATAAAGTTAGTATTTTTATTTTTAATCTCCTCATTAGCTTCATTGTATGAAAATTCTAACAATATTGTAGGACACTGTTGAGATGTTGATCCAAAAAAGCTTTTCTCTAAAGTTTCATCAAGATAGGATTCTGGTCTTGACTGAAGTCACCAGAAATTCAGGTGAAAAATTTGCTAAGAAAATTGTATTATATAACTGGTGTATTATATAACTAAAAGGACAAATTTTGATTAAAAATTTAGAAGGACCTTGAACAGCATTCCTTTTCCCCTTCCCAAGCTGCATACATTTTTTATTATAACTATTTTGAAATTGTGGCCTTTGTATATAAGAAAAAATCCAGTTCCAAGGAAGTCCAAACCATTTTCTCACCACTGACATATATGTTCCTAAAATATTATCCAGGGCTTTTCTAAGAAATATAAAATCATTTGTATTCTTATCTTGCTTGAAAACATGTTAAGGCCTAAATTCAGCATTAAAATCATAGCATATATTAGATAAGTCTGTCATTTCCTTCAAACAGCAGTTTCCAAATCTTAGCGAAATCTCAGCCTGAATTAAGAGATGATAGGAGGAAGAAGTACATGAATTATTAAAACTCGTTTCCGAGCAGTAGGTGATTGGTGTTTATGCATCCTCCAAACACAAATATAAAGCTTCTATGAAGGAGAGATGTTATTAAAGTAACACACACACATAAAGAATATTAATTGAATTGTATTATTGTATTATAGTCAATTTTGAAGAAATCATGTCAAAATGAAAAATTATGTTCCCCCTAAAGGTTGAAATGAGACTTTTTCACATTCTTATAGACACATTCTCAATATCAGTTCACTATATGAGTTTTCAGTAGAGAAAAGCTTTCTGACAGAAAAAAAGAATTACCCCTGACCAGTTTTGTGGTCATTCCAGAATCATCTTTACTACAGTTGTTTCATTCCTACCCATCAAGACTTTCATTCTCTCTTGCATCTCTTAGCTATCTTCTCTTTTTTCACTACTGATGTTCCCCATTGGCAATGTAGGGCTAATGTCTCTTTTTTCTATACAGATACTCGGCACACTCTCATCCAAGAAAAATCTCCATTTTGGTCAGCCATACACCACATTTCTGTTGTCAGAGTCTGATTTTCTCAACATCAAACCACAGTATAACTTTTTACTTTGTTGTCATAGTGAGAAAGTATCAAGGGTTGAAAAGAGGAATTTTCCCTTCTTGAACTGCTGCTTTTCAGCACTCTTCATGCCACCTCCTTTCTTGCTTTCTTGCTTTCTTGCTCGTGTAGTCTCTTGCTTTCTTCCTTTCTTTCTCTTTTTTTTCCTTCACAGAACACTGCAGTCAGTTTAACAGGCATCTTTCTGAGCAGCATGATTTGAGATAATAATATTCATAATTCATAATATTTACACACAGCTATGCAGTTATCATTTAAATACATCAGCTTAAATTTGTTCTCAGAAGAGTTAAGAATTTAAAGAAGAGAAAGAATCAAACCAGTGCACTTTCCTGAGGATCTTAGGTAAGGGAGGGTTACTTAGGGGTTAACTTAGTAACTATACCATGTTATCAAGATCATGACCCTATTTTCTGCTGTTCTCATAGTGATTGCTGAAACTATTTTATCTTTTCACACACAAAGTAGGTCTTTCTGACAGCACTCCAATGCAGCATCATGCTGATTTATTGTAATATGTCCTGAATTAAAATGCTTACTTATGTCATTAAGGAAATGAGGTTATGATAAACTGAGGTGCTTGTGACATGGATCATTGTGTTAATGATCAATATCTGAGTCCCGTAGAACTCTCTTCTCCTTCAAAAGACATTTGTACATGACAATTACAATCTATTAAGATGTCATTTCAAGCTAGTTTACAACAAATTCATTAATATTAGCTGTTTCAGAGATTTTAGTGTAAAAGAACTAATAAATCAATTTCACAAGAAGTGTTATATTGAATGGTGAATGAAGTAACATGCATGCAGCCTGGTGTTATACAAAATACTTGCATATTTTCCCTGATGCTTAAACAACAGTTTAGTGGAAGTTGTGTGAGGTACATCCAAAACATTTAGTGAACAAGAGTACCTTGGCCTGTTATGCCACTCACAGCCGCCTAACTCCATAGCCTGTGTAGGGTTCCCTAAGCCTAAAGAGGCTAAACGGGAAAATAAGAGAACACCTGAAGGCCCACAGGGTCAAGTTCCAGGTAGAAAGAGAAGCACACTGGGTGTCCAACTCAAATGCGTGTTTACATGCAGCATGGGGAATAAACAAGGGGAACTGGAGATATGTATGCGACTGCAAGGCCATAATCTTATTGCAGTTACTGAGACATGGTGGGACAGCTCTAATGACTGGAACATGGCCATGCATGGCTTTAGGGTTTTCAGGAAGGACAGGCCAGGAAGGGGAGGTTGCGGAGCTGCTCTTTACGTGAGAGTGCAACTGGACTATATGGAGCTCAGCATAGGGAAGGACGAAGCACAGGTCAAGAACATGCAAGTGAGCATTAAAGGGCAACACAGTCGTGGGCGTTTACTACAGGCCTCCTGACCAAGGAGAGGAAGTAAATGAGGTCTTCTACAGGCAGCTACAAGAAGCCTCACGATCCCAGGTCCTGGTCCTTATGGGGGATTTCAACCACCCTGATGTCTGCTGGGATAATCACACTGCCAGGAGCAGACAGTCCAGGAGGTTCCTGCAGGACATTGCAGATAACTTCTTGATGCAGGTGGTTGATGAGCCAACAAGGGGGTCGCGGGGTGCTGCTGGACCTGATATTAACAGAGATGATCTAGTTGGAAATGTGAAGTTTGGGGGTAGTCTTGGCTGCAGTGACCATGGGATGTTGGAACTCGCGATCCTGTGAGGAAGAAGCTGGACAAGAAGTAGGATTGCAACCCTGGACTTCAACAGAGCTAACTTTGACCTCTTCAGAGAGCTCCTTGGAGGAATCCCCTGGGTAAGGGTCCTAGAAGGAAAGGGAGTCCAGGAGAGTTAGCTAATATTCAAACACCATTTCCTCCAAGCTCAGAATCGGTGCATTCCTATAAGAAAGAAGTCGAACAAGGTGGGCAGGAGACCTGTGTGGGTGGGCAAGGAGCTGTTGGGTAAACTTAATGAGAAAAAGAGCATGTATGTAATGTGGAAGAAGGGCCAGGCCACATGGGAACAATATAGGAACATTGTCAGAGAATGCAGGGATGCAACGAGGAAGACCAAGGCCCACCTGGAATTAAGAGTTAGCAAGAGATGTCAGGGGCAACAGGAAGGGCTTCTACAAATACATCAGCAACAAGAGGAAGACTAGGGAAAATATTAATCTGCTGCTGAATGGGGAAGGTGCTTTGGTGGCAGAGGATGCAGTGAAGGCAGAATTACTAAATGCCTTCTTTTCTTCTGTCTTTACTGCTAAGGCTAGTTCCCATGAACTTCAGAGCCCAAATATGAGAGTGATAATGAGGAGGAAGACTTTCTGATGGTTGAGGAGGATTGGGTTAGGGATTATTTAGCAAACTGGACATCCATAAATCTATGGGCCCGGATGGGATGCACCCAAGAGTGCTGATGGAATAGGCAGGGGTCATTGCTCAGCCGCTCTCCATCATCTTCAAGAGGTCATGGAGAGCAGGGGAGGTGCCAGAGGAGTGGAAGAAAGTCAATGTCACTCCAGCCTTCAAAAAGGCAAGAGGGAGGAGCTGGGAAACTACAGGTGGGTCAGCCTCACCTCTGTCCCTGGAAAGGTGATGGAGCAGTTCATCCCAGAGAACATATCAAGGAAAAGAAGGTTATCAGGAGTAGTCAGCATGGATTTACCAAGGGAAAGCCATGTTTGATGAACCTGATAGCATTCTACGAGGTGACTGGCTGGCTGGACCATACTCCTATCGTTGTCTACCATAGGAGTATGGTTAGCCCTGGTTGTCTACCTTGATTTCAGCAAGGCTTTCAACACAGTCTCTCATAACATCCTCATGGGGAAGCTCAGGAAGTGCGGACTGGATGAGCAGACAGTGAGGTGGATTGAGGACTGGCTGAATGGTAGAGCCCAGAGAGTGGTGATAAATGGGGCCAAATCTGTTTGGAGGCCTGTGGCCAGTGGTGTCCCACAAAGGTCAGTACTGGGCCCAGGGCTCTTCAACTTGTTCATCAAGTTGGATGGACTCAGCAAGTTTGCAGATGACACCAAACTGGGAGGAGTGGCCAACACTCCTGAGGGCTGTGCTGCCATTCAGCAGCATCACCTGGACAGGATGGAGAGTTGGGCAGAGAGGAACCAGAGATGCAACAAGGTTAAGTACAGGGTCCTGAACCTGCGGAGAAATAACCCCAGGCAGATTAGGGGTTGACCTGCTGGAAAGCAGCTCCGCAGAGAGGGGTTTGGGAGTCCTGGTTGACAACAGGTTACCCATAAGTCAGCAATGTGCCCTAGTGGCCAAGAAGGCTGATTGGATCCTGGCCTGCATTAGGAGGAGTGTTGCCAGCAGGTCGAGGGAGGGGATCCTCCCCCTCTACCCAGCTCTGGTGAGGTCACATCTGGAGTATTGGGTGCAGTTCTGGGCTCCCCAGTACAAGAAGGACATTTTGTTTCTAGAGAGGGTGCAGTGTAGAGCGACAAAGATGATGAAGGGACTGGAGCATCTATCATATGAGAAAAGACTAAGCGAGCTGGGCTTGTTTAGTCTGGAGAAGGACTGAGAGGAGGATCAACATGTTCAAGTACCTGAGAGGTGATTGTAGGGAGGANTTCAAGTACCTGAGAGGTGATTGTAGGGAGGATGTGGCCAGGCTCTTCTCCGTGGTAGCCAGTGACAGGACAAGGGGTAATGGGTATAAGTTGAAACACAGGCAGTTCCATCTCCATATGACGAAGAACTTTTTTACTGTGGGGATGACAGAGCCCTGGAACAGGCTGCCCAGAGAGGCCGTGGAGTCTCCTTCTCTGCAGATCTTCCAAACCTGCCTGGATGCCACCCTGTGCCACGTGCTCTAGGTGTCCCTGCTCATGTAGGAGCTTGGACTAGATGATCTCTAGATGTCCCTTTCAACTTTAACCATTCTGTGATTCTGTGATATCTTCACATAACTTACATTAAGTTTGGAGACAGCAAAGGAAAATATGATCTTTTAAAGTGAGGATTTCTTTGCCTTTCAGAGCTAATTAGCATTTTGTGGTTCTTTAGAAAAAGAAGGTCACATTGCAACATAAAACAATTACCAGAGCAGGTAGTGGAGACATCTGTAGCAGTTGAGTTTAAGCATTTGTGACTATTACAGAGACTGTCTAGTAAGAAAATGTTTTATGTAGTGATTTCAAAGACAAGTTGGTTGATTAATGAATTTTATAAACTTAAGAAATGCTTTCATAAGGTCAGACTGTGACATTATTTTCCTTTTTTTACAATGGATGTAAAATAACATCAGGCTGGCACAGTTGCATAGAAGCAACTAGGCTAATAACAAGAAGGCATATTGTGTCACAACATTCTTTTCTTTCTCCTTGGCAAAAAATAAGATATGAACATGAAGAGCAAAGACTACTTCCCAGTTTTTGCCATTTATTGTTTTAAGACTAAAAACTTTATTATTTAAACATAACAAAGAACAGAATAAGTCAGGTTATGATACACTTTTTTTCCCCTAAATAACTCATTTTTGTATATTTAATCTTTTGTGATGAGGGTTATTTTTAAAATTTTGAACTTTGATTACCCTTATTTAATTTTTTTGTTTCCTGCTTAGATGCAGTTAGTGTCCTGGCAAATCATTCATTCACCTGTTAGCTTAGATAAGAGCACTCCCTGCCCCCTCCCCCCAAAAATTTATTGACTGACTGCTTCTTTGCAATACTAAGATTAAAGCCACCAGAAATTCTGGAATTGTTAATATCTACAGGAAAGAGCTCAGATAAAAGGAAAAAAAAAAAGATAAACAGTGAATACTGAGAAATAATGAGTTGATTTTGGAGAACAGAGACAGGCAGAAAGCAATGTTTGGCTTATCGGGGTCTTGCCATATTGCACTCTTTTCTCTAAGCTATTTTCCAGTTTGATTTTACAATTTTTTATACTTCCTTTATGGTTTAGTATACATTATCCCTCTTAAACCAACATTTTAAGCTATGCATGTCACATATATGTATATCTTGACAATTGCGTACTTCAGAAGTCTTCTGTGAAGTTTTTGTTCATCTCTGTAAAGTGAATTTCCATCTGCTACAGAAAATTTCAAACTCATTTTCTCATAGTGGTAATTTGGTCTGAAGGTTAGAGATTTCATTTAATTTACCCTAAGGCTGAGTTGTATTTTCACAGGTTTTCCTGATTTTTGCTGATTTTAAGGCACATTAGGATTCTTACATAATAAAACAGCATATATATATATAAGTGTTTACGGTATGGCAGTAGAGGCTATGGGCATCTGTTTTTTGCTATATCCTTTTTTTTTTTTTGGTGGGGAGTAGAGGGAGCAGTATTAATTCCTCAGATCCTTATATCTGATTAAAGAGCAAATACCTGTTTCAACATGCATGTGTCAGACGATAATAGACACAGGAAAATACATGGTACTGCGGCTCATAGAGCGTATTCCTGTTGCCCTAGGGTGAACAGGGCACCCTTCCTTCTTCTTCCTCGCAGAAGAAATTAGAAATTGAGACAGAATGTACAGCACATTACAAATGCAGACCCCAAAATGTAGAGACTGAGGGCTAAAATTAAAAAGTAGCTTTACTTATTACTGTTAAACATATCTTTTTTTTTTTTTTACTGTATACAGATCTTCTCAGTTAAAACTGAAACAGTGTATTAGGGATGAATTCACATGGAGAAACATGCATAAAAAGACATTCAACATTTAAATACTTTCTTCATGTGTTCCCTGTTGTCCCAAGTCATCAGAAAGTTGAAAATAAAATAAAATAAAATACTGTGACATTGGGGCATGCATTGAAAAGACCTTACAGATTCCTCTCATAAAGACATAGAGTTTTTATTAAGTATTAGCAAATATAATAATTACTGAGGTTCAAATGGCTAAAGAAATTATGTGAGAATTCTTCAGATAACTACCCTCTGGAGCAAGTTTGCTCCTTATAATTTGAAGTGACTCTTTTACCCTGTGGGCTATCTGAACCACAGTAGGTAGTTTTTAGGTTCAATTGTTTCTGCTGATTGGGATTATAAATTATTCTCTCAACTAGGTTTATGAAAAATTTATTAAGGGTAATGTGAGATTTTCTAATGAGTTATACGTAGTAAATACAGAATAAATCAGTTGTTTGGTTAAAGATGCCATGGGAGATCAAGAAAAGTGCTCCAGTGGTAGCTTGTGGTAAGGCATAAAAATATTATGTAAACAAAGCTATAATAGGTAAGAGCAGGGAAATCTTCTTTTATGAAGTAACTTGAGTATGCAAAGATTTGAATGCATACTATATACACTTAAGACTGTCTGATTTTATAGTAGTATGGTCTTCTTCAGAGGAATAACATAAGAAATGGTCATTCTTATGAACTGGAATGGTTTATTTTGATAATTGTCATCTGCTAATCAACTTTTTCCTTTGATCTATCTTGAAAAGATTGAGGCATACAACCCTCTGTCTTTCTAGAAATTTCATCTTATTCTCATAAACTCCTCCTCGCAGTTTTATAGATATGCTCATTTAAGTTGGGAAGAATCTATAAATGCCCTAAAGACAAGATGCATAAAATGCAACTTTAGAAGCTGGTGAAATTAAAATTTCCTCCTCAGTAGTTTGTGCTTCCTTTTAAATATCTTTTTCAACAAGCTGCACTTTTGGTAGTGCTTTACTTCAAGCAATTTCACAGAATCATAGAATCATTATGGTTGGAAAAGACCTTTAAGATCATTGAGTCCAACTGAAAATCCTTCAACATCATACCTGCTAAACTGTGACCCTAAGTGCCTCATCTACATATTCCTTGAATACTGCTAGGGGCGGTGACTTCACCACTTTCCTGGCCAGCCTATCCCAATACTTCAGCACTCTTCTGTGTAAAAATTCTTCCTAATGTCTAACTTGAATCTCCTCTGGCACAACTTGAGGCCATTTCCTCGTGTCCTATTGGTAATTACTCTGGAGAAGAAATCGACCCCCACTTCACTATAACCTCCTTTCAGGTAGTTGTAGAGAGCAATAAGGTCTCCCCTAAGTCTCCTCTTCTCCAGACTAAATAACCTCAGCACCTTCAGACAGTCCTCATAAGGTTTGTGCTCCAGCCTCTTCACCAGCTTCATTGCCCTTCTTCGGACACACCCCAGCACTTCAATGTCTATCTTGCAGTTGAGGGGCCCACAACTGGACACAGTATTTGAGATGCGGCCTCACCAGTGCCAACTATAGGGAAATGATAACTCCTCTGGTCCTGCTGGCTACACTGTTCCTGATAGAAGCCAGAAGGCCATTGGCCTTCTTGACCACCTGATCACACTGCTGGGTCACACTCAACTGGCTGCCGACCAACACCCACAGATCTTTTTCTGCCGCCTAGGTCTCCAACCACTCTGTCGCGAGCTTGTAGCATTGCATGGGGTTGTTGGGGCCAAAGTGCAGAACCTGGCACTTGGCCTTGTTGAAATTTACTGAAATTGTTGAAAATGGCCTGTTTCATCCATGGTCGTTTTAACGCATCCTTCTCTCCATATGTATTGTGATAGCTCTGCGCTAAAAATGCTGCTAGAAGTGCTGTTTCTGCATCTAATTCTCACATTCCTTTTCCCAGGAAGGTTAAGTAACTTGTATGAGTGGATGGAAGAAGGAAATGTGGAGAACTGGGATGAACACAAAGTTGTAAGAGTAGGATATGCAGCCTCTAAGATAAAACAAGCAGATCAGTTTGTACATTGTTTTACTCTGAGACTTTCTTTACTATGTTTTAGGCTAGTAGTGACTAGACAGAGTGGTTATGCAGACTAGAATCTATCGGGGTGTGAGATATCGCAAAGGCCCATGAAGACTTTATTTTAAAGAGCACATATTTATGTTGTAAATGTATCTGTAATACATATCTGGAATATAGCTCTAGTTGCCCTAAAGAAAAAAACCTTATACTACATTTAGAATGTAAATATTCAGACCTGAAAATGAACGCCTAAGATGGACGTCCTTAACATAACTTCTCTATGGATTTCAGTCCTGAATTCTTTCTAAGCTGAGGTCTAGGCAGATGCAAGTTTAGGTCACCTCATCTTTAATTCATTTAAACAGTACATAGAAAGGACATATCTACTGTCTATCTTTCTTCTGCATGACCTCATTTTCCATTTAAACATGAATTTCTTTACTTTTAAGGTCTATGTGACAGTCGTAATTTTCCACTGCAATGCACTCTAATTTTGAAGAGGTAGATGTGCTTTGTGGAAGCATACAAACTATTCATTTTTCCATTTAAGTATTGCTTGAATATATATATGGGTGTATATACATATATATGTACACATGCATATATTTATTTACAAGTGAGCCGAGGGTGGAAGTAAATATTCTTTTATTTTTAAAGGAAGACTCCTAAATAAGAAAATGTGAGGCAGCACAGCACAGCACAAATGAGAAAGAGGAACAGTACAAACCAGTTTCTGAAAAGCATGAAAAGCTGATAATGAAGCCCTTAATAGTTGTAAATATACCTTTAAACGCATATGGTAGAGGCTCCCTGAGAAACTTTGGATAGCTCAGGTACAGTGTTTGTTTGAAAGGCCTCTGCTGCCTTCTGAAGCACTATGTCTGACATATCCTTGACCCCTAGGAGATGTACCTGTGTGTCACACAAACAACATAAAACAGCACAACTGCTAGGGTAAATGCAGATGTGACATTAGCAGTGTTTTAACAGAATTAAAAAAAAAAAAAAAAAAAAGAAAAAGAAAAAAAAAAGAAAAGAAGAAGCAATTTCAGATTATTTCTGCCAAAAAAGCTGTTCTGCCAAAAAGCTGTTTGCTGTAGTGACTATAACATTATAACATTTTTTGTGTGTCTGTATTTGGAATGAGAGAAGTCCCCTTTTCTCAGTAAGAAAGCCTGAAGAAAAAAAAAAAAGTACCCTGAAAAACCTATCATGAAGAAATTAATTTTTGCCTCCTACCGTTTAGTGTGATAATATTAAACATCAGAAATCTAAGTTACTGCTTTCCTTCATTCTCCTTTACTACCTATTAATTTAGCCTTTCTTATTTCTCTCTCTCCTTTTTTTTTTCTTCAGTACTCCTCAGCACGACTGAGGGCATGCTTTTCATCCATTTTTTTAGGTGCCCACAAATGGTATGGTAGGCAGTACCCTTTTACTATAACTTTTACTACTATTAATCACTAGTCATATCCTTTCTCACAGTGTTCTCTGGACAGGAAGCAGAAAAGTTGAAATGTTGAAACTTCTTTTCACATAGTAGAAAACAGCCTGCTTTCTAATGATTATTTATTAATGATTATTTATTAATGATTAATATTTCCCAAAGTTTCATCTAGGCAGATCTGGGGAAAAAAAAAGCACAAGATCATGCCACTCTATCAAATATGTACAGGCTTTTACTCTAGTTGCTACCTCTGCTGGGAAATCTGCCTCCTTTCTGTAGCATATGGCATTTCTGAGAAGAAATTTTGTCTGTGGTAATTAGGTGCATTAGCTCTGTCCTTTCAATGGGACTGGTCCTGAATGCACCGCTTGCCTTCCTGTGACAATTATCTTCTAAGACCTTTAGGCCTGTAATGATTATCTTCTTAGACATTAGATCCATCAGACCTGTATTTTACAGCTTGTGGACTATAAATTCTCTGCCCAGGAGCATCCTGTTATCCCACAGGAGTCCCATGCAGGCCTCCCATGGCAACTGAGTGCAGCTTCAGCAAGCTTTGCCTCTCTCACTGGAGTTTCTCCAGTGGCACAGCTAAATAAATAAATAAAGATCCTGGAAGCTGTTTCTAAGCATATGAAGGAGAAGAAGGTGACAGGGACTAATCAGCTTCAATTCACCAAAGGGGAAATCTGATAGCTTCTA
This sequence comes from Crypturellus undulatus, assembly GCA_013389825.1. NCBI lineage: Eukaryota > Metazoa > Chordata > Aves > Tinamiformes > Tinamidae > Crypturellus > Crypturellus undulatus. Next base: position 897,354 of record VWPW01031448.1, read on the forward strand.
TTAATTGCTGACTAGGTAGATGGGGGGAGAGCACTGGATGTTGTCTACTTTGACTTCAGTGATGCTTTTGACACTGTCTCCTATAATATCCTAATAGGCAAGCTCAGGAAGTGTGGGTTGATTGAGTGAACAGTGAGGTGGATTGAGAACTGGCTGGGTGATAGAGCTCAGACGGGTATGATCAGTGGCACATATTCTAGCTGGAGTTCTGTAGCTAACGGTGATTTCCAGGTATCAATAAAAGGTCCACTATTGTTCAGCTTATTCATTAATGACCAGGATGAAGGAACAGAGTGGGAGGAGTGTCTGACACATTTAATTAAAGTCTAAAAATGAGAAGCAGTTTTAAGTACATTCCGGTCTTAGAGTTAGCATTATGTTAGCATTAACTTATGTTTCTATATATAGAAAATGAAAAGACATAAAAACGAGGGTATAAAGGGAACATAATATATCTCTTAATCAAGTTCACAATGGCTGGTACTTACCTAAAGCAATGTCTGGGAAAGTGGGGATTTCCTATTGAAATCTTTGCTTTATTTGAATAGTCTATATATCCAGAGATAGAATTAGAAGCTTGGCATTGAAATAAATTTCTCTAACTCTCTCTTCAGAGGGCTATCTCTGTTTGTTCTAAAGAAAATTAGTTTTCATATTTCCAAGCTAAAAGTCTCTGAAAATCAGGAAGCAAGGATGGTCATTTTATTTTAACCAGGCTTATAGAATGTACATTCAGAAAAAGACTTTGTCTTCTTATGGCCCTGTGACTCCTCACTCTGTGCCTATAGAATAACTTCAACAGGAAGGATATTCCGTTCTCCTTCCTCCATGATTGCCTAGATATAAAGTAGAAAGAAATGTATTGTCTTGTGAATAAGGAAATAGACTGCATCAGACATTGATCAGGGAAAGGGTGATTTGTTATATCTATCTCAAATGTTCATATTCTCTCAGCTTCAGCTGACCTCACTCAAATAATAATAATGAATGATAAATTCGAATGAATGATAATTTTCTCTTTCTTCCAAAAAGAATGATGATTCTAATCATTCATTGTCTGTTTTTACTAGCTAGATGCTAAGTTTGGTGGGAAAAAGAGTCTCTAATGGCATTCTTTTATTGCCCGATACTTTAGGTCAACGAAACCTTAACTGGCAATATAGGGAGGCCACAAAGTAGCTGTTCCACAGAGTCTCCTAAAGGATCAGTTCAGATGCTCAGGTAAGTACAGATATTCTCTTTCATAAAATCCAATATGTGATTGCTTCATTTGAGGAATAGCATGTGGTAATTTAATTCTCTTACATGTTTACCATAATGTATGCTGTTATCTGCTGCATTACTTGACAAAAATGTATAACCATTTCATGAGCAATCAGTATAATGTATTCTGAATTATTCATTATCTAAATACTAGCAAAATGGCAGAGTTTAGCTTTCATGTACAGTATGAAAAAACGGGATATCTAGACTGTTGCTATTGAACAACAGACTTTAGACAATCTTTCAGAAAAAATGTAGTTACCCTTTCTTCGTACTTCTCACAATGTACTTAGCATCTGTGTATACAATCAATCAGGACATTCAGCCTGACCAATACTCATCGCTTCTTTTGACCACAGTAAATTAAAATCAAGATTTATTCTCATATATGGTGCTCAAAGAGGTAAAGCAAAAGTATCTTTTTCATGTTCCTCACACTAGTGCCCAGAAATTCAAAAGATAACAAGCACTTTTCACTATTAAGGAAATATAAAATGCATTTGCAAATATGTGTCTAATGGCAGTTGTCAGAAGCAATTATTTTCAAATACATTTCACAGTTTAATCATGCTGAGAAGTGCTTCTGAACTTTAAAGATCCGAACTGAATAATATAGGTACAGTTTCCTATTAAAGAATATGAACAATACTGTAGGAAGATTAACTACCAGATTAACCTAGTGCACACTATTTATGTTTTGCTCATAGTTTATAAACTCCTGACTCCTCAAAGGAGTCAAGCATTCATATAATGAACTGAAGTCCTAGGATTTGCATTTAAGGCTTTAATTCAACAGAAGACATTAATAAAAAAAATTTATGTTTCTTTTCCGTTTATAGCTTCAGCTGGATCACTGGACAGCTAGTTATTGTTAAGAGAAAAAATATCAACTGCATTGCCTACAATCCTGATATTAAAGATTCTATGACATAATGCAACCTTTGATTTTTGTCCTCAATCATCAAATTGTCTGCTGAAAGAGTCAAAAAAATAAAATTGAGCTAATTTTAATTTGAAAAGTTCAATTAAGAAAAGCTATTAACAAAAGATGGAGCTGGAAGTTTGATGTTGGAGACTGGAAACTTCTGAGATGATGTGTAAAATGAGTGGGAATATGATGGAATATAACTGATATTGATAGGAACAGGGACAAACAAAATAGAAAGAAAAAATAACAAATGAAAGCATATCTCTTATGTGCTTACGCTGGTCAATAGTTTAAAGATAAATTGTGAAGAAAATAGTAATAACAGTGTTTTATATGACATATATAGCTGGTCTGTAATATATAGGAAAGCTTTATAATATAGATGCGTGGGAGTGCTTTCCTTAAAAGATGAAAGAAGTTTGCCTTTTATCACTTCAAAACCATTAGGTCACGAAGCTGCTGATTTCTTCAGAGGACTCTGGAAGATTGAACATCTAGGTACAATTGCTGAGTCTAACAGGCCCTGTTCACAGATGATCTATAACTTAGATTTATTGTATCAATGGGAAAATATTTTTGTTGTTGTTGTTTTTACCTCGGCATTGTTTATACTGTATATTCTTTATTTCAGTCAAACTCCTTTCATAACCAGTAACAATTCTCTGTGGATGTTATTAGGGGACTTCATTGGCTTCAGTAGGTTAGTTTTCATGGAAGTGTTCATGGTGCTGGTGCTGGCCTTTTTTCACTGGTGGCCACCAACAGAACAAGAGGAAATGGCCACAAACTGAAGCACCAAAAGTTCCACAGGAACTTAAGGAAAAATTTCTTTACTGTGAGGGTGACAGAGCCCTGGAACAGACTGCCCAGCGAGGTTGTGGAGTCTCCTTCTCTGGAGATCTTCAAGACCCGCTTGGATGCAGCCCTGACCCCTGTGCGCTAAGTGACCCTGCGTGTGCAGGGGGGTTGAACTAGATGACCTCTAGAGGTCCCTTCCAACCTTAGGCATTCTATGATTCTATGATTCATGGGTTGGTTACATTTTGTTCAAGTAAAAGGAAAACCATTAACTGGAAATATATTTGGAACTTTTTTAAGCCCCTCTTTTCAAAGATTTCCAATCTTTCCAAGATTTCTTAGTGGATGCACAAAAAGCTCCAGTTCAATCTATATGCAAACATTTTTTTTTCCACTCAGGAACTTCTGGGGTTAAATTGCTTTATGAAAGTGTTCATGAAGCATTTTTAAAATCTCAGTATATGAAAGGATAAGAATAGAAAAACAAGGGCAAGGCCAGAAAATGAATAATGGTATGAAGGACAAACTTCATCAGGCAGAATTTAAGGACTTCACCATAACCAGCTTATTGAAAGAAAGACGGATAGAGATCTCTAATATGGTACTTAAATGGAGAAGATTGTTTGACAATGGAAATAATCCTTTATGTATTACATCATAGGCCCAAATCTACCAACCTAACAGGCAGTTCATCTGAGGCCTAACAGTAATAATGTACAGCAGCTTCAAGAGAATTTTCCTCATCCTAAAGTTTCCTCTCCCTGCTCTTTTCAGCTTGTCTATTCTTTTATACACCTGTTCTGGGTTCATTTACTTACTGATATTTACTCAGGGAACAGGTGGGACCTTAAGCAGAAAAAATATAAAAGGGAAGCAGACAATGCATAATGTAGGGAGGAAAAAAAGAGATCTAAAATGATGTGGAGAGGAGCACAAAGTTTATGTGTTTTTTGGTGCTACTGAAAAAGGGATTAAAAATTAAGTTCCAGGGACCTATAAAAGAGCCTAGAAATATTTAACTTCAAAACATCACTTTCTAGCAAGGTGTCTGATTAAACACTGGAATGACACGTCAGGAAGTATTGCTTGGAAATGTCCTTAATAAACTGTTTTGGACCAAGTATTGGAATAAATTTTTAATTTCTTTGTGCAGTGCAAGTGGTTATGAAAGCTGGTTCACAACCTCTCTGAATTTCCCTGTGTATTCTCTTCCCTTTTGGTCTTGATCATACCAATAACAGCAGAGCTTTCTTCAAAATCTGTGTAGAAGCAGTGTCATCTCAGTGTTTCAGCTGGTGATATGAAGGTATCAGGAGATTTTCTTCACTGTGTAGTCTGATTTCTGTATTTCATTTTTGCTTTGTTTCTTTTGAAACAGTGAAAACTAGCATGTGAATCCTCTTACATTTTTGGTTCTTGCATCCTTTTTACTGGATTTAAATCTAAAAGAGCAATAAGATGCCAAGGCACCAGTGTAGACCATATCTATACTTCTCAGACTTGTTTAGTCTTCCTAACAGTTTTCTCGATTAGAAGTTACCTGATCTTATTACACACTAAGCACATAAGAAAGTCACAAGTAAGCTGACATATCTTTAAAGACAATCAAAAAAAATCTTACTATTGGCAAAATTATTTCTTTTAGAGCACAGAACATATCTCAGAGAGAATTTACTTCAAGTTTAATTTTAAAATTTCACCGAGTTGTTAGTCCCTACTATGGCCAATTTTATCACACCAACATACTGAAGACACAAGTCAACAACAGTATTCATTTACTTAGGAAACATAATCTAGAATGGAATTGTAGACAAATCATCTGTCATCAAAAATCTTCATCAACCATCAGCTGCATATTTCTTTGGGCAGTGAATGCTTCAAAGTCTGTTATTAATATAAGGATTTATTTTTCGCCTTAGTAGTTCACTCATCTTGCTTGTGAGTAAATATGAATGTGTTGAAAGCACAGCTGGTACCATCACAACCTCTGGTATTAATTTAGGTTGTGTTTCTTCATTTTGATCTGCTGATACAGACTGAAAAATCTTAGACATGATTCTGCTAACAACAGCTCTCATTAGGAAGTATATTTATATTACTATTTCACATTTTAGTGTACTTTTTCCTGATTTTTAAGACAAAAAATTGTATTAGCCTGACTGTGTAACTCTATTTTTTTAATAAAAAATACTATATAATTCCCTAAAGTTGCATAAGAGGAGTGAGATTCGTGTCTTCTAAGTTTAGTCAGAAGATGATTGAATCCACTCTAAAAGACTGTTATGGTCCTCAAAATAAAAAGTATGTTTACCTAGGTAAGAAAAGTATTTATAATTTGTTCTGTATTTAATATTAGTGATTTGGAAGTGTTGATAATACAGTTAGGTCCCATTTTTTGCTTTCTCTAAGATTATTCAGATGAAATTAGTAATCAATTCAGTAAGAACAGCTGCAGTGACAGGTATAGTCACAATGAGGAATTGTGTGGAATCACAGCCCAGAATCAATTTTGTGATTGGGAATAATAGCTCCTTTTTAACCTTAAACTCCTCATCCCAGATGAGGGAGTTTCAGTCTTCAATCTTGGAGGCTCTTCAATCTTATTTTCAAGAAGGGTAAGAGAGAGGACCTGAGGAACTACACGCTGGTCAGCCTCTCCTCAGGTCCTCCTGAACTTTGAGCCTCTCCTGAGCCTCTCCTCTCCTCCTGAACTTTGTTTCCAAACACGATGGGCACCATGGATTTCAAAAGTGGAAAATCATGTCTAACCAGTTTGAATCTTCTACTCTAAAAAAAACTAGCATGATGGGTAAGGGATGAGCAGTTGATACTATTTGCTTTAACTGTAGCCTGGCCTTTAACCCTGTTTCCAACAACATGAACAAAATGATAAAATACAAACTGAGTAAGTGGACAGTGAAGTGGACTCACAACTAACTGAATCACCTTGTTCAGAAAACTGTGATCAGTGTCTCCAAGTGCAGATGGAGGCTGAAAAAAAATATTGTAAAATCTATTACTAACTTATCAGTAGTGTAAGAAAGATCCATTATTTTATTGGTTTGGAGACAGAAAATGTTGACCAGGTTTTAAAGGCAACATTTTCAGGAAAGAGGTAAAGCAGCATTGCTTGTATATCATCTTGTATAGCCTTCATCATCTAATCCACATCCATATTTACGTTTAGAGGTAGTTATATTATCTTGCAATACCTTCATACCCTGTTGCATTTGAATTTACATATTAGACCACACTAAATTTCCAGTTAATTTAACTTACTTTCTTCAATAGTAACTTAAAAGAATTTAAGACTAGCACAAGCATCGAGCGACACTTCCCCTGTATAACCTCCCAGCTTTAAGCTGTCTGACTTTTCAAGTCACAACTTATATCTTTGTGCTTAATAACCCTTGATATACTTGTTCGTCATGAATTTTTCAAATTTACATCACTTCCGTATCTACATGCATATTTAGGATCATGATGCCTTCATAAATATCTTGTCAACATTTTTCAGTGTCATGGTGACCTTAAAAATATTCACTCACAATCGCTAGTGTCAGAAAACACAACCTCATAAATATTTCATCAAAATCTCCTTATCACTTACTGTCAAAACAACATTATTCACATTCACATAGACACTAAATTCACATTCTTATCTGATAAATTAACATATCACAAAGCCCTGTGAATGAATAGAATTTGCTATTTGTTAGCTTTGTAGCTTTCTTCCCATCTAATGGAAAATAAATATGCATTATTAATATTGAATTAACATATGGGGATATATGAAAATATTAAGGAAAAATATGGAAAGTATAAGTAACTAATACTACCTCCGCACATAGTCAGAGTCATATAATTGTAAGATAACTCATTTTAGAAAGAACCTCCTGAAGCCTCTAGTCCAACCTCTGCTCAAAAGAGCATTAGCCAGGCAGTCAAGCAAACTTGCACATGGCTTTATGCAGTCTGTTCTTGAAAACTTGCAATGATAGAGACCACACAACCTCCTTGTGAAATGTGTTAGACTTCCTGAGTGTCCTCAGTAAAAAAAAAAAAAAAAAAAAAACCTTATGAAGTGAAGTACGTGAAACCGTGAAGTACGAAGCTCTCTTTCTTTTCAGTTTACAGTTATTGTCTGTCTCCTTCTGAGATGCCCACTACAAAGAGTCTGGCGCTGTGCTGCTGGATGTCTCCGAAGGCATCCCTGCTCTGTGCTGAACAAGCCCAGCTTCTTCACACTGTTCTCACAGGCAAGTGTTCCAGCTCTTGACCATTGTGGTGGCCCTATGCTGAACTCACTCAAGTTTATCTGTCATTTTATGAAACTGAACACAGTGTTTGACCACTGTCCAAGTAGTGATAAGTAGAGGGAAATAATCTCATGCCTCAGTTTATTGGTGGTCTTTGTTAACGCAGCCTTAGAGGCTCTTTGCTGACAGGTCATACTACAAGCTCCTGTTCAGTTCACGTCTAACCAGATTCTTACCTTTTCCACAAAAGTGCTTCCCAGCCAATCAGGACCCAGCCGTTAGCATTGCGAGGGCTTCTTCCTTACCAGGTGCAGGACTTGAATTTTTCTTTTCTGCATTTCATGAAGTTGCTGCTGGCCTGCTCATCCAGCCTGTTTGGATCCTTCTGCCCCCAGGTATGTTGACTGGTTCCCCCAAATTGTTTTAATCTGTGATTTTGGTATGAGTTTATTTCATCATCTCCTTCACTAATATAGATGTCATTGATAAAGACATTAAATGAGATAGATCACAGGATAGATCCATGTGTTACTCCACTTGTTGCTGACTTCCAGGTAGATTATGTTCAATAAACTATCTAAGCCTGATTATCCAACTATCTTTTATCCATCTATTTATTTACCCACCCATCCAAACGATAGTGCCTAAGATACACGAATACTGTAGGAGTCGGTGTCAAAAACCTCGCTAAAATTGAAGTAAATGACATCCCCTGTCAACAGGGGGTGCATTAACAACTGATCCAATCATTTCATCATAAAAATGCCATCATGCTGGTCAAACTTGCTTAGCTCTTGGCAAATCCATGTTTTGTGTTCCCAGTTATCATCTTCTCCTTCATGTACCAGAAATGTCTTCTAAGAGGACTCACTCCATGATTTGCCCAGTTATTCAAGGGCAACTAATTGGTTTGTAGTTTCCTGAAGTGACTGTCTGTTTTTGAAGCAACATTTTGGGTGCAACATTTGCCTTTCTTCAGTCATGACTCTCTATTCCATGACCTTTTTAAAATGATAAGAAGAAGCCTTCCAAGGTCATTGAACTTATCTTAGATTAAGCTCTTAGCTTTTGGATGCAGCTGGCAAATCTGAATGGGTAAAATAATTGATCCTCATCCAGTGCTTGTTCTTCTCCTCTTTGAACTCCTGCACAGAGACCTGGGAGACCTTGTTGGTGAAAAATGAGTCAAAAAGTCACTGAATATCTCAGAATTTTCTGTGACTGTGTCTTTGCTGAAGTTGCCTTGCTTTCATTGCAAAATTGAAAAGGAATCCTGAAATCTGTTACATTTGATGTGATTCCTGAGCCATACATTGGCAGGTTGTACAGCCAATATTTTAAATTATTTTGAAGCTATTTGTAATGCATAGTTTCACCAAAAAGGTCTATATTTTTATCTCAAATGTTGTACATTTCTGATTTATTTAGTATTGAGGTTTAGTTAAACTTTCCAAAACCTATAGATTATTTGCGAATACTACTTTTATTGGAAGATATTTTTTTTCACAGAAGATATACCCTTTGTGAAGACATTAGTGCAATTCATTGTTTAGTAAACAAACACTTTGTGAAGCAATTAAGCTATGTTCCCTTGGCATTTGGTACTTTGTAGCTATAACATTTGTTTCCTCATATGATTTCCTTCTGAGTGCAATGTTGCAACCTTTTTTTTTCCACTCATGTCAACAGGCCAGGCACACAGCAGTTTGCTTCAGTGCTGTCTCCCTTATTAATTTCAAAGCTTGGGAAGAGGTACTGCTTGTCCCCTCCCCCAAAAAATCAGTTAAAAATATCTTTGAACATTGATCCAGACTTCAAACTGACATAATCTGACAGAGGAAAAAATATTTGCTTACTAAGTTACTACTTAGTAAGCAAATAGGACAAGGGAGATTGTATAAGTGGGTCAATATGCGGCTACAACTTTCCCTTTTTATCTCTTTTCTATATTATTAGGTGCTGGGTAGGGAGCTTGTTGCGGAACTGGGGGAAATCACTAAGTACTATTTTGTACCAAAATTTAGTCTAATTCCTGTGACTTCTGTAGTCCTCTGTGTTATTCAGACTGGCAAATTCATTTTCCAAATCACCTGAGTAGCATCATTAATGTTTGTGTTCTGATTGCACAACTTGTTCTTGCTCTGTAGTGCAACAGAATCTATTAAACCATCCGTCGCATCCCACAAGATTACATCTTTAAGATAAAAAGTTCATTCATAAAAAATGTGGAATGATCACAAACAAGTGTGAAATCAAAGCTTCATCATGGATTTGGAGATGTAGTTGCTCAACCTTCAACTTTATTGAAGGCTTTATTGTCTGCATTCTGTAGTATAGAGAGTAAATAAAGGGGAGGATGTTAAGGACTGTTCATAGAAGCACAGAATCACAGAATAGTTAAGGCTAATCCAAGCATCCTGCCAAAGAAGGTCGAGCAAATTGCTCGAGACCATATCCAATTGGTTTTGAATGTCTGCAAAGATGGAAACTCCCCAGCTTCTCTGGCCGTCTTGTTCCAGCACTCAGTCACTCTCTCACTGAAGAATGTTTTTCTTATATTCCCGTTTCATTTTGTGTCCATTGACTCCTGTCCTATCACTGGGCACCACTGACAGAGTTTGACTCTGTGTTCTCTACATTCTCTCTTCAGTTATTTATAAACATAATATGATTCCCCCTGAATCTTTTCTTTCCCAGACTGAAGAGTCTATTCCTTTTCCTCATGTGAAAGATACCCCTGTCCTTTCATCATCTTTGTAGATCTTCATGGGACCCACTCCATACTGTCCACAACAGTACTGCAGAGCCCAGAACTGGACACAGCACCCCAGATTTGTCCTCACTAGGGATGAAGAGAGGGAGAGAAACCTCAATATTCTTCTTAATGCACCCTGGAAGATCACTGACTTTCTTCTCCCCAAGGGCCCTTTGCTGGCTCATGATCAACTCATCCACTAGGACTCCCAGGTCCTTCTCCACAGAGTTGCTCTCCACCTGGTTGGCCCACAATCTGTCCTGGTGCATGTGGCTATTCCTCCTCAGGTGCAGGACTTGATATTTCCCTTTACTGAACTTCATGACCTTTAATCTCTGCCTGTTTCTCTCATCTATTAAGGTTCCTCTGAATAACACTTCCTCCTGAGCTACTCTACAAGTTTTTTTTTTACTGTTTGCAGTTTAGACTAACTCCTTCCAGAATGATGTAGCGTTCTACTCCAGTGATGCTGCTTCATCCTGTGCAAAGGAAAACTGGTCACAAAGAAGGCAAGAGTAGGGACTGGACCAAGAGCTGGATCAATACAGACAGGGTATTGTAGCCAGACCTCCCACTCCATGTCCATGGATCTTCCAGCCTATTGTGGTAGTGAAAAAAGAATGTGAAGTTTTAGATAAGCACAAGACTTCAGAATTTCAGGTCAAAACAAGGAACAAGCTATGAGAGTCCACAGCTAATGATATACATAGATATCAAATAAATCAAATGAAAATGAAAAGTAAAATGAGGCAAAAGAAAAAAAAAAGTAGAGAAGCTCCTGAAGTAGTATTGAATATGCTGGAAGATTTTTCCTTTAACAGTACAACTGAGCTTGTACTTCAACAGATAGGTTTAAGAGTGTCCCAGTCTAAGAGTGTCTTTCTACTGTTTGAGCCCATTACTGCTTGCTCTGTTTTCTGATTAATGAGATGTTTTTGTACATATTTCTAGGAGACTTATCACATTTTCTGTTGGTTGCCATTTTAGCAGAATATTTTTGGTTTTCTTATTCTTTCTACTTCAAAGTTTTAAAGGTTTTATATTTTAGAACTATCAACTTTTTCATTTGCTTTTTTTTTCTTCCCATTCAACATTGCTTGTTGCAAATTCAGGGTAATATTTCAGGGCTTCAGGGCTGAAACAGAGGAAGATAATTGTTTCCTCTACTTTATATTCACTTCTATTATGATTACGATTGTGCCATTTTCTTTTTCTGAAATAACTACAAAAATAACTCATGCTCACTCTTTAATTTGCTTTAGCTTCTACTTACTGAAACAACTGTATCATTGTGCATGAACCTATCATATTTAAAAAGATTAACTTGGCTGAGTGCAAGCTAATTCAGGATTGAATCATCAACTTGATGAAGAAAAATAAAGAAAATGTAAATATTATCATGGAAATTCTTGTTAATTTATCCCATTTTCATCAAAGAAACCAAAAGTAGTGGCAGACCTGGGTAAGTAGTGAGACCACTGTTCTGTTTAGATCATGCTGACTCATGACTTCAGAATTCTTGAAATATTCAGAAAAAAGGACCTTTGTGTCTCACTCTCTGTTATATGTCTTTGTAATTCAGCCAATACAAAGCCTTCACTCCCTTTGATTCCTATTTCATGCTATCTTTTCCAACAGCTGCTGAAGGAATAAGAAAACATACAGTTGAAAATAACATTATAGAGAATTTCTGTCATAATAAGCACTTATCCCATGTCAGAGAGAAGCAGTCTTCCTTTCTGTAGTTCTTACATAAAATGGCTTTCATGTCTTTCTGCCTCACTGAATATTCATGCCATTCACTATCTCTTCTGAAGGCAACTTTCTTGTCTAAGTTTCTTAAACCTTTTATTCATCTGCAATTATTTATTATTTACGAATTCAATTTAGTTTTTAAAAGCACAACTGCAATTTCTGTTGACCTATCTTGGAATAGAATGGACCCTAAATCTCTAAATATGAAATCTACTCTGAAGCACTTTAGGACACAAACTATTACAGTATTACAGATGCTATGCTAGATATAGCTGAAACCTACATCATTAACACCTGAACTAATTGTACCTGAATTAAACATAAAGACTCACTTTTGTACTCTATATTTTATCTATTTCAGAGAGTACCTGCTGTTCTAACATGCTGGCACCCCATTGCTATTGATATTTTCTTTCAGGGTCCTTTAGAGTTAGGGATTTAGCGCTATTCCCACATTTCCTCTAAAGAGATTTACCGAGAAAAGGCTCTGCCTTCTTTCCTCACAGTGAAATGCTTCTTATTCAGCACTTAACTTCAGTGAAAGGAAGGAGGCCAAAGTGGGAAAGGATGGAAGTATTTGCTCTTGCCCAAATTCACAGTCAGTTTATGGTAGTGTTGCAATCCAGACATGCTTTTGAAAGCTATGCCAGAATCCTACTCCTACTCTCTAAACAGTATTTTAATCCTTATTATTTATCTACTTTTCCACACTTCCCACTCAGGTTTGGTTACTCTATAAAAGATAGTCATAAAAGGGTTCAACTGTGATTATAAGCATAGTATCAGAGTATGACACAGCAATAAATCCATCTGTGAGAAGGCATGAGGAAGTTTGGAGAACTGTTGAAACACTGGAATTCATGAGATTATTTTAAAGATGCTTCAATAATGTGTTAATAATTCTTTCAGTCTGCAACTTCACATGTGCAGCCACAGTTACTGAATGTCAGAAGGGAATGGGAAGTGATCCTCCCCATTCTTTTCTCATACAAGCCTCAGAATATTTGCCACTGCCCTCCTTTCCTACCCACCCCTACCCATAAACACAGCCACATAACTGTGCTCCACTCAGCATAAGGCATAGCTATGACTTCACATCTGTCAGACGCAAGCAGAGAGGAAAAGTCCTATCCTGCTTCCCTACATAGCTGCATCAAGACTAGGCACACCGTACCTTTAAATTCTGAGAACTATTTGCTTCAGCCCTGCTGACCTCAAGCCTCCTGCGTAAAACTGAGATGAGTGGGTAACTCTAACACAAAATATAAATTAGTTGTTTGTGACAGTTTGAAGCAAATGGATGACAATAAGACATGAGCAAACTCAAAGTGTGTTGACAATACAGATTTTTATTAGCTAAATAGATCATTATTAACTAAGAAGTGCATCATTTTTGGAAAAATATGTCAAAAATACTACATTTCTCTTCAATTTAACCTAAAAGCATATGAAGAGTGAAAGAGAGAAAAGTTGATACAGGAATACATATAATCACTAATTAGTTTTCATGTGCAAATGCAGCACTTTAAATTCACAGAGTTAATTAGCTATTTCTTGATAACATAATGTTTTGTGTGTTTATTAGGCCTGTAAACACGTCTCTTTATTAGAAATTGATGGGCATTGAAATGGCTGCATCCCAAAAGTATGGATAGCTGCATCACATCTCATAAAAGAAGTTAGAACCGGGACCACAAGTACAACTAATCTAAGTTTTCATGCAAGTTTTCATTATAATACTGATTCATTGTCAAGACTTTATGCATATTGAAAAAACACCCAAAAACCTGGCAAAGAAATTGAATCATTGCTAATGAATGTAGCACAAGAGCAAAACATAAATACATTTGTATTAATGTTTGCTAGGTGCTATTTTAAGGACTAACTGTAAATTCTGTTTTAAATGAAAACCACTTTATTTTCCATTTTCAAGTGTGTCTCCATTGGAAGATCTTTACATGTATGTTGATGTGCTATTAGCATTCCTTAAATGCTTATATCCTGCAGTGTCTAGCTGCTCCCTATGTCAAAAACATTGCAGTTTAGTACTCATTTGAAATGCAGTTTGATAGATTTGGGCCTATGATGTAATACACTATAGCTGTTCTTTTTCTCAAGGACTGTGAATGAATTTTATGGTAAGCAGCCATCAGATAAAAATCAGTAATGATTCTGGTAGCAGAGAAAAAGATCAAACGCACCACAGTACTACACAACATGATCTACTATTGTATAATGTTAGATTCTTGACCATAAGGGTAAGAAAGACTTGGAATACAAGTCTCCCAGTCCTTGAGAAGAGCTTCATATATCAGGTTTTTATAAAAAGAATAGAAAGAAGGCACTGACATATAATTTCTTCTTGCTATGTTTTAGAAGAAAACCACAAGCCTTAGTTCTTTGGAAAATAAGTAGTTACAGGAAAAAAATGTCAGCTTCTATACAGAGCCATTAATGTCTCATAGATGTAAGACAGCATTTTAAAGCTAAAGAATAGTGAGGAGTGTTGCTATAGCCAGTGTGTGGTTTGGAGTTTATAGTCATCTAAGCTCTTTATTGGATTTGTGTGTGCTTCTATATTTCTCAGAAACATTTGCATTTATTTTAGTAATAGCCTTTGAAATCTTTTCTACAATTGACTATAAACAAAGATGAGGCAGCTCTAATAGCAAAGCTATGTGGTCACTGTTTGAGAGCAGTGTGAAATATTCTTACTTGAGGCCCAAGTGAAAGCAGCAAATAGGCAACCAAGTTTGTCCCAACCTCTTCAACAGAACTATAATACTGAAAATTCATATACAGTATGTCTCTACATGCACAAAAATGAGTTTTTCTGGTGCTACTGAAATAGATCAAAGAATACTTAAAATCACTGCCTACAGATATCTGGATATACTTTTCCACTTTTCTTTTAATGAAATAGGTTTGTTCCTCTCTCAGTGCAAAAGAAATTTTAACTGCACAAAGCTGTCTTAATATTACCCTTTCATTTCTATACAGGTAAGTACACCCAAAAATCAGACAGTACAGTCTTGGGCTGAGCCAACACCAGTTGATTTTGTCAGGTAGGTATTTCCTTGTGTGTTATATTACATAGTAACATTCTTGATTCAAAGTTTAGGGTTGAAAGGGAGTTTGTTTTCAGGGTCTGGCCTATTATGTTGTACATTACA